>CM033800.1:33791251-33892570 GCA_019656835.1 Rhododendron ovatum | reverse complement strand
ACAATACTTCACAGCAAAATATAAACACACACACACGATTCATACCATGCTTATCAGAATTTTGTGTTTATTCCACCATCCAACTACCTTATACAACGGAGCAATTGTACATTTTCCACCGGATTATAATGCACAAGCAGTACCTGGCCACTATAAACCTAAGGTTTAGAGCAAGGAAAATACAGTGATCAGTTATTAGACAACAAGCAAAGGGATATCATGACTACCTCCAGCAACCAAATATCTGCACATCATTACTAACAGCTCTCAATTGTAATCCTATTTTTTTTCCCAATTAAGAACCACTTACTTAACCAAGAGCCTCAAAATCCAACACTAAAGTACTAAGAGCATCTCCAGCCTTGACCCATTTTAAGACTCAAATTTAAAAATGGGGCAAAAATCACAAAAATCTCTCTCCAATCTTTGATCCAAACCCTTCCCCATTTTGGGTTTTACCCATTTTTTTCCCAAATCTGAGACAATTTTTGCCTTGACCCATTTCTCCAACGGCTAGTTAGAGAGAGAGAAAGAGGGAGATGTGTAAAATTTGGATTTGATGGTTGGAGATGTGTCTATCCAAAATGGGTTTTTACCCAAAATTTGATTCAAATTTGAGAAAAAATATGGGTGAAGGCTGGAGATGCTCTAACATATGGGAAAATATCATAATATGGAAGCTGGTGTACAAACCATGGTAAATTCAGGCATGGATAAGGCCCACTAAAACTGGCATTAAAGTCTAAATTTTACATAACCATTTAGCCTATTAGTAATTTTAGGCTCCATTTGGGCGTAAAATATTTTCCGGTAAAATATTTTACCTATTTTTCGTCATTTAGTTGCGTAAAAAATGAGGAAAATATTTTACATGTAAAACATTTTCTATGAATTTGATGAAAATAATTTACCCTTATTTTCTGAGATGAACCTGCTGCTATTGCCATTCTCACTTCTCACTGCTCAATTTCCTCTATCGTCCGTCCCGAGTCCCGACCCACGTTCAATTCTCTCCGCCGTTCAAACCCCATCTTTCTCTACACCATTTTGTCCTTTTTTTTGATGTATTTTTTAAGTGTCAACCAAATAATTGAAAATAAAAGCATGAAATTTGTTTTTAAAGAAAATATTTAACATGAAAAATATTTTACATTTAAAAACATTTTACATCGAAACAAACGGAGCCTCAATGTTTTTTAAACAGAAGTGGCGTACAACCCAAAAACCCAAAATGTGATTTTCTCTGGTTCCGCATACTGGCCTTTCATGTAAACCAAGTAGAGAGGTGAATAAATGAGGGTTTATAGGTTGCCTGGTTGCTTGAGATGGGCCGAGTAAGCCTTGACGAACTCGTGTGGCGACACGTCCTTCACACTTTTCGCAGTTGCCATGGCTGGATATGGAAGCTCGTGCAGCGGAGCAGCACAGACGATGCAGACGACTCGTTCCTGTTATTAGGGTTATGGTTTCTTCAGCAGTAGGTTTTTTCTTTTTTTTTATCCGCTTCAGCGATAGGTTATACTACTGATTCCCGGCTGCAACTTCAGACCCGTGGGTCGATCCGAACTCCGAAAGCTTGGTGGGCTTCGGGAAGCAAAGCCTCTCTCCTATTACCCGAAACTTTTGCCTGGCCCAGCCCAGCCCAAGTTGTCACCTTCAGGTTGCGCACAAACCTTATACGACGCCGTCTCTTCATTCCCCCACTCCCTTTGCCTGCCCAACAAGCTGCCCCCTCTCTCTCATCACAACTCTCCTGTATCACACAGTGAAGTCTCTCTCTCTCGCCAAACCCTAGAGAGATCACCTCGCAAAAAAAAATGGCGATCCGGCACCTCCTATCCCTATCCCGCCGCTCCGCCACCCGCTCCCTCCGATCCCTCTCCACCGCCTCCGCCGTCGCCACCGCCACCGCATCAAAACCGCTCCCTTCCCCTCCGCCACCGGACGCCATGACCTACGACCGCCTCGCCCTATCCGTCAACCAAAAGCTCAAGCTCCTCGACAACCCCGACCCCCGCTTCTTAACCCACAACTCCCCCCACCCAACCCTAGCCGACCACACCCCCATCCTCTCCTCCCCCCTCACCCGCATCACCATCCTCCCCTCCGGCCTCCGCGTCGCCACAGAGTCCGACCTCGCCTCCAAGACCGCCACCGTCGGCGTCTGGATCGACGCGGGATCCCGCTTCGAGACAGACCAGACCAACGGCACCGCACACTTTTTAGAGCACATGATATTCAAGGGGACCGAGAGGAGGAGCGCGAGGGAGCTCGAGGAGGAGGTGGAGAACATGGGGGGCCACCTCAACGCGTACACGTCGAGGGAGCAGACCACGTTCTACGCCAAGGTGATGGATAAGGATGTTCCTAAAGCGCTGGATATACTCGCGGATATACTGCAGAATTCGAGGTGATAATGAGTTGGTTTAATCGGTGGCTTTTGTTGGATTGTGTGTAGTGGGATGGTTTACTTAGATTGATCTCAACTGTGGTGATTGTGCCGTGATTTTTCAGGTTTGATGACAATCGGATTAATCGGGAGCGTGATGTGATTCTCAGGGAGATGGAGGAGGTATAATAATTGTTGATTGTAGTCATGTTATGCTTCTGTTTCGTTTCGTTGTAATTTTTAGATAGCTAATCACTGCCCCATAGTTGCCAAGGGCGAAAGGTGCACCGAGGCGCACAGTTCTGTTGGGCCTGAGGCGAGAGGCGCAACCTTAGTTGCAGGAGGCTCCTAAAATCGAGCCGCTCCCTCCTTGGGAGCCCGCTTTTGCGCTCCCGGCTAAAGAGCTTGACGGGAACCGGCTCCCATTGAGATAGGAGCTCGCTCCCTACAAAGATGAGAGCTTTTGTATGATCTTTGTATAGAAAAACATGAATTTGTCACTTGGCTTTATTCGTTGATCTTCAATGAACACATGATATCTAGCCCAAGTCATGATATCTAGCCCAAGTCATGATATCTTGAAAAGAAAATCATATATTGTAACACTAGCCCATTTCTTACATTTATGGTGGACTTGGCCCATATTTTTACTTCTTAAAATGATTGTACTTTCAAAGTGGATACTCTATGCTACATAATTTTTATAAAATATGTACACGCTACTCTCACGCTCCCAACCTTGGGAGCTTCTGTATTCCCTCGCTCCCCCGCACCTGCTTCCACTCCCGCCCCCGCTTCGTGCAACTAAGGGCGCAGTTATGCGAAAAAATATTTATTTCTGAAACTTTTTTGTGCACTTTTTTGATCGATTTGAAAGAAGCGCGCTTTTTTGTGCTTGGTCATTTTTTTACGCTTTTTGCTTGCCTTTTTCAAGTTGCCCGCCTCGCCTTGCGCCTAGGAGCACCTTTGACAACTATGTACTGCCCCAGTTAAGGTAAAATCGGTGTACTAGAATATGTTTAAGGTGTAAAGAAATTGGTAGGATAGTAGGAGTGCATTAAAATGTGCATAAAAAGGTATTGAAATTCCAAACTTTGTACTCTCTCTGTCCTAAATTGCTTGCCCCTTTTGGGAAGCTAAGGGTGTGTTCCCCGAACTCATAATAAGTACTTATTTTTTAAGAAGGCAATTTCAAGCTAAAAAATAATAGGCTTACTGAAATCTAAAAATATGCAATATGGATCTTGTTTGAAAGATCTCATTCAGATATGTAGAACGATGCCAAAAAAAAAATTGAAAAATTATTTTTCATTTACATTATTTTTTAGTTTGAAAATGTGAAATAAGTACTTATTTTTTAAGAAAGTGTTCTGGAACTAGCCCTAAATACTAAGGACAAGCAATGATTGCACCAAATTCAAATTGTGAGGCATGACTTTACCACGTTGTCTTTGTATTCTATCTTTTCAACACAATGATTACTTTTTTATAGGGACAATTTTGGAAAACTAAAAGCTTTTTTGATTTGACTTTTCAAAGGGACTTAACATTTTTGGACATCCAAAAAAGGAAAAAGGACCAATAATTTGAGACGGAAGGAGTAGTATTGTTTGAGGTCGATGAGAATTGGATTACTCGGGAGCGTGATGTGATTCTATTGGAGATGGTATTGATTATGGTGCTTCTTTTATTAAAAAAAAGCGTGGTACCCGTATTATGTACGCAAGCATAGAAAAAATTCAATATTTTGTATGATATTTATCCTTATCCATGATTTGACATTATGTGAAAATTGTACTAAAAGAGAACGGTATGACCTTAGTAGCAGGATCCTTATAAAATGGGTGTGCTCCCAAGCCGGGGCTCGCTCCCCTCGAGACGGGAGCTCGATGCTAACTAAGATCGGAACTTATTAGGCCATTACGGCAGTTATTCTCTTACTTTTAAGGGATCATATCAGTCAAGAAGTTTTGCAAATTGAAAATATCAAACTTCCAATAATTACCCGTAAAGATCGGGAAAATTCTCAATAAGTATCATTATCCTGCAATGGTTAAGTATTTATTGGTATTTTATATACATATTCATATATAACCTATATACGCTCCTTAGGCGCTCCCAACTTAGGAGCTTCTAGGTGCCTCCGCTCCTGCCCCACTTTGTGCTACTAAGGGTATGACTAATGACACGAGAATTTTTTCCAATGCCAATTTTGCTTGTATTTCTTTTTTGTTATTTGTTAGTATTTTAGAGTCTTCTTTGATTTAACAGTTGTTTGAGTTGGAGATTAATGGACTCAGTAAAATTGTTTCTTTCCTTTCTTTTTTCCTTGTCTTTGTTTTTCCCCTACCATTTCCAAGCACCAACAAAATGTAGGTGAAGAGTTGTTTCCTATAATGAAAGTTAGTGTTATCCATATTTGCTGGACATTGGTCTGTAAGCATGTTATAGAATGGTGATCCCGTTTTCCATATTTGCGTGACATTAGTCTGTAAGCATATTATAAGATGTTTTGTGGGATCATGTCGGTCTGTATGGTGTATCTTACCTTGCAACTGTTGTGCAGTCGCTCATCTTTAGTTTTTTCTAAATGTGTAATCAATATTTAGTCTCTTGAAAAGATTAACTTTGAAAAAGAATGAGCCTTAGTGTTGGTTGATCTCATCGTACTTACTTTCTTCCACTTGCATCAATGGACAAGTATTTGTGTGTACATTCTTTGGTGCTCTCATAGATTAATCTGCTAAACAATCTCTATTTTGTGCTTAATCAATTCAAATTGCTTTTCCATTAGTTATTTGATTTTTGCTTATTGTGATGCTTATATTTTCATAGGTTGAAGGACAAACCGAGGAAGTTATTTTCGACCATTTGCATGCAACTGCTTTCCAGTACACGCCTTTGGGAAGAACCATTCTTGGACCTGCTCAAAATATCAAGACAATCACCAAAGAGGATCTTAAGAATTATATATCGACACACTACACTGCGAGTAGAATGGTAGGTGTTACAGGAACCAAGTTACATTTACGTATTTGTGCTAATTGTCGAGTCTACTTTAGATAGTTTGCATGTTTGCTTTGCTTTCATTCCATCATTATTCTTTACTGTGGACATATCGGAATCTTAAGCGTTGGTTTTCTACTTGGGACTACCTTTTTAGGTAATTGCTGCTTCAGGAGCTGTGAAGCATGAGGACATTGTTGAGCAAGTGAAGAAATTGTTTACCAAGCTGTCAACAGATCCAACTATAGCTTCTGAATTAGTTGCTAAAGAACCAGCGATTTTTACAGGTTCTGAGGTGGGCTTATATCACACAAATTCTTCATGATCTGCTTCAGGGCAGCATTCTGCTCCTGCTCTCTTTGCAGCAAATATATTAATTAGTTTCCTTGGGTGGTAATCAGGTTAGGATAGTAGATGACGATATGCCTTTGGCACAATTTGCGGTTGCTTTCAATGGGGCTTCTTGGACAGATCCAGATTCAATTGCTTTGATGGTTATGCAATCTATGTTGGGATCATGGAATAAGAATGCAGGTGGTGGAAAGCACATGGGGTAAGCTGCTGAACTATATCTTGTATTTCATCAACCTAAAACGGATATTTTCCTGGGGCATAACTTGGAGAACATGTGTTGGCTTTTATTGTCATTTGTAAACAGCTCCGAGCTTGCACAGAGGGTTGGCATTAATGAGATTGCTGAAAGTATGATGGCATTTAACACCAACTATAAAGACACTGGACTTTTTGGTGTTTATGCCATTGCTAAGGTGAGATTGCATCCCTTTATTTTGATTTTGTAATTCCAGGGTCTTTCGCCCAGCTTAATAGGAGGGGTCTTTCTATTTTGTGATATATTGTTGTCCAACTCCAGATTTTGTCCATTCATGGATAACATCTTTGAGACTTTCCCTTAAAAGGCTGAAATGATTGAGGTTTATCCCTTTTTTCATATTTTTTCCCCTGCTTGACTTCATTTTAAAAATACTGTAACGTGTAGATGTTATTCGCCTTTAGTCACTTTTTAATGAAGCACTATGGTGCCTAAAGATAAAAGAGTACATGAAAGTGCTTTTGAAATGCAACTACCAAGCATTAGCCAACCTCTTTTCAACCACCTCTTATCTCTAAACCTCTTAACTATAAGTTTCTTCATTAGATGCCACCCCACCACCAAATGAGGCCTCATAAGTTGAACATAGTTACTGAATAGTGAATAGTAAGGATGATACACTGAGATTGATTTCATGCCGAGTGAGTTCGGATTTGGAATCATATCCAAGTACAACAATTCTGTGTGAGTTTAGATCGGTGATAATAATTCGAGTAAAACAAAATACTCGACTTGAATCCGTGGTGACTCAGTCTCGTCAGAAAGGGAAAAATGGATTTTGTACAACTGAGATTGATTTCTTGCTGAGTGATTTCGGACTTGGAATCATATCCAAGTACAACAAATCTTTGTGAGTTTAGATCGGAGATGATAATTTGAGTATAACAAAATACTCGACTTGAATCCGTGGTGACTCAGTCTCGTCAGAAAGGGAAAAATGGATTTTGTACAACTGTGCTAAAATAGATATGGGCAAATTTCTAGGAAGGGCATCAGTCTCCCTGCATCTGAATAATACCTGAAGATGGTTGAATCAAAAAAAATTGTTGCACTTTTTTTTATCTTGAACTTGTGTGATGGTAAAGGCTCGCAGTGTGAAGTCCTACACTGGGACACACACATCATCAAGAGGGGCACAAACTTATCATACATTTCTAGTCGCATAGTCTATTCCAGTATGCTAGCTCCTTTTTACACACCATTTGTCCTATGAGATGAGAAAGAAGGTTCTTTGAGATTTTTAACAGGGATATTGCCTGTTAAGTTCCATTTCTTCGTGGGTTTTCAAGTGTGCCTGTCTAACATTGTTAATTGACTATAATTGAAATCTGATGAAGCAATTTAGGCCTAAGCAATTCTGTTACTGATTCTTGTTTTGAAAATTTGTTTTTAGCCGGACTGCTTGGATGATTTGGCTTATGCAATTATGTACGAGATAAGCAAGTTATCTTATCGAGTTTCTGAAGCTGATGTCACTCGTGCTCGTAACCAGGTAGCTACCAGTTCTTGTGCTTACCCTTGATGGTATGTTTTTGGTTATGCTAATGTTGTGAAGTAGTTTTTGCACTTGCCCTTGGTTGTATCTGCTTGACAGTAGCCAAGTTATCTTATCGAGTTTCTAATTATCTGCTTTATCTTTGGGTATTCATGCGTTGAATCAGAGTCACTTCTAATCCCATTGTAGTCTCTTTCTGACAATTTACTTATGAATCATCCTGCAACATGCTTAGGGTAACAAGAGGGAAAATTATTTTCAACTGAGCAAGATGTGCATTTATCTTCATTATATCGACACTCATTTGCAGTTCTGTTGTACTGCAGTTGAAATCTTCTCTGATGCTTCACATAGATGGAACCAGTCCTGTTGCTGAAGATATTGGGCGTCAGGTAAAATAGTTGTTGCGTTGTTTGTTTCTGGATTGGAACGTGGATGTGAAATCGAAGGCTTAGTTTGGTTTTAAAAATGTGGAGGCTTTGGTTATATAAAATTTAAGAGAACTGAAACTTGTGGTAGTTAAGACAATTCGAGTAGAGAGCTTACTGTTTGGCTTTACCCTTACTGTTGCAGCTACTTACATACGGCAGAAGAATCCCGTTCGCTGAATTGTTTGCCAGGATTGATGCTGTAGATGCCAGCACTATCAAACGCGTTGCAAACCGTTTTATTTTTGACCAGGTAAGGAAGGATTCATCCCACTGATATTACTCCCTCTCCCTTCAATGTTAATCTGTTATTCCATTTTGGGATGTCTCGAAACAGATGTGAAGTCAAGGGACAAAAATGCTCTCATTCTCATTTGAATTTCAAACTTCAATTGCTAACTAAAGAGGATTTGTGGAAAGCTACAATGTTTAATTTACAATCATTGTCTCCTCAATAGTTGGGTCTCCAAATTGGACCGGTACTAAGGGACGAAGGGAGTAAAATCCTTTTTAGTGTTTCTCCTTTGATTCGACATTTGTTTCTGAATTGCGTTTGGTCTTTGTTTGGAATTGAAGGATGTTGCCATCGCTGCCATGGGGCCTATCCAGAGTTTACCTGACTACAACTGGTTCAGGCGCAGGACCTACTGGCTCCGTTACTAGGTTCTTTTACCATTTGATTTTCCTTTTTTTTTTTTGCATTCCTCATCTTCTCTCCTGCTCTGTGGCATCAAAACATTTTGTTGTTTGTTAAAACAACCAGGAATGAACTCCCTTGTGGTGGAGTTATTTATTTTCTGCTCCCAGATTTTGCTGTATTTTCCATCAGTCGTGAATAATTATGCTGTAACCAGTGTTTAATAAGAAACTAGATCTAATTTGATACCATGAACTCTTTGCAGCTGGGCGGGCAGTGAATGTTTCACTTTGTTATTTTCTCTATCCCTGGCTTTTTTACCCACCGCGACTCCCTGGGGATGAGGATAGAGCCATTTTGATCGTCGACTTTTAGCTGTTGACAATTTTTTATAACGAACATGCCTAGTTTGTATTCAAAATGAACCGGCATAGTGTCATGTTGTTCGTGGCTTACGGTATGGAGTTTGGACTAGGACATCTCTTTATTAATTGTTGCCGTTTGCATTTCATAGTGTCTTTTTCTCCGGGCAGTGACTAATGAAGGTCTACCCCTGCTCTGTTTCACCACTCTCCCACTGTAACGCTCAATTTTACTGTCCGTCTCGGCAATTAATGATCCGAATTTTAAATTTTTTTTTGGGAAGAGTGGAAGAGTTCTTTTAAAATCTGAATCATCCATAACATTTTTGGACAGTGAAATTGAGGGTGGTGGGGGTAGATTTTTTGGAATCAAAATGTGGCCATAGTCAGGTACTCTCGTCATGTTGAAATGAAATTTGACTTAATTGGGCCATTTAGGTCCCGTTTGTTTGGGGAGACCATTAGTAAAGAGAACGTATTATCTTCCCGTTGGATGCACAGTGATGAGTAAAAGACATGCAATTTTCGAACAAAAATGTAGTACCTTCATGCATAATTTTTTAAATTTAAAATATTTTGCACAATAATACTTTTTATTTTCATTAGGAAACTGCACATCTTAGTATTACATTGGTTTATATCGATACATGTTTACTCCGGCCTATAAGAATTTGGGTATATCAAACACCAATCCGTGGATTATCATTTAGGAACGGAGAGAGTATCACATTCAGTTTATATAAGATCCTTGTTTGCTCCAGCCTATAAGAATATGGGTATATATCAAGCAATCAGGCCCCAAAAGGAATTACCTAGAAGCTATTTTAACCACTCAAACCAAATTTTCCCATTATGATCTTTCATACGCCTCCAAGTTGGATGATTTTGATCGGTTACATGTTTGGAAGAAATTGGAGAGTGATAGCAGTAGGCACTAGTGTAATTTAATATCACCACAGAATCTCCCACATATAATGCCTACTCTTTTTTTTTCTTTTTTTTTTTAGTGAAAGAGCAAAAAATGCATTGATGATATAAAAGAGTAATCTTCAAAAAATATAAGAGTACATATATTGAGTCCATAACCGAAACAAAATACAACAAACAACATAAGCTACAGACATAAACATAAAGCATGCAGTTCTGCAGTAGCGCCTATCCAAAACAGTGTGCCTCTGGCAGCTGCTTGGGAAGAAGACTATTTGTTGCCTGCTTGGCTAGGCCATAGACGAGACGAACGTCTTGGCGGTCAACCTTGGTAATCCTCCAAAAAGCTAACTTTGAAATTCCCAAACCAAGGTTGCGCAACAAAAAGGTGTTGGCGAAGTGTGGCTCAGATCGCCCTGCTAACTGCATGACAGCATTTAAACAATCAGAATAAATGAAAACAACATTGAAATTTTGAAGTATAGACCATGAGACACCCAAAAGAATAGCCATGAGTTCAGTTTGTAAGGGTGAGGCACTATGGCATGCTACAGAACACTGTTGGAAGATAGTCCCATCATGATGGGTGGCATAGAAGCCCAGTCCACTCCGTGGGTTGCTGGCTTTCCAAGCCCCATCAATATGCAAGTTAACCACTCGTTCACACATGATGTGAGGATAGGGTTTGAGAACAAAGGTTGGTGGTGGCTGTGCGAGAGACGGAATGTGGTTCCGGTTGGTAAGAACGTTTCGAGTAATGTGGTTCCGGTTGGTATGAATGTTTCAAGTGTTCCATAGAGACGCTTGCTTAAACCAGAGAGAGCTGTCATGGGCCACGGCTAAGGCAGAACTGCAAGCAAAAGGCCTAACGGAAAGACTTGCTCTTTTCTCGTTTTCCATATCGCCCACAGAATTGCAATGAAGTAACGGAAGGTGTCCAGGTCAGTGGTAGAAACTGTTTGTGGGCCTGTGCTTTGCGGTTGGAGTGGGTCAGAAAATCTATATATTCATTATTCTGATTATGTTTCACTATCTAAAATAAGCACGTACTTATTTTTTGAATTAAAGGCTATGTATTGTAAGAAAATGACTTGTCTTGCAAAACAGAAAATAAATACTTTAATAAAAACCTTAACGGAATAAGACCTGATTACCCATGTCTTCTTCATTCCCTCGGATATTCAGTAGTAATTTACTGTAGTAGCAGTAATAGAAAGCAAAGAACATATTTCTAAAATGTGCATTCATGTACAAAAAATAGGCTCATCTATTGACCAGACCGAATTACATGATTTCCTAGACCAAAGAATATACACAAAGGAATCAATTACAATCGATTCTCTTCGTTGACAACATGAATGCGACGTTGAGTTTGCTTCAATCTTTTTCTATCGGGAATTCTTTCCCTCCAACCTTCTTGTTTCTACCTTCTTTTTTCCATCTTCCCCTCCTACATAATCTACATGTTAGCTTTAACTGTAACGTATTTACAACTACGACCACTGCCTGCCTCTACTGCTTTTCCTCCCGCTGTTATTTGGCCTCCGGACCCCACTACCCCAATCCTCATCGTCATCGTAATCTTCATCGTCCCTTCCGGCCATGCGGCCAGACCTTCCCCCTCTCCTGGAAGGAGGAGGGCGCTTCCTCTTGATGTTCGCCGTGTATGTTGAATAGTCAACAGTGTCTTCCTTCAAAGCAGTTTTGAATTCCTGCAAAGTGTTAAAGCAGTTATAGAATGGTAAGAGAAGAATAGAAGTTTCAGCTCAGACAGGATATCGGTCAACAAGAAACCGTGCAACTCTCAAGGAACCAAATTTCTATTGTTTCAATCTAAACAGCCAAAACTTTTCCACTTATGGGACATCAAAATTCTAGTGTTTCAAATGAAAGGGACCACAATGAAACGAAACACACAGAATAAAATATATATAGATATATATTAGCGTCAAGTGACAATGCAGTTTTGAATTTTTTTTACACTAATTGAAAATATTCATTTCACAAATGTTTAAACATCTTTGATTCTGCTTAATATGTTTTAGGTCATTTTTGTGAACTTTCTCATTTTTTGTTTGTCTCTTTCGGAACGTTTCCGAGCTATTTCCATCCCAATTCTTGCCGAAGCAACTCATCAAAGTGAAATTTTGATTCTTGGTCAGAGAGATAAGACTAGTCGATGTGCAGGGTGTAACTAACTAATTTGGTGGGGCTGGTCCACTAGACTAGTTGATATGTAAAAAGGGAAATGTAAAAAACAATAACAACCACTTTTAAACCTGTTGCACGAGGTAAAAGTGGGGGTGCTCCTAGCACCGCTGGGGACAAAAACTGTCATTGCCTTCACAATCTCAACACTCGGCACATAATGCACAACTATGATTCAAAATTTGTCATTGTCAGTTGATCACACTACCTGATATCTTTGCAACACTTCTTCATGAGTCGTAGGCAGCTCGGTGCGTGTTTCAGTTATGTTGAAGGAAATGTTCTGCCTTGAGAGAACCTCCCCCGGTTTTATGGGTTCAGTTGGAGAGAACTCCTGGTTATAAAGAAGTGGATATTAGCCGGAAATTAGGATCAAATGTGATACTCTGGAAAACATGGAAGACGGCCCAGAAACCACTCCAAAAGATTTGTACCTGACATCGTGCATCATTCAGAGAGTACAATATTTTCAGATGCCTCTTTAGTTTCAAAAGAAGTTGTAATGCTGTAGCAGAAAGACAATCTGCCTGTATAAACACCACAATTTTTTTAATATGAGAGCCCATCATATTAAGCTATCAGAAAGGAGTTAAAAAAAACCAAGAATTTCATATAGAATGCCACTTGAACTTGAAAAGCAGAACAAAAGCCCTCAACTTCTGGTCGCAATAACAAGGGAAGAAAACTCAACAAGAATTCCACGGTAACATACAAGGATCAAAATTTTGTTTTGGTATGTTGTTTCTGAAATCTTTCTGAAACATTTGGAAATGTTTCAAAATCGTAGGCACAATTTACTGAAAATGTCTGAAGAATTTGTGAATGGGAATTGACTACCTGGATTTTCTGCAGATCATCTTCAGATATGTGGTAATTGTTGTATGAATTCCTAGGATGCAAATTTTGATACATAGGCTCAGAGTGATTAGACACAGGCTGATCACCGAATTGTACTTCAAGTGTCCCATTAAGATCCATGGGTATTGTTTGATCGCACAGAGGTTGACAGGATGGCCCCTGGGGCTGAGTTGTCCCATTACCATTAAGTTTCTTTGCATCTTCTTGCCACAAATGCAGAAACGCTTTCATATTTGCCTCCAGTGTCCCAGCTCTAACTTGTATAACTCGATTTATGGCATATATCAAGTAAAGAGGCTCATCAGGCAATGTGAAAGGAAGTAAAGCAAGGATCTCAGTGCAGTACCTGGAAAAAGCAGTTTTTAAGTCAATACCTACATAGTTGTCCAAATGGGATACAAATCACACAGTTTTCAATTTTCTGAATCGTGTATCATATCGCAAGATATCTTAACATATATTCAAACAAATAGGTGGAATATAAAAATATTCCATACAAAATTGCAAATATCTTGCAAGAATAAAACATTAATCTCTGTTAATCATTTACAACATCAAAGTAAAGTTCTTAAGATTAAAGATATGCATGAAGCAAGACTTCATACACCTGAAAAATAGAACAAAGATGACCATGTCCATGAATTCTACATGTCAATGAGTGTTTCTATGTGGAATCAAACATGCATCAAAATGATCCCCATTCTTAATATGCTATAATTTGGTTTTTGATAATTTGTATAGTCTTGGTACATCAGTTAGGTTTTTAATATTCATTGAAAGAATTTTTCTTTCCAAAAATAAATGTTTGACTAAAGTACAAGTTTTGAGTTCTCAAACAATTTACCCATAAAAAAAAAAAAATTTTGCACGTGACGTAAGTGGTAATATGAAACTTCCCAACAATATCAAATACCATAAAACAATGCGCAAATACTTTCTTTTCTCCAGAAAAGTTAACATATTCATGTATAGTATGTCTTGAATCATATACCGCTTATCAGAATATACCATGATGTATCATGGTTATCACACGATACCGTTAGCATAAGATATGTGTCGCTTTTACCCTAAGACATGGACAACACTTAATACATGGAGCAGAACAGCAGAATATTAGGATGAGCACCTAAGTAAGAACTCACATCAGAAACGGGATGACTGAATTATTCCAAATTGGAGTGTCAAATTTACGAACAACTGACGACATAAATTTGTTCCTTGAGATGCGATTCCCACGGATCAGCTTGTAGATTCGAGAAACACCAAGTCTTGCATAAGTGAAAGAGCCACTCTCGAATGTCCCTTTCATACTCTCAGGTACCTTGAGTTGGACTCTAGGGTTTGGATTTTCAGAACTTCCAGACATGGATCTAATGAAAATAAAGGACATCTGAAGGCCATCTCCCAAACGGCTTTCGAAAAATGCTGGATACCTGAAAAAAGATGTTTTCACTAGTTGGAATAACCATATTATCAGGATTTCAAAGAAGCTATAAGTCTATATAGGGCCATACTTTTCATTCATATTCATCAACAGATGATGAGCCAGCTTTGAGTTTCCCTCCTGAGGATCTGTTTCAAGAGCTATCAGGAATGGAACACAGGTAATTGGATGAACTAGACCTTGCCGCAGCACAATTTCGACAATCTGCATCAGGTAGTGTAAAAATTAAATAAATTTGCTACTGGCAACAGTAAGATCCTGAAAATCACTAAAATGAAACAACTAGGCCCCATCAAGTGTTCCAGAGCAGTATACAGGCATAGAATGACAGAAATCACCCTCTTCAACTTTCAGAATCTGTGGTCCTTGTTTCCAGAACAACCAAATGACCAATAAATCCACGATAATAGAGATATTAGCCTAAGAATTTGTTTCATGTGTAAGAAAACAATTCATATTTCAGTATCATTATCAGTTTTGGTGAATTGTTAGTAGTTCTGTACAGGTTTTATGCGATTGTACTGGTTGGACAAACTAGTTCAACCACTTTAACGGAAGCCTTCAGATGACAATGTTCTTACCTTCACAGCAGATTGGCGAACCTGTTCATTTTCATCTAAACATCTTCCCAAGATGTTATCCCAATACAGTTGAATTATTCCACCACAGATATTGGTATCACCTTCACCAGCAGCAACAGGAACACTATGGCCAGCATCCATGGGATGACTGGCAACATTGCTGGTTTTTTCTGTTCCCATTTGACTTTCTGCATCAAGAAGATACTCGTAGATGTTTTGCAACGCTTGCATCTGTGGAACAAATTAACTCAGTACATGGATGGGGGAAAAAAATCACAAAACAGAAGGGAAACTATTACCTTGAGACGTACGTCAGTACCGGAGGAGAGTGTTGCCTCTAAAATTTTCCCAACATCCTTTTCCAACATATATTCTGGCCTAGCGATTAAAACATAACCTAATGCCTACAGAAATCCAAAACTACATGAGTACAACTCAAATTAGACAATACAGGATCTCTCTCCCTCTCTTCTACATTGTGTGTATGTGTGGTCCGTACACGAGGGGTGCAGGTTCATGGACAAATGGTGAAAGAGCATACCTGCAAAGATCTGGCCTTTATTATAAAATCCTCTGCATGAAGATATTTTTTAAACAACTTGAGGCTGTTCTTGACGTCGATATTTTGATCAATGCTGCAGGATGTGCTCAGCAAAGAGTTACCATATCGAATAAGCAACCCAAGACAAAAAAGAGATCGCCCAACTTGCTGTAATTACAAAATGATCATTTTTAAGTTTATCTAGTGAAAGAAAATGCTACGTCAGATAACCATTGCAAAAAAAAAAAAAAAAGCATTGGAAAAATACAAAATCAACCGAAAAGATGGTTCAAAATATCACACAAAACTTATTAAAGCAGTCCATCAGCCATATTTCAGAATGATTTGGAAAAACGGAGTTCTTAAAAATCGTTCATTCCCAAAACACAATAGAAACCGATATCCATCAAGTATGTTCTACGGAGGTCCTGGGGATGTCTCCAAACAGATAGAACGATAGCTCAATGGATTACCCGATCCTTTTCAAATGCAATACAGATACCGTAGTAACAAGACTGTCACCAATGGCAATACTGACGCATAGAAATGTAAGCCCCAACGCCAGGCGATACAACTCACGATAACCAATTCTACCTAAAAGTTCAAGTGTCTTGGAGCACAAATTGAACTTTGTATACAAGCCAGAAACTATGAATATCTCGCAGCACAATTGAAGGAGCGACTCCCGATATGGCAGTACTGTTATAATAGTCCATTACATATAAAGACAATGGAGGAAACATTGCTTTAAAATTTTCATACGAAAATAGTGTACAAAGCAACTCTTCCCTCTCCCCTTGAATAACAATCTTTAAATGTTCTGACTTACACCCTAATGTTTTCATTTTTATATGCCTGTGATAGGAATACCCTGAATATTCCAAAGAGGAGATTGTGCAAGGTCTTAATCATTCATATGAAGCATGAACCATAAGGTTGCCTTTAAGCCCTTGAATTCTTCAAATAAGAACTCACCACTATTTTATGAGAAACCACGTAGTTGGAAGAATGTAGACTCCAGCTTAAAGGCATCATCAACATGAGAGATGCTAAAGGCCAAGTCAGTTGTGACTTGTGAGAACCTTGTGTGGGGACAAAATCACAAAAGTATGTAATAACGACTAGAAGCCGTGCAAGATGTTACCATGAATGCAAGCATCTAAATTGAACATTTTCTCCAGAACACTAGATTTAGTGATTGCTCATTTACACTTAGTTTCTCCCTTGCATTGCATATTTAGTAGAATTAACTAACAGAATGCCAACAAAAATGGTACGCATTCTTTGCAGTATTGGCCAGACGAGGGCGAAGTTTAACTGCATGAAAAATAAGCTCACGAGTTGGAATCCAAACTTAGAAGCTGTACAAAGAATCCAAGTTCCGACCTATAATCAAGCACTCACCAGTAGTCTGCCAGTCTATAGATAAACAATGTACTTAACTTTTTCTGACTTCTGAGTTGGGCTACCCAAAACAGCACATTACACAACATGATTCTAAAGCACTTTGAAAGCTTATGAGAGAAATTCATAAAGACCTACTTCCCGACAACCACACTTACAGGGAAATTAATAAAGTAAAATAAACAAAAAGCAAACGCTCAGTCAGGAGAGTGTTTTTAAATAATGGATAATTCACCTTGGTTACCTGAGTTCGATTTTGTTCACCCTCACTAAGAGAGGGTGAAGATGTGTGGGTCCAATGGGATCGATACACTTTTTTTGGTATAGATGGACTTACTTTTTGGTGGGAACCACATTTTCTCCACCAATAAAAGGGAGGATACCTGAGTTCGATTTTGTTCACCCTCACTAAGAGAGGGTGAAGATGTGTGGGTCCAATGGGATCAATACACTTTTTTTGGTATAGATGGACTTACTTTTTGGTGGGAACCACATTTTCTCCACCAATAAAAGGGAGGATATTGTTCACCCTCATTCAATGAAGGTGACTAGAATCATTCTCAGGTTACCTAGAATCATTGGAATCAATCAGAGCAATGCTCTGACGAGTGATGACTAACAAAAATGAAGATGCAGCTAGTTATTTCAAAATAACCACAACAAACCTGTTTGTTGTCAAACCCTAAGGCATCCAAATGCTTGAAAAACACCTGGATGAGATACTCAACAACAGCTGAACCTTTCCCTGCCACTCTACTCAGAGAGCACAGGCACCTGACAGAAGAAAATCAACCGTGTAAATAATATCAAAGCAAAGCATCAATCATGTACCACCACATAACTAAAGTTGTGCATAAAAGTCTAAAACTTGACTGAACCAAGAAATCATTATCTCGATATTCAGAAGTTAGAACAAATTTATATTCACAAATCGACTCTAACTACAGCTATGCCCGCCATTTTTTTTCCCAGGTACATTATGCCCACCATCTTTTTGTACCACATGAATGTGGCCTACAAGTACCTAAAATGGAGGAAAAACAGCACTAATTTTGATCCCTAATCCACACACCACTTACTAAATATATCACTATCTTGTCCATAAGGATTCTCCTACAAACAATGATATTCGAACTCTGAAAAAACATGATGTAGCTTTTTGGCATGATGACTGTTAGATAGCTTGATATATATTGTTGGCCCCATTTTCTAACAGCGTAAGCTTTTAGGACAATTGGTAACTTAACAATGACAAGTGTTTTCCGTCCTACTGTCGTGGCATGGTCTTGAGTCACATGAATTAGTCTCTCTATCAACCACAAAGGAAGTAAGGTTGCCTACTACCTATCAGATCCAAAACAATAGTGGAAACAAGAGCCTCATATACAGTTTTCCCTAGGGTAAATAGTAAGAGCTATGACATTTTAACCCTTCGCACCTCTCATGCATGGCCTCAGTATCCTCAACCTGCTCTTCGAGTTAGGAGGTTAGCAGCTAGTTGGCCTTCCAACATCGAGTCATACATACCTTTCAGCTCCCCTAATAACCTATGTAAAACGAAGCGATCCTATAGTGGGAAGAATTCAAGGCACCCACAACTAATCAAATCAAAACTCTTCAAACATATACGACAAGATTTTCCTCATTGGCCAACTTCAATGACCAGATAAGGAGTCACAGTGGAGGCCACTAAATAAAACCCATATAGATATCTAGTCCATAAACCTGACATAAACAAGAATAACAATCACACTCTGTAGCACGGACATTCGTCGGAGGTCACGTACCGGTGTCAGACACTTGTCTGACACCGAGACTCTCTGGACACTCCCCGGACAAGTGTCTGAAACTCATATTCAAAGGGCCCCATTTTTTATCAATGTTTTCCATTTGGACACTCCGGGGACACTTTAAAAAATGCTCTAGACACTTGGAAAAAACAAGTCGGGGTTGATAAAAAAGAAGAAGAGTAGGATCTAATTAAAACTTAGGAAAGTCATATTTTTTGTGTGACAAATGATGGTTTATTGGTTAGAAAGGCACACAAATGATCAAATGCTTTTAGTTGAAATACTTTTATGAATGATATGATGATGGTTATAATTTAATGTATATGTAGTGTTGCATATTTACGATGAGAACCTTTATTTTATTTTTTACTTTTTCTTCATATGATGGTATACATATATACTTTTTAAAACGTGTCTCTAAGGGTCATGTCCATTTTTTAAAAATTTGCGATGCCGTTGTGTTGGTGTCGTGTCCGTGTCGGTGCTGCATAGCATTCACATTATGATATTCTAAGGACTTTGTCACACATCGCTTCTATAAACCACCCAAACTTGGTTAGTAAGTCTTGTTAAGTTACCATTGTTCCAAAAGCTTAAGCTGTTAGGAATGGGCCCAACAATATACACCGAGCCATCAAACAAGTCCAAGAACAGCACACGTGTTACCATACTTGTACACCGTACTTGGATAAAATCTGCTGTGACACCTTAAAGGGCCCAAGTGCAGGTTTTACATGAGGCTCATCAGGTGCCCACCACATCAGATGGTACCCAAATGTGGTGCACAAATGAGTCATCATCATATTAATCGTAGTCTAGAGGCCACTCCACCGACGACCAATTGATTGTGGTAGATTTACCGAAACTCTTACACGGTATAAGAGTTGGGTCTTGAGTGGCCGCGTGCCTCTGCCTTGGGTCTATTTCTCGTCTTTCTCATCTCTCTCTGACCTCCATATAATAATTTATCGTATTACACATCCTTAAGTATTCACAGTTCACACATCTCCAAGCTCGCTTGAGATTCTACCAGTGTACTTTCGTTCCTTAGTTATCAACTTCAAAGATTCCATCCCTCGGGATTCAAAGTCCAAAAATTTCGTAGTATAGTCGGTCCCTTCGAAATTGAGATTTATTATTGTTTAGTTAACAAAATGGCACATGTAAGATGCTTTAGTTTTATGGCAGGTTTTTCTCATAATTGGCAAGGACAGCACTTAATTGATGTAAGACAAGTGTGATGAACACTCCATGCTTCTGCTAGTTATGAGCCCAAAACTAATGTTTTGTAGCAGAAAAATTTGACCTGGGGGGGATGGATTTTTGGCTGAAAGAGTATTCAGAATATATAGGTGTTTAGAATGTATCGGAAGGCTATTTCGCAGCTGTTCTGGACACTAAATTATACCTGTTGTGTTTGTCTTTCTCAAGCTAGGGTGCTACGTTGATTAAGGGGAACTAGGTTTCATGAGGGACTAATACAGATCTGAGATCTAAAAAAAGCAAAAATAAAGATGACGACAGCGAAGAAAAGTGTGAGTACAGCACCTAGCTCCTGTAGGCACCAAGCTAGGGTTAGAAGGGCATCACAATATCCGAAAGAAGTTTCCTAAGCTGGGGGATTCCCTGAAACTTATTCATTCTCAAATTAGAGGTTTTGACAGTCCTAAACCCGGCTTGGTTTCCTATTTAGAAACTAGGTTTTTAACCTTCCAAAAACCTGTGCAAACAGTTTAAACCTAAATAAGCCCATACTTAAAAATCCAAAGACAACTATACCAATGTAACCTACAGAACAAAGCTTAGTAGACTATTGCCATGCAAGAAACTAATTCTGAAAAATAAAAGAACACAAAAATATGCAGATGACATGTAGCTAACATGCTATAAACACCTTATGGAGCCATTTCATACTTGCTAAAATAATCAACACGTGCACCATAATTCTTTAAGAGTAATAATAGAGACGACATTTAATTTATTTTGTCATAACTCGGGGTGTCCAAGCCAACTTACATGCATCTTGAGTCTTGACTACTACCCCAGAGGAACTTACGTCCAAGCCAATTTCCACAAATAAGTATACTAACTAATGTACTAAATATGCATTTGCACTACCTAAATGAATAAGCCCACTCATGTATTCCACTCTTCATTGGGGTGGTTATGAGTCTTATGACATGCACATCTAGTGCATGTGATAATACATTATTTAGTGGCTATAGCACTGCTCATTATTTAAATAGGATATCGAAACAAGCACTTCCTATTGCATCCAACACATGAATACAACTAGGTAGAAGCAAAGATGAATAAGCTAATGAGAACCTAGAATATTAAAATACTTTGAAGGTCTAGCAAGTAGCAACTAAAGCAGACGCATGGAACAAGAAAATAGCAACCAAAGCAGACGTGTGGAACAGGAAAATAGCAACCAAAATGTCAAATTACTTGATGCAGGCATGGACAACGGTTAAGAAAGAATGGCGAACAATCATCTGCTTCAGATCTTGTTCAAGTTCTTCCACAACATTTTGAGGAAGCTTTCGAAGCAAGGGCAGAACAGAATCAATTATAAAGATTATGCTCTCCAGTAGCTGTGCTACTGCACGATTGTCAGCCTGAAAGTAAGTAAACCAAGTATCAAAACTGATGCAAGACAACTGCATTCTGTCATTTTATAACCTTTTCAAGAGCATAAGAACAGAGTTCACAGAAATGAGAAGTTGAAACACCAATACAAGCAACTTAAGTATAAACACAGATCAAGATATCTCACCAATCTAGAGCAAGGAAGCATGTGCATGCATGCCTTGAAAAAGGCATATGCATGTAAGTTAGTTAAACTAAAGAGCCCCTTGTGCTGGGTAATAACTTCAAGCACACTCTAGGGCAATATGAAAGTTAATCCACTCCAATAAGAAAATCGATACCTCCCAGTGGAAGACACCACGCTTTTGGCACAGGAGGTGACTCAAAGTCCAAGATCACACTAAATGGTGGACAGAGGCCTTCGTTTTACCTTGTTGTGTACAGCAATACATCTTTTCTATAGCCCCACCCATGTCTGGCAGAGGGAGGAAAGTTGAGGCAAACACTAGCACAGAGCCCACCTACTAACTAGACGGAAAAAGGACAAAAGGAACTAAAAAGTAAACGGAAAACCAAAGAAAAACAAAACCATTCCTGAGGAATATAATACTTCTGTTGAAAAGTTATTACTCCCTCCGTTCCAAATTAATGGTCCGGTTCAGTCTCCGATGCAATTTTTAAATTGTTAATATCTTTCAATCTACAATGAATTTTATGTGCAATATGGATCTTATATGATAGATCTCAATTAGTTCTATTATACAAAGTTTTTAAAATTTTTAAAGATATTGTAGATTGAAAGATATTAAAAATTTAAAAATTGCATTAGAGACCGAACCAGACCATCAATTTGGAACGGAGGGAGTATCATGGCTAGAGAAGCAACTACTTCCTTTCCCTAAAGAGCCATTTGGGGTACTCATGCGCCGACCAATGTTTCTTTTTTTTGCTTGGTGTGCGGCTAAGGATAAGATTCTCACTAGTCACTACAGATAACCTTCTCCGGCGTCAAATGGTTATGGTGAATCGGTGTTGCATGTTGCTTGAATGCGGTTCTTGTATCGTGGGGCACGTCATGGGTTTTCTCTGCAACGGTGATAGAGAGCTTATTCAAGAGTGGTATGGGGTTAGACTGGGTAGAAGAAGACGGAAGCTATGGATTATGATCTCAATTGTGCTTGATGTGATCAATTTTGAGGGATAGGAATCGAAGATATTTTGACGGGGAGGAGAGGCCATTGTTCAAAATTAAGAGTCTTTTGATTTCTACTACTTGTTTAGTTGGGAGTCCAGCGAGTGCACCCTACTTTTTGTCAATTCTTTGATATGTTAGATATTTTTGGAGTATAGAGGGGGTATATAGGTCCCTTTTTTCTTTGACGTTTTCTTTTTTCCCTCGCTTTCTTTTCTTAATGGGTGGCATCCCCTGGATGCCTTTTCAATAAAACTTTATTACTTACCAAAAATAAAGAAGTATAGAGGGGGTATATAGGTCCCTTTTTTCTTTGACGTTTTCTTTTTTCCCTCGCTTTCTTTTCTTAATGGGTGGCATCCCCTGGATGCCTTTTCAATAAAACTTTATTACTTACCAAAAATAAAGAAGTATAGAAATGATATTCAGACCCCGCTCCAGCCTTTCACACTCTTACTGCATAAGGTTGAAAGGAAAAATGAAGTGTAAAAGACTTCAAGCCAAAGATGAACATTACTCCCCCAGTATTATGGGAAAAAAATTCTAGACAAGGCCCAGTTATCAAACTAATAATGATGCAAAGAGCAATGCTGCGTGTTATATAAATTTATGAAGTCAATTTACGTCACTATCTACTTTGAAAACCAATAATCCTTCCAAGGAGAGAGAATAGTAAAACAATTAGGCAAGGCAGACATTCACTGACAGCAGTAATGGCTGTTCCATAATAAAATATGAAGCTGTGGATAACCTGAGTCTTTAGGTACGGCTGTAGAGTGACCACAAACTGGGAAGGATCAGTAGCCGGAGCACATAATGTAGGATCCACAACACAAAAAGCATGCAAGAGAAGCACATACGGAAGTGTACGCGCCTCAACTTCCTCATTGTTCATTTCCTCAACCTGAATAATAATAAATATCCCACATGTGGGTATGATGAGAAAAAAAAACCAAAACATTTGAAAGGCTGAGAAGAAAAAGAATACCTGCAATATCCTTTCGAGCAAGAACTTGCACATCAATTCACAACGCCTCCGCACAGATGCAAGAGAAACCGGATTGATGCCAACAGCCTTGGTTGATTGTGGGAAAAAATCAAGTGCTAAGTTACGCTTAATTACGGTGACAAGAACTTGATGATTTGGCATCTTCCTTAACATCTCAACCATCTGCTCAGTTTTCTTAGAGACTTCCAGTGGAACAGAACTACTACCTCCATAGAGACGAGCCTGTGAACCCGAAGGTTCCTCAAACCAGAATTCATAAAATGTCTTGCAGACAAGATCCTGTCAAGCAAGAAAAGGAAATTGGAAACCAACTTCAAATAAACATATTAATGTTCGAGATTTTTTCTTTAAGTCAGTTCAATAGTGCTCAAGGGGGGCAGTACAACACTTCTGTACAAAGCCAACAGACTTGTATTCCACAAAAAAATAAAATAAAACTAAGCAAGGTGTTCACAAATCTCCCAGCAAAAAGTTTTCTTTCTCTGAGTTAATTCCTTGAAAGAACCACCGGCTCCTTTTCCCAAAATGTACCAACGGAAACAAATGGGGATAGTCTTAGATATAATCCTTCTTTCTACTATGGTGGCCCCTCCCAATTACACATCAATTTGGCCAACAATCTTGAGACTAAAAAAGTTTGCCAATTCTATCCATAAAATAATGCAAGACAGAACAAACAGTTATTCCAATTAAACCTTGTCCCCTATTTGAATGTTTTATGACGCAATAAACCAACTGAAGAACTAAAAACGAATTTATCTTTTCCCGACGTTCAATAATGTCATCAATCAAAGACAAGACCACATAAAATCATTGGATAATGAGGCCAGATGAATGCCTTATCATAAACAATTGACACAATAAGAAGCAAAACTAGAAAGGAGATATGGGTGGATAATTAGATTAATTTCATTGACTCAGAACTACCTGAATACTGGATTCTTCATCACTAATACGAGAAATAATCTCAATGCAAGCCCTTGTAAATGCTGCAAAATCAGTATTTGATGTGCACATCTCTCTTATGATTTTGATAGCCCGTTTTCTGACACTTACACCAGTATCCTTCATCCTCTCAGCAACTTTCTCAAAATACTACAACAAAACAGTAGATAAAAAAGGTGAATAGAATCAGCGAAGCAGCTTCGTAAAATACAAGGATAGGTTCGTTCAATTTGCACTACCTGCAACCCAACATCAGGATGAGACGCAATATGCCGACCAACAAGTTCCAGTGCAGCTTCTCTAACAGATATAGCAGAGTCACAAAACCTTCCTTCAACAGCCATTTGGACAAATTTGTCACATAAAACCTCTGGATCAGCTTCTACAATGATACTAACCTGCTCTCATCATCAAATCAGAGGGAGGATGAGCGCCTTCAACAAAACAAGAAAAAGAAGATTTCTCCATCAAAATGACTGAACGGACATTGCCTCAGAATGACACGGGAATTTCACTTACTGCTCGTAATGCCTTTGCACGAATCACTGGAGAATTCTCCCTTAAACTTGCCTGAAACGGACCACATTAGAAATCAATCACTACCACAACTTATTATACAGATACAAGTGATAAATAACTTACCAGAAGCATGTGAAGAATCTTGTCAAATCCTCTGGAGAAAGAATTATTTTGTCCCAATGCCAAAGCTATCTTCTTGACTGACTCCCTTGACAATAATGACGAAACAATCCCAGAGTTACGCACAATAGATTTTGACTTCAGTCTCGCCAGGTGGTAAGAGAACATCTGTGAGGAGATCTCAACATCCTTGTACCATATGCAAAGATAAAACCTGCACGAAATGACCTTGACATAGCACCAAAGCAGAAAGCTACAATAATTTAATAATCAAAAGAGGCCAGAATGAGGTACAAACCAGCGGGTAAAGAGATGCACATCCTCAGCAGAACCACAATCCTGCAGGTAATTCAGAAGCATCTGCTGAACAACCTCCACTTTTGCAACTGAATTGGCATTTTCGAAGATTTTTCTGATAGACTACCATTGTTTAAGCCATCATCATTGCAATGTGCTTTGCAATAGGATTGCAAAACAGTAAGTTGTTTCTGACATTGACAGAACTGACAGTACCAGCCACGGGTAGGAACTTCACGTTCTCTAACTCCCATGCAGTCTGCATGAAACAATCTCTGACAACCTTGACATAGAAACAATGGTTTTTCAATCTTTTCATTCCTACACAAGGCACATGCATCATTGGCATAACTGCGTTCAGGATTATCGATATTACTCAACTCCTCCACTATCCAAAATTTTTCTGTCCTGTAAAGGACAGCATCATGTTTCAACCTTGCAGCAATAGTCCCAAGGAGATCAATGGCCATGGAACGTGCAGCAATATCTTTGGATTTCAGCCCAGCATTCTGAAGTAGTAATACACAGAGAACCTACAAAATAACTGTCCCTTAACATGAAGACTATAAAATGGAGTCAAGAAAAGGTAAGACTTGTAATACAATGATACCTCCAGAATGGGAGCAGAAGCAGGAAATTCAGGCAGATTCAATGTCGTAAGTAAATCCACAACAAGGCTCTCCATCATCGTTTTCACTTCAGATGCATCTTGACTTTTTGTACTAGCAAATCGTTGAAGGACTTTACTCCAAAAAAGGCAACATGATTCGGTAACAGCCTCATGGCATTTAGTAGGGGAACTGGAATCAATTGAGGCCTCAAAAATAAGGTTTCCATTTGCTTGCCTTAAGGCCTCAGGAAGATTTGCACTAGAGTGAACCAACTGAATCAGCAAAGCCGTTATCATCTGGATCTGCCTCTGTTCCTCATCAGGTAGATGATAAGTTCTTGGTATTCTTTTGGAGAATGGTAACTTCAAGAGCAGTTGAAGTACTTCATCTATCACGTAAGTTCGATGTTGCGCGTATGAGTAAAAAATCTGCACTCATGGTAACAAAGAAACCAAGCAAATCAGACCAAACAGGCAGTCACAAAATAATTTGAAGAAGTAGCAAATTACACAACACAGTATTTTTAATACCCCGCCGATTAAACTAATGGCTTTCAGTTGCAAGAGTTGGATATTATCCACCAAGAGTGTTGTGAAGCTTGTCCTCAATAATTGTAGAATACAACTATCTGATAAGTGCTCTATTGTCAACAAATCCTTGAAAAAACCAAGAATGGTGCATAGTTTCTGAAGTATAGTGTTCACAGCAGCAGAGACCCTAACAAGGCCACACATGCAGACAGTAAGACGGAAACTCAAATTGAATAACCAAAACAATTAGCATGCTGTTAGAAGAGAAAATCATAGTCCTAAGCACACCTGTTCACTGATGATTTCTTCACTTTTGCACTCCTAACAGTACGTTTTCTCTTGCTTGCAGAACCATAATCAGCACCCTCGTCATCTTCTTCATCTGAAATTGATGCAAAATGAGCATTAAAAAGCCCTTACATAAAGTAATGAAGCAGTTACTGAATGTAAGCAGCACCTTTTCTAGCACCACCTTAATCACCCACCTTCAAAAACCCCAGTTTCAACAGGTTTGTGCAAAGCACGATATGCAGGATCACAAGCTGACATAATGTCAGCAATTTGATGCTTAGAGAACTCCAGAATCCTTTCAATGAGCTGGTATGGGTAAACAACAATGAGTCAAGAAGCAGCACGTCTATATGAGCTTACAAGGGAGTTCAGCGCAATAACATATTGCAGCAGATTTCTGCTAAATGTAACACAGAAGTTGGTCTGAAGCATGTACCTCTTCATTGTATAGCTGCTTTGGCATGTCATTATAAGCCATTATGGCGAGAGCAGCATGAATAGACTCCAGAGCACCACAAATAGATGACACTACATCTGAATCAGCCTGAAATTTATGGAATATGTTAGAAGTTAGAACAATTATCAATATGACCACGAAAATGAGAAAACAGAGCAAGAAACAATATTCGCACATTCAAGCACAGAAGGAATGCAGAATATGTATTCCATCTGAAGTGAGACTTTGGATACCGTGATACGGAAGGACTTGGGCTTACTATATCTAAGTGAAGAGGTAGCCCTACACAAAGCTCAATGGAAAAAAGGATTCATGTAGCCGACCTCAATTGATTGGGACACTAGGCTCGGTTTGTTTATTACTTAACTGATAACTGTATGACAGACAACAGGCAGAACAGAAACAAAGATTTTCAACTTACATGTTCACATTCATTAACTGACAAACCTTCTGACCGATGAATCTGATGATCTAAAACCCTCAAAAGTCTTACAAGGACATCTACAGGAATCAAATGTAGGACTTTCTTCGTCCGGCTCGATAAAATTTCATTCACAAGCTGTCTAACATCAGCAACAGGCAACTGCAACCATTCTGCATCATCCCGATCATCACTTGGAATTTCTGCTCTGCCACAGAACTCCTCCAAGAACTCACAGAAGCCTCGAATAGCAGTGTCTAAGCCAACAAAGTGAATTAACACAAGTACAAAACCAAAAATAAAGAACTGAAGAATCATAAACAACAAGCTAACCTTGAAGTTCAATGGGATCAGGAGCAACTGATGATGGATAGTCTTCACTTCTTTTTTTCTTAACTTTCGGTTTTCTAGAAGATGTAAATGTCTCCTGAAATTAATGAATAAATTAAGAACACAAAAAATACAAGCAACAACTGATTTCAAGGAAAATAAAAAAGTACAATAACTCAGGAAACACAACCAATCCAATCAATAATCGCTTCAATGAAATATACATACATTAGCAAGAATGTAGTCCGGCTGATGATTGTGATTTCCTGCAAAGTCCCTTTGCGGTTGAATAGCAATGGGTGTACTCTGTTCAAAAGGCTTTTTTTCAGACACTGAACTACGAGAAACTTGCTCCTTGAAAGGACCTGAGAAACTTGAACAATACAATAAACAATAAGCGCCGCAACATTAAATGTCTTCAAACAATCATTCTTGCGTTGATAAGTGTTTGTCATGAAAAGATACCCAATTCACCACCTAAAAAATACAACAGAAGCTTACTAAAATGTCTACTGCACGTAACCTGGACGTTCTGCAGACAAAGGCCTCAGCAGAGAGATAGAATTATGATCAAATCGGACCGTCTTTCATCCAAAAGTTTAACCCCTATACCTATTGTACAATGAGTCTAGCAAAGGCATATCTGGTATTACAGAAACCAGATTGTAATGGAAGACTAACCGCAGTCTAAACTGAACCAGTCCTTATTAGGGGTATATTTTACAAAGAATAAATCCATAAGAAAGTTCTGCCTGAAAAATAACTAGAATTTACATGAGTACATAACTTATTAAACCAGCCAATCATACTCAAATAAGAAGTAGAGTGACTGAGTTTATAAGGAAGTTTCACAAAAACTTAAAAAAGTATAAACAGCACAAAACAATGATACCCATCTGAAGCCAGAAAATTATGGTTCATAAATCATCCTTGCACTAGTTGGGCCATACATAAATCCTCACGTATTACTATTATAAGATGTGAATGTACACAGTGTAAAACAATTCTTCCATTTCTTCCCAACCCATGTTTTCTATCAAATTAGATAGGAAACCCCAACTAACATGGTCATAAGCCCTCTGAATGTCCAAATGGATTGAGACTTGCACAATAGTACAAGTGTTTGGGCTGAGCATCTTAAATATCTTTTCCATAGTCAACATGTGCCAAACCCAATGTTTAAAAACCGAACAGGTCGGTTCAACCTCAACCGGCCCTTACTCCGGTCCAGATTCACCCAAAAGCCGTTTCTGTGTCTAAAATTGGCTTCAGTGTGAGAACCATTCAAAACTAAAGGTTGAACCGCCAAACTGTAAGAACCGGGCACGGGCCAATCGACCCAGAAATGAATCATGAACTAAGAGGGCCACACTTTATTGCCATAGATGTGCATGATGACAAACTGGTGCATGGGACCACTACTCACTGGTCCAAGCACACGGCTTGCTGTCATTTAAGCTGTCAAACATTGTGAACCTTCTATAGATCCGAGAGGTTCCAGCATCCAGGAGTTCTATTTCCAACCAATGTGGGATTGGAACAAAAAAGTTAGAATGCACCTCTAGCCCAACTCTTCCTCTCTTCAATCCAAATAATAGAGGATACATTTATTTTTACATGTTTCTATGCGTGTATTTTTTATATGCTCATTTTATTATATTTTTTCTACATACTTGTGACATCCTGGTTCAACCGCGTTTCAACAAGTGGCCCATCCGCCCAGTCCCTTTTCTTGTTCGCTCACCGGTCCAGTTTTCAAACATTGCCTAAACCAATGCATATATGATCCGGTGCTTATCATGGCCTCAGCCAACAGCTTCATTGGCCCAATTCCTGGCCTTTTGCAACTTTATCTAGGACTAAGTTACTCCTCAGATAGTCACCCAAAAAGAAAAAGTTACTCCTTTTGACCAATCTACAACGTGTACGGTGTACCCCTCTCAACAACTTCCACTCATTTTACTCCAATCCTAGTCACTTTTAAATATTGAGAAAGCAATTGTTGCTACTCTAACACTTATTCTTGTAATACCACTCCACGTGAACGTCCTCGTAACAAGCTATATATATTGGCCATGCGTTCTGACAACATATCATTCTTTATCACGCAACTGCACTAATAATTAACGCAACCAGCACTCCTTTAACTTAGAGCAAGTCTAAAATCACTCTTGTTCTTTGAATACTTTTTCATTTTCTCTGTTATGATCCAAGTTGAAAAACAAAGAATTGGAACTAGCATTGAGAAGAAGATACAACACAACACAGAATCATTGAATTAAAATAAAAAAGTTTCTCGAATCTCATCAACCAGCAACACAAGTACCAAGAATGAAACCGTGAATTCCCATTCCATTTACTTTCACAAAAATTAAAATCGTGAGACATATCAGAAAAGATTGAAGTAGTTCGAATTCTTGATTTACCTGATGTACTGCATTCAAATGCTTCAGAATCACATCGAAGTACTTCATTGTAAAGATCTGGGGGCTCTAAAATGCCATAAGAAAGCAGAGTTGCTTCGGCTCTAAGATTCCTGCAAAAAGAAAACGAAGTCAATGAAACCAAAGGACCAGCACGTATAACAATAATACTAAAATTTACATCTCCATGTAATCTTCATCCAGACAGTATGTCAGTACCCAAGACAAACTTATGAAATTCATGATGCAAGATTTACAGAAAACTGGGTGATATCGAATAAAGTGGTTTTCTAGAGGATGAAAAGGCAACAGCATTGGGCAACGTGTTTGGGTTGGCTTAGGCCTGATTTAGTAATATTTCCAGGGTAAAAAGCAGATCGTTCTTGGATCATGAATAGTACCTGGGAATGTTCAAGTTCTTTCTTCAGAAGAAGAAGATAAAGAAGAAAAACAAGGTTCTTTGCTTCATGAGCATTTCATCAGACAATCTGGAATGCCAGAAGCACTACGGACCTTTTGTCTTCATAATTCTGCAGTTACAGTAAAAAGCAAGGGAAAGCTTCTTGCCTAAAGACGAGTTCTACATCCCTAAAGTGGGCAGGGCATATATCAAACACCTTTCCTTTTACTATCCTATGTTTCAAAATCATATGCTGAACCACGCCCCCTTTCCTGGTTGGTAGTCCTTCGAAGAAGAGACACAATCCTTTTCCCACGCATAATATTTTATCAATGCTTTGCTGCAACCATACCCCGCGCAATGGTCGAATGAATCCTAAAAGACAATTCCGCAAATCCTATCCCTACATGAAATAGTGAGCCTTCAAACCTAGTACAATGCTTAAACCAATAAAAGACAAAATCACTATCTAGATGGGCTACTCATATATAAGTTTAAAAAGACAGCAATCGTGAACATGTTACTAGGCTACTTCACCATGTGAATTAGGGGGCATTCCGCTTTCTTTTTAAACCTTCTTTTTCAAAAAGAAGGTAATTTCAAGCTCAAATATAATGAAAATGAAAAATAATTTTTCAATTTATTTTGCACCGTTTAAAAGACCTCAATGAAATCTATCAAACAAGATCCATATTGGTAGAAAAATTATTTGCGTAAACACATGACTTTTGAGCTTGAAATTACCTTTCTTTTCTAAAAGTTCCTTTTCCAAGAAACCGGAACACCCCCTTAGTATTTTGATGGCACTGAAATCCGTCAAGTTAATGTTTGATCTGAAGAGAAGCAATGATTTGGAAATTCTCCTTTCTGAGCTTGCTTCTATATAGATTAAGCAATAGAAACTCTGCTTTTCAAATTCTAAAAAGAATTGAACATCAAAGTTGGATCATGCAAGGGTTCCGGTCAAAGGTACTGAGGCAAGACGTGTGCTTGTGCTTTGGCTTATTTCTCATGAGTGCAATGCTCACTTCGTGCGATAGAGAATGCAAGCAAACAGAGTCCCCGTGGTTACTCAAGTGCCAGCCGCAGAGAGGAATGCCATCAACTGCCCTTCAAGTAGCAGGCGGCTAGGCGAAGTCTCTTAGTTCTTCAAGGAGACTCATGTGAACCTCCTTTTCTTTTCATGCTTTTGGTCTCTGTAGTGGTTTTATGAGACCTCTCGTAATCTTATTCTCATTTGTGATGCCCTTCCTCTCAAAGGTGAAGCTAAGCAGCTAATAATGACTTATTCTCATCTCTGCATCTACGCACAACTTTTGCACACAGCATGCCTCCAAACAAACAGCTGACCATACTTCACAATAAAATAAACAACCAAATATAAAGTGGAAACAACTGGAAGAATATACGTTTTCATCGTTTAAATAACATGCATTAGCTTGTTTCTTCTACATTTGCACCAAATAACTAACTAAGGTAAAATACTGCATAATATTAAGTTCTAACTTAAAAAGCTAAGTACAGAGATAAAGATAGAGATCAATGGGAAGAAATAGTAGGACAGACAAGGTAAGGCATATGTATAAGATTGAAGTTGACCACTATAAGTGTTAATTCCATCAACGCATGCAACAATTTAATTCCTAAAATAACAAAATGAGCTCAAATAACATGCTTTAGCTTGTTTCTTCTAAAATTACTGCAAATAACTAACTCAGAGGACTGCACATAATCTTAAAGTTCTAACTCCAAAAAATACGCACATAGAGTCAGATGCGAACAATGTAAGGGGAAAAAAAGGGTCAAGCGTATGTATAACATTGAAGTTGGCCACTTCAAGTGTTAATTCCACTAACGCATGCAGCAATATGATTCCTAATATGATTCCTAAAACAAATAAACGAGCTCAAATTACATGCATTAGGCATTAGCTTGTTTCTTCTAAATTTACAGCAAAATCACTAAGTTCTAACTACAAAAATGCGTACATAAGTAAAGCCAGGTGGCAAAAAATAGGAGCAAAGAAAAGGTCAAACATATGTATTAAGATAGAAGTTGACCACGATAAGTTTTAATTCCGCTAATGCATGCAACAATTTGATTCCTAAAATTAATAAACGAGCTCAAATAAGATGCATTAGCTTGTTACTTCTAAATTTACAGAAAATAACTACCTAAGTTCTAACTAAGCATAATCTTAAGTCCTGACTTTGAACAGCTTGATATACATTGTTGGATACATTTCCTAGCAGCTTAAGCGAATGGTCATGGATTCAAGAATCAAGACTCTCTGTTTACATTTGTTTCCCATTTGCAAAATGTGATTGCACTTGGTGAAACATATTGAATAGCTTGATACTATATATTGTTGGGCCCATTTCCTAACAGCTAAAGTTTTTGTGACTTATCGGTAATGTAACACTAACTTCAAAAAATATGTCCATAGATAGAATCAGAAGGAAAAAATAGTAGGAAACAAGAGGTCAACCGCATGTATAAGATTTGACTACTACAAGTTTCAATTCCACTCACGCATGCAAACAATATGTCTCCTCGAACAAATAAACGAGCTCAAAACCACCAGAAAAACACTTGCAAGTACGAAACATCAGTTGCTCGGAGCAGCCACTAACCGATGCAACAATATGATTCCTACAACAAATAAACGAGCTCAAAACCTTAGTCACATAACCCTTCTGTATGCCCTCCGCTCCTCGTTCTGGGCTGGCGCTCTTAATCCTCACTCTCGCAGAATTCAGCAATTTTGAGTGTTTTCGTGCTTTCCCACTCGCGCATACGAACGCGAATTATGTCACTTGGAGCATGATATTGAAGTTGACCACTATAAGCTCCAATTCCACTAACACATGCAAGAACATAATCCCTACACTAAATAAACAGGCTCAAAACTACCAGAAAAACACTCACAAGTACGAGACATCAGTTGCTCTGAGCAGATCAGCAACCTTCCCGCACTGATTCACCACGTCACTCCGATTCAACGACCTCGAACCACTCCCCGCGGCTCCGTCGAACAACCGCAGCTCCTGATCGAACGCGCCGCAGAACACCGGCAGCGACGGCAGCGGCAAGCACGGCGCTACTTCGGAGTGGACTGTGTTCGGGAGGCTGATGCCACGTGGACCGCCGGAATTCGACATTGGAACAACAGAGAGTATGATACGGCGATTACTGCCGATACAAAGAACTACAGAAGTGGAGAAATACTCATTGAGAGCTGGGGAGTGGAAATCTCGAAGGTTTGATTGCTGATTTTAGGGGGGTTTTTTTTGAAGGAGGAAGCCCTAGAGAGAGAAAGGGGGAGAGAGAGAGGGGGAGAGAGAGGGGAATGGCGGGGAAAAGTGGGGAGGAATTTTGGGATAATTTGCGAGGGGGAATTTTGCTGGAGAACAAATCCCTTATACCTTACTGCACAGCAGGTGTTAATATTTGTTTTTTCTAAATTAATTGTATTATAATACGTACTAAAATAATAATCTTAATTAATAAAATATATTTGTGTGACGTAATATAAATTTAAAAAAAACAAATGATTATACCAACGTCATAACGAATTTATTCTCATTTTTTCTGATCTGGGAGGTGAATTAGCTGGCGGAAAAAGAGTCAGAGTTGTGGAGTTACGGAAATGCCCTTGATTAGCTGTTCATCGTTTTTTTTTTTTTTTTTTTTTTTTTTTTGGGTGGGGTGGGGGGGGGGGGGGGCTGGGGGTGTGGGGTGGGGGTGGGCGTGGGGGTGGGGGGCGAGGTTTTGGCTTTCTGGGAATAAGCTTGAAGATAATAAAAAAAAATTCATCGCAAAATACAGTAATTAATCAAAACTATCAAAATCTAAGCACGAGCGTAGCAGACTAATAACACATACTGCAAAACCAGACCAACAATGGCCACTTTAAACAACAGGCATCTATAGGGATGACAATGGGGACGGGGGCGCTACCTCCATTCCTATCCATTATCTCCTACCCGATCCCCAATAGGAATTTGTTTTTTTCCTCCATTCCCGCCCCAAATGGGGATCGGAGATCCAAAACGGGGATTTAGAATTCGGACACCTGTATTTCACAATTTCAGCACCTAACAGCATATACTAGCATGTGAAAGCCGAAAGAACTTGGATTGTTTTGTATTTTTTTTTCAGGGAAAAGGGCTAAGGAAATAGTATTAGTAACGGTTGTCGGATAGCTAGGAAGTTAGGAGCCAACAAAGCTCCACAAACAGAATTAGAAAAATCAACAAAATAAAATAAAGTAAGGTATCAAAAATGACCATATTTATCACTGAAAAAGCTTCAGCAGAATTCTGCAACACACATTGGCATGCACATGTATTTGCGGCACATAATAGCACCTCCATTTCCTACACCTGTATTTCACAATTTTAGCATATACTACCAATTTTCAGCACATAACAGCACCTGTTATTCACTGTTTCAGCACATAATAACTAATTCCAGCACATAAGTTATTTATTTATTTTTATATATAAATATATATATTTCGGGCATTCGGGGACGAGGCGGGGCGGGTAACAAACGAGGACGGGTAGGGTTCGGGGCGGGGACAGACTTATCCCCGTCTCTTACCCGATCCCCGATTTTTTTTAAAAAAATTCCCCATACCCTATCCAATCCCCAAACGAATCCCCGAAGTTCGGGGATGCTGCATCTGTGATTCGCTATCTGTTGTTTAAATTTCATTTTGTTTTAGTTTTTCAAAGTAGTTCTTTTTTTTTTTAATCCAATTTTTCAACGGAGTTGGATTATCTAATTCTCCACACCTACCAAATAGACTATAAAGTTCAACGGCAACACTATTTATTAAGGGTTGAAAATAAAAACAGGTAAACCAAATCGAAGACCGAAATAGGACCGAACCATTTGATCTGGTTTGGTTTCTAGAGGTAAACGGTTTGGTCCGATTTGATGTTTTTGCAAAATCAAAAAAATTTGGTTCGGTTCTGTTCAGTTTCCCATCCTTCAATCTGAAGTAAAACGTGTCAAACCAGATTTATATGTACACATAAAAGAAAATTAAAGTATCGATATAGATACATTGGCACGCAATTTTGGTTGAGTACACATCTCAAGTGTCACCTAGAGCATCTACATACCATATTTAGCTTTGTTAACACGTGTGGCAAGTTGAAGAGTCATTTGATTTGGATCATGTAACGACTCGAAATTTTAATGAATAAAAATTTCGTCTTGTATTGGAATTTCCTTTTAATTAATTGTATTGTTTTTAAAATTCCTTTTAAATTTCTATAATCCATTTAATTAAATTTTAGTCCTTAAAATTTATATCTCTTGACTAGAAATCCTACGGGGCAAGTAGAGTTAATTTTCAACTGATTGGTTGGACAAACCTAACTACCAATTCATCTACTTACTTTCTCCTAACCTTGATGTACCTTTTAACCTTTACCCATTGGACAATAAAAGTTAGAAAATTTTTTATCTATTGGACAATAGAAAACCTAGATTTTCCATCACAAGTACCATCCTAGATTGTTTAAGTACATATATAAGATTATATATAATCCTATGTACTTCATAGACTATTATAAGCATGCTTAAAGGATTTATAGTCATTTCAAGGTATTATTTAAGTATATATTACCTCACCTCTTTAACCACTGGTCAATAAATACTAGGGAAAACTTTACCCCTTGGGTAATAAGGTTAGTTTACCAACAAGTATGAGGATAAATTGAATAAGTCACTTCCTAGATTTTCCATGTGCTTGTATACTTAAAGATATGTATATGTACCATATAAATTTATTACCATAGATTCACTAGGTACACAAATATAGTATTCTAAGTGGAGCATGTGCCTATTGGACTATTTTATTAGGAAACCTTGATACTTGAAAATCTTACTAGATTATATGGTACCTTGTGTACTTCTATATATATATATACTCATATACAAGGTATAAGAGAGAGTGAGGCCGAGAGAGAGAGAGAGAGAGAGAGAGAGAGAGAGAGAGAGAGAGAAAATCTTGTTGTACCTTGTTGGGTGAAGAACAAGCCATCCTAGATTTTCTTCTACCAAATTCAAATTATATATATAAGTACTTTGTACTAGAAATAGATGGAGGGATATGGGAAGGATCGGGAGAGCACCTTGATATGATCTACTTATGCATTTCTTTAAGTCAAATCTATCCACCATTGTCCTTACATATATATAACTTACTAACTAAATCGTTGGACCATCCCATCTTTCTTCCACAAAATCTTCCAAATCAACTCCATAGTACCAAATCTAGCCATGCATGCCAAGAACTAGGTAGAAAATGTATGAGCAACCTCATAACCTAACCCATCAAGCTTTCAATGAAGCATGAAAAGTGAGAAAAATGTGAGATATAGAGAGAGAGAGAGAGATTCGGTGAGAGAGCGAGAGAGGGAAGCCTTGGCCTATAAATAGCAAGCTCACCCAAGTCATTCTCACACCTTCACTCATTGCTCTCACTTCACTCTATGATTTCTAAGTTTTCTTAGTTCCAAAGTTCAAGTTTCTTTAAGTTTCTTGAAGTTCTTGAGAGTTACCACCAAACCACCTCCAAAAATCACCCCTAGATCTTTAAAGTAACCTAGTTTAGTTAGCAAAGTTGTTTCTAGGAAGAGAAAATCCATCTCTCTTCCTTTCGAAGCACTTTGGAGCCATTGCACCGCCGATTCTCAAAACCGACGACCTATTCTCAAAACTGACCAGCTGCCAAGAAGAAAGGTAGAATCCCTTGTTTACTAACTCTATGTATAGCATCGAACCATACTTTAGAATATCCTTACTCTCTAGTTCTAAGTATAATGTAGATTATCCTTACACTTTAACTCTAAGTATAGGTAAAATTTTCTACTCTCTACTCTAAGTATAAATCGAAGTTTGTATAATGTGTGTCTAATTTGAAAAGCATGAAGAAAGATAGCTAGTATATTTATTATGTTAGAGGATATACGAGCATGTTGAATAATCGACCTTTACTCCAAAGATCATATGTTGTTTTGAACTTCTCACAAAGGAAGAGAGAACGGATTTTGAAAGATAAAGAATTTAACGTTTGATTAGAAGTATTCGTATTTTGATCTTTAGGATGGTTATGAGCATGTATACATGAATTGTTTGTATTACTTGTTGTGTGATGAAGCATAAGTGAATTTCAATCTAAAGGCGTCCGTACATGTGGCATTATGCTTTAAGTGGTGTTTTAAGCATGATTTGTAATATAGAGTTGAATAATCTTGCTAGTTTAGTTTTAAGATTACAATGAATGATTTATGATCACTTATGTGAAAAATCCTACCGCGGAGTCGTTACATGAAAATGAAACACCGAAATTGAGAAAGTAGAAACATGGCACATATGGTGTGGTTAATAAAAAGGCGTGTTTTAGAAATGAGAAATATTTTGGAAACCGCAATGTGGCCGGACGTGGTAGCCCATTGTGTGGTGTGTGTTTTGTGTGCTAATGGAAACCTAGCACGGTGGAACCATTGTGAGGATACTCGGAAGATCGGCGCGGCGGAACCGAGGTTGGGTGTGTAGCTTGGTTATCCACAGAGAGGAGCCAATGCAAAGTTTTGTGTGCCAATGGGAACCTGACGCGGCGGAACCATTGTGAGAATATTCGGGAGACTGGCGCGGTAGAATCGAGGTTGGGTGTGTTAAATAATGACTTTGGAAATGTTAATTTGGTGTAAGAAAAATGGACACGGTCTACAAAGAGTCGCGTAGGAAAAATTCAGAACATCATGGACACCAACGTTAGTTGAATAGTGAATGTGAATGTATCATTATTAACCGTTTTATAGAATATGTATGAACTATGTGAAAATCATTGAATTTATGATCAATTGTTCGTAAGTTTAAGGGTTGTAGGTTATGAGTTATTCTATTGAGCCTTTGTAGCTCACGGTGTTATCTTTGGTGACCCTGACATATTATATTGGTGGCGACGCTGGTATAATATGTCAGATCTTGTAGACGAACATGGTGAACTCTACACCTTAAAAGCCGAGGAGCTAGCCAGGATGGAAGAAGAGACGGACCTTATTTGAATAAAAGTACTTTTGTAAGGTTTATGATGTAATATTGAGCCAGACTCTATTTAAATTTTCAATGAAATTATCCATTTAACGTTCCCAAATTTAGGGACATTACAGATCAAGTGTACTCCAAAGAACTATTCAAATTTGAAGTTTTTTTTAATGACTTTTTAAACTTTAAGTGACCCACTTTGCCAAGTAAATGAATCCATTAATAATCAATCATAAAAACAAGACTTCGTGTCTGTGAGTTGGCATTTTGAATAGTCATTTCTCTCTTTCAAACTTGGAGATAGAAAGAAAGCGCTACACCAAAAATGGCGGAGCAAGTTTGTTACTTCCCTTGAAGTGCATTTTGCTTACATGACTATTCAATTTTATTTTGGTTATTAGTTTGATACTGTTAGACTTGTCCCAAGAAATCTAACAGATACTTCCCTTGAAGATGCTCTGTGCGAGCAACTAGATGAAATCGACAATCTTGAAGAAGATATAAATTTTAAGTTTCAATTAGTTTTTTTACTTAATTTTATGATACTTCATTGTTTAGTCTAGTTTTTTTTTTTTTTTTACCATATATTTAGTGCAAATGTTCTGCTTCATTATTTATCTTTCTTAAATAATGAAATTATTTTAGTTGTGCAAACGTTTTACTATTTTTTTCAAGAAAGAGTGAAGCTTGTCTATAACCATTAAAACCGAATATTAACATGCGTCAATTATTATCGAGTAAAAGCTCAATTTGAAATGAAACTACGCCACCAAAACTTTTAAATTCACCGTCTTTGGAGGCCTTCACCTTCTCTCCGATTATGTTTCTTGAAACCGATAACGTAACCTGCTCATCCAGTTTCAGTGTTGAATTCATTTGGTTGTGATTATTAGAAAAAAATAAAGTTCAACTAGTTTTGATGGTGTCGTGGACGTGTGATGATATATGACTTTGATTAGCCAATGACGGAGGTAGTGCTGCGGTGACGGTGATGTGCATGTGCGATAGTGGGCAAGAAACGGTTGGTATCCGTATCTACGATGGCCGATGGCTTTTTTCCTAGAAGGGTAAGAAGTTTATTGATAAATACGATGATTACAATCTACTGTGAACCACTAATACAACTATTATAAAGACCTATTACACACAGGGAGACACATAACACATCGAAATCAAATGAAGGATACTAGTCCGACGATAAATTGATCAGATGACCAAATGCCAGAGCCGCGCATGTTACTTTTCGATGTTCAGCTATCACGGTAGTTTCACAATTGATGATGCTTCCCATAGAGATTGATCGATGCCAACTTAACACGTCTGATGCCACTTTAGTGGCTTTTTTTGCATTTTTGAAAGAGAATACTGCGTGCATGGTAGATCCGTATGCAATTAAAAGGTTCATAGTTATGCCATGGCCTATATATTGGCCATGGTTTTTCGTGAGCATCATCACATGCATGGTCAATACCTGTTGTAAATAAATTAAGGTTTAATCTGTCCCCTTCGCCCGTTTTCCATTTCTAACTTTCCAAAAAATCATTCCCAACCCTTCCTAATTTGTATCTCACGTCCAGCCAATTTCTGACAAGATGGAATATGTGGAATGGAAAACGAACGAAAATGAAATCACGTCCAGCCCATTCTTTTGTGCAGAATTGACAAATTTGACAACTTCATTTCTTTGTGCAGATTTTTGAGAGAAAAAAAGTAGAAGGTGAAGAAACGATACCCGCCCGACAAACGTAGAATCTTTTGTTCAACGTTTTCAAATAAAATTCTACTTCTCGCTCTTACGTCGTCCATATGTATCAGCCATCACGCCCAGCCCTTATTGGCCGGCGGATCGACAAGGTGAAGAATGAAGAGTGTTGGACCGACATTGAATACTGCAAGCAGAACGGAGTGAGTGCCTTTTTTCCCACCTAATTGTTGCTGCATTTTTTATGTCTTCAATGTAGCTTCATTTTCTTCTCAGTTCTGACAAAAAAATGTAGCTTCATTTTCTATATTTTCCCTTTTCTCTCTCTTCAATCTATTGCCCAACATTTTCTTCTCTCTCTCTCTTTTTTATCGGAATAAAAGGCCCGGAGGCAAGGTGATAGAAAAAAACTTTCCCGATCTTATTCCCAACTATAGGTTTTTGTTTTTTGGTAAAAAGGTGGGGATTTGGTATGAGAATTGTGTGAGGCCTCTTCTTATTCACGTCATTGCATGTTGACTTTCTTTTTACAAATTCCCATTAATAGTAATGAAATCTTATTGTTGAAGAATATTTCATATTTAATGCCCCTTAACTTATGCCCGGGGCCGCTTGTCAGCCGGACCGATAAATAATTTGAACGCTGGGGATGATCGCTCCATTTTTCACCCAAATTAAAACACTCCACAATTAGGCATGTGGAAGAAAGAGAACACAAGAACCATGAAAGAGTTTAGAGATCCTGTAGTACAAGGGTACACTACATTAAGACTTTTGATTGTCAAATAGATGGCTCGGATGCCGCACTACACCCTATAGTACACCTCCGGCACTATAGATCTCGGTGTCCATGGGAGAGAGAATATGCCCTCTGAAGGAATATGAAATATTATCATGGAGGTTGCATCGTCTGCTACAAAATGATACCTACATGAGTTTTGCGTTTTATATGTATTGATCTCATGAAAAAAATCAAATAATCCAACATCGGTATCCCTTTGAAATAAGTATATTTATCGCAAAGAAAAAATGGCAGTAAACCTCTGACCGTCATTTCTGTTATGTCTTTTATGATTCGGCATAACATTTGCCCATATCCGGTCAACCTCTCTGTGTGCAAGAACAATTAGCATATCGAGACCAACAACTCTAAGGCTTCGTTTCAGAAATCCAAATATATACTTAAAAAATAAGAGTCTATTTTCAAGTTTAAAAATAATAGGCTTACGAAAAAAATTCTTCAATTTTTTTTGCATGGTTTGATAGATCTTGATGAGAACTATCAACAAGGATCCATATTGCATTTTTTTTTATTTCAGTAAGTCTATTATTTTTAAGCTTGAAAATTATAAATAAGTACTTATTTTTAAGGGACCTTTCTGGAACGGGGCCTAACTAATGACTCGTTGTCAAGGGAGACCGTGGTAAATACTCAGTAGTTAAAAAAACAATCTCGAATCGAATAGCAGGATTTATTTCACGATTAGAAAAAAATCTATTGTAAATGACGAATGAAGAATCGTCCTTTTACCCACCCATATACTATCTACAACTTATAGGTTAGTGAAAACAACTTGATGTTTTTGGACAACAAGAAATTATTCATAACTTATTGGCTAGCGAAAAAGGTCCCGAAGGTTTATCACACAAGTGTGTTAGTTGAAGAGAGAACATGAGGAGAAACAATGGATAAGAAAGGGGAGTGTCGCAATTTAATACTTATATAATAAGTTTAAGTAGGGATGTAAGCGATTCAGTTCAGGCAGTATGGATAGAAAAAAATAAACCGAATAAATTTAATCGGTGTTTAATTGTTTTGTATCGAAACCAACCGATTTCACTAAACAAATCGCACCAAACTGCATTGTATTCTGCCAGTTTGGTTCGGTGTGGTTTTATCGGTTTGGGCTTACATAAGTGGGCCAAATTCTCTTATCATAAACAAAACCAACAAATTTGAAACTAATTCTATGTACAAATCATAGCTGGGAAAAAAAACCAACTCAACAAATTACAAGGCAGCCACAAAATGGATTACTAACTAAAAAAAGGATTTCTACTCCAAATAATCGTTCAGTAAAGAAAAAACAAAAAACTCTTATTAAGCAGTAAGAGAGGGTTCTATGTCGAGAGGATTATAGACTTATAGTGGTCAGTTTCAGTTTCAAATGGTTTTCAAGTGTACGAACCATTGCCGAACCGATTTGGTTCGGTTTTCCCAAAATCAAAACCGTCTAGACCAATCAAAGGTGAAAACTCCAATCAACATCCCTCGGTTTGGTTGGGTTAAGGCGGTTTGAGAGGTTTGATAGGTATTTTTTACATCCATAGTTCAAAGTGTTAGATACAGTTGGCATCGTTAGAGAAGTTAAGCATTGTTACTTTTTTTTTGGTGCTCCATTCAATTGTTTCGCCTTGTTAAATTTGCGTCATTTTTTTTGGATCATTGATTCATTGAGAGGAATAAAAAAAAAAAGGCAACAAAATGAATAAAACAGAACACTTCTAAATAAAGACAAAAATTATTTTGAAAAATTATTTGTTTTGGATTATCTTTTGCCTTTTGTGAACTTTTGGTAGGTTTTGATATTTTATTTTTTATAGATTTCTCTAGTCAAAGCAAATCAATAATTCACACAAATTTGTCAAAAAACTAAAAAAGCAAAAAAAAAAGAAAAAGAAAAAAGATGTAAAACACATGTACATAGTAATTCGGCTAAATAAGTCAAATGGCTTATTTTTTTGTTTTTTATTCAATTTTTTTTTGCATTTGTTAGTTTTTCGTCAATTTATGGCGGATTATTGATTCTTCATGACAAGAAGAATATAAAAAATAAAAAATTATGAACAAAACTTTATTTTTTTTAATAAAGACAAAATAAGCCAATTTTTTCGTATTTATTCAAAGTAATTTGGTTTTCGATCATAATTTTGTACTTTTTAGATTTCTCTTATCACAATGAAATAATAATTTACAAAAAGTTGACGATAAACTAACAAATGCGAAAAATATTGAATAAGGACAAAAAAAAAAAAACTTATTTAGCCGAACAATCCCTAACTGAACTGACAAAAGTAAGAAGTACGGGAAGTAATTTGTGACACAGATAAAGTTCAAGGGGTTCTTAATGAAATTATTGCAATATATATTCTCTTTCTACACTATCTAGGGTTTTCCTCTGTAATCGGCTGCAGTCCTGATCTTCAATCGAGCAGGTACCTCTCTCTCTCTCTCGTATCTGTGTTCGTCTCCCCCCCTCTCTCTCACGGCCTCCCTCTCCGATTTGCCGTGTTTTCCCCGGTAATTTAGATGCTTAAAAATGATATCTTTGGGATATAGTAAATTAACAACACTCCTGGTATGGGAATATCCGATCCTCACGCCAGAAGTGAATCAATTTGGGAGCATATGCTGCAAGAGCACCATCCAGGGCCGGTCCCTGCGTCTTTACAATGGTTTCTTTTTTTTTTTTTTTAAGGGTTGAGTTGAGTTGGAATCATCCGTTTACAAATTTTGATGTGCAATTGTCTGGGCAGTATTATGAGACATATACAGACATGTCTCAGAGAAATCTGTAGGGCTGCAAACGAGCCGGGCTTTGGGCTTTTGAATGTTCAGGTTCCTAAGTTTTTAGCAAACTCGAACTCAATGAAAATTTGACAAGCCGAGCTTGCCTAGGTTTGAGTCTCACTAGAACTTGTTCACGAGCCTTAATGAGTAAGTATTAGATGTTTATGCTATTGTACAGGTTTAGAATTGCAAATATAATTTTATATTGTATGTAAATAAGTTACTACAAATATAAAATTATCAGAAGATATTAAAATCTAATTCTTAAGTATTTTTGAAAGTTTATACATGCACAAGCCACAAGGTATAAAATTTCTGCCCAGGGCTGACCCTGCTTTTTTACAATGTTCTTTTGGATTCTTGAGTTTATTTGCAACCATCCCTGTACAAATTTTGTTGTGCAATTGTCTAGGCAGTATTACATAGACATGTCTCAGAGCAATCATGGACATATTGAATTCTCCTGCTTTAGTTTGATGAAGGCATATGTAAAATTCTTTATTTCTCATGTGTAGGTGGTTGTGACTTCTGATTCATTGGATTATAACTCAGCACAGAAAATGGCTTCAAGGTTTTGGACTCAGGTTCGTGACGCCCAATTCCACTTGTGTTATTTTTACATTCTGGCGAATTTTGCATTCCCCATACGTGTGGTGGTGAGTATTTTTATGGTCAGCTGCTCATTTTTGTTATGTTGTGTATATTATAGGGTGGTAGTGATTCCGAGGAAGAAGAGAGTGAACATGATTCGGAGACTAGTGATGTTGGACCAGTCGAGGCTTCAGCTGCGACTGCCGGTAGCAGGTACTTGAAGGAAAATGCTAGTGATAGCGATGACTCAGATGCGCAGAAGCGCATTGTTCGATCTGCCAAAGATAAACGATTCGAGGAGATGTCTTCTACCGTTGATCAGATGAAGAATGCTATGAAGATTAATGACTGGGTTAGCTTGCAAGAGAGCTTTGACAAGATTAATAAGCAGCTCGAGAAGGTTATGCGGGTTATGGAATCAGATAAGGTTCCAACTCTGTACATAAAAACTCTTGTTATGCTGGAGGACTTCTTGAATCAGGCATTAGCTAATAAGGAAGCTAAGAAGAAGATGAGTAGTAGCAATGCTAAGGCCTTGAATTCAATGAAACAAAAACTGAAGAAGAACAATAAGCAGTACGAAGACTTGATTAATAAATTCAGGGAGAATCCTGAGATCGAAGATGAAGGGAGTGATGTGCCGACTGAAGAGACTGAATCGGAGCTTTCAGATATTGAAGATGATCCGACTAAGATTGTCATAGGGTCTGATTCCGGAGATGAGGACGAAGGTGAAGGCAGAGGTGGTGATGGTGGTGTGTGGGAGAAGATGTTAAGTAGGAAAGATAAGATCATGGACAAGCAATTTATGAAAGACCCTAGTGAGATCACATGGGATATAGTTAACAAAAAGTTCAAAGAGATTGTGGCCGCCCGGGGTAGGAAGGGGACAGGAAGGGTCGAGCTGGTTGAACAGCTCACGTTCCTCACTAAGGTGGCTAAGACCCCTGCTCAGAAGCTTGAGATACTATTCACTGTTGTTTCTGCTCAATTTGATGTGAATTCAAGTCTAAGCGGGCACATGCCAATAAATGTGTGGAAGAAGTGTGTGCAGAATATGCTTGCTATACTGGATATACTCGTCCACCATCCAAACATTGTAGTTCATGATGCTGTGGAGCCTGAAGAGGATGAAACCCGAAAAGGAACGGATTTCAAGGGGACAATTCATGTTTGGGGAAACTTAGTGGCCTTTCTTGAGAAAATAGATGTTGAGTTCTTTAAGAGTTTGCAGTGTATTGATCCTCATACTCGTGAGTATGTTGAGAGGCTAAGGGATGAACCGATATTCTTGGTTCTTGCCCAGAATGTCCAGGAATATCTGGAACGTGTTGGGGATTACAAGGCTGCTGCAAAGGTGGCACTAAAGCGGGTTGAACTTATTTATTATAAGCCACAGGAAGTCTACGATGCTATGAGGAAATTGGCTGAGATGACGGAAGCTTTAGAGAACGGAGAAACAGAGGCAGGTGATGAACCCAAAGCGGCCGAAGAGATTAGGGGCCCACCTGCATTTGTTGTTACTCCTGAAATTGTCCCACGCAAACCCACGTTTCCAGAGAGCAGCAGGGCAATGATGGATATTCTAGTTTCCCTCATTTACAAGTCTGGTGATGAGCGGACCAAGGCTCGAGCAATGCTTTGTGATATCTACCACCATGCTATACTAGATGAATTTTCAATATCACGCGATTTGTTGTTGATGAGTCACTTGCAGGATAATATTCAGCACATGGATATTTCCACCCAGATACTCTATAACAGAGCCATGGCACAGCTTGGTTTGTGTGCATTTAGGGTGGGACTCATTGCAGAGGGACACAGTTGCCTTTCTGAACTGTATTCGGGTGGCAGGGTGAAGGAATTACTTGCACAAGGTGTCTCCCAAAACCGTTATCATGAGAAGACTCCTGAACAGGTCTTGATCTCTTGTTTGATGTTATTTACATTTACATTGCATTTCAAAATTATGATCACCAAACTTTTTCCTCTTCTGGTTGCAATACTTGGAGTTGATGGATGTCTCTGCCAGAATCGGGGGTAGATGGCTACTTCATTTGTTTAATTTTGGAGCTAAATGGTAGTTAATAGATGCTGCCTATGGAGTTTTTTAGTACATATGCATAATCTTGCCAGGATGTTCACAATTTCGTGCATAGTGAAGTAACATACACTTGCTTCATTAGTTTGGAAGGCTTTATTTTCTCCGAATTAGCTTTTGTTTGAGTGCATCTTATGGGGAAATGTGTCCATTCCGATTTGGAAATGGTTGTGTTCTCGCGTAGTCCAACATGGGGAATTGGTTGTGCTGTTTGGCCATGATAGCCTTCCATTGTGTAAAATGATGTGTTCATACATAGTTGTAATGGCTGATTTTTTTTGTATTCTTATGATGATCAGGGGTCTCGTGGGAGGAGTTAGACTTACGATTATGTTATAACTTATGCATGCTACTTCATTTGGAGTTGCATGCTTATTGTGTTGACATTACTTCTGGAGCAGCATATGTTGCTTTTATTCTGGTTTTTCTGAACTGCAACGAGTACATGTCCATCCAACTGTTGCAAGCATCTCCTTTTGTCCAAATATTACGTGTTGATATCAGTGGAAAATTGTACATTGGAGTATTTTATTTAGTGATAACTTTCTTCAGAAACCCATCATGCGGAGTCTTAGAGTAGGTCTCTCTCTGTTCTGAGTAGATAGTTCTTTGTGACGTGGATGCTTGGATGATGACTTTTAACCTTGTTTTTGTTGAGGAGAGACAAAGCTAATAGTAACAAAGTTGTGGAATGCTGGTTATAATATGCCCATGGTAGGGAATAGGACAGTTGCACTTAGGAATAGATCAAGGGATTAAATTGATGATCATAATATCATTGGTCCTTGCTAGGAATTATCTTTATGTCCAGCATCTTTCATGGTTGTGTCTGCAGAAAAATTCCTATGGACTACGAGGGAAAATGCAATATCCATTGTGAAACACTTTTCCGGATGAAATTTCACATATTACCATTTACCACATATTTCCCCTTCCTTTCTCAGAAGATTAGTATTTTTTGGGCATGTCATTTGTGGACAAGGAAAATTTCCTGAGTTTCCCTAGATGTGTTGTATGACATTGTTTCTACTTCCATTGATATTGGAGTCCTGCTAGCCGTACCGACCCATTTCATACCGAAACCGTACCGATGGCCGTGCCAGGCCGCCTCCGGCCACCGGACGGCCGATCCGAGCCGTCCAAAAATTCTAAAAAAAAAAAACGAAGGGATTCGCGCGGGAATCAACGGCATCCGATGTGTGCAAGGTGGTTGGATTGAGTATCCTATGTTTCGTGTATACATATAAACACGAGTATACACAAAATAGGGTACACGATCCAACCACCCTACACACATCGGATGCCGTTGATTCCCGTGAGATCCCCCTCAGTTTTTTTTTATAGAATTTTTGGACGGCTCGGATTGGCCGTCCAGTGGCTGGAGACGGCCTGGCGCGGCTGTCGGTACGGTTTCGGTATGGAATGGGTCGGTACAGCTAGGATTTCTGTTGATATTGTGAATGATTTTTTAATCCCTTTGTTCATGGGTAGGTCTGACTTTAGGGTTTGAATTTTGTCAGGAACGGTTGGAAAGGAGACGGCAGATGCCATACCACATGCACATAAACCTAGAGCTGCTGGAGGCGGTCCACCTGATATGTGCCATGCTGCTGGAGGTCCCCAACATGGCCGCCAATGTCCATGACGCCAAGCGCAGGGTCATAAGCAAGAACTTCCGGCGGTTGCTTGAGGTGAATGAGAGGCAAACGTTCACAGGCCCACCTGAAAACGTCCGGGACCACGTAATGGCGGCCACCAGGGCCCTTACCAAGGGAGATTTCGAGACGGCATTCAATGTAATTGACTCCCTTGAAGCATGGAAGCTCCTAAGGAACAGAGAGAGGGTTCTAGAGATGCTTAGGGCAAGGATTAAGGAAGAGGCCCTTAGGACCTATCTCTTCACCTATGCATCTGCTTATGAGTCGTTAAGCCTTGACCAACTCGCGAAGATGTTTGATCTTTCCGACGCCCAAACCCATAGTGTTGTGAGCAAAATGATGATAACTGAGGAGCTACATGCGAGTTGGGACCAACCCACGCGGGCTATGGTTTTCCATGATGTTGAGCACACTAGATTGCAGGCTTTGGCATTCCAACTGACGGAGAAGCTATCGATCCTTGCAGAAAGTAACGAGAGGGCCATGGAAGCTAGGACAGGGGGTGGCGGCGGATTGGACACCCTTCCTTTGAGGAGGAGGGACGGTCAAGATTATGCTGCTGCTGCTGCCGGTGGTGGCAATAAGTGGCAAGAGAATTGGTCTTTCTCACAGGGAAGGCAAGGAGGTAGCAGTGGGCGAACTGGGTATAGGCAATTGGGCGGAGGTCAGAATTCTGGGGGAGGATATGGTAGGGACCAGCGGGGGCAGCCTCGTGGAGGAACGGGAGGGTACTCTTCAGGGTATCAGAGCACACGATATCAGGATACTGCGTACGGAGGAGGTGGAAGAACTTATCAGACTGGTTCCGGGAGGGGGTCCCAGATGGACGGTACAACCCGCATGGTTAGTCTGAATAGGGGCACTCGTGCTTAGTGAAGATACGCAAGCGTTGTCACCTGTTTATTCAGATTTTTGTCTTTAGGAATCACTGAGATTGATTTGTTTCGTGTTGCTTTTTGAAGTTTTATTTGATTGAACTCTCAGTTAAGACTGTTCTTCGGATTCTTGCGAATTCAGTTTTTCTCCTTTGTTTTTTATTTCAGTTATATGATTATGAGAAACTGGTTTTTGGTAATTGTTGTCAATGATCCCAAAGGCGCGCTCGTGGTTTTAGGTAATTGGTGCCCTTTTCCTTTTGTCGGAAGGCTTCACTCTCATATACTGATATTCAACATCTCAGCAGGCTGATCATCAGTGGCTCGAATTGGTTCACCTCTGTTGTTTGAGCATTGCTCGACTCAACTAGTTTTCTTTGTTTTTTGAGGACTCGTTAACATATCATTGATCACAAATTAGCTTACACATGCCTCCGCAAACCACCTTTGGCAATACTGTGTGAAACTAAGACCCTGTTCGGTTTGGGTTTTGGGAGAGGTTTTTAGAGTAATGAGTGGAGAGAGAAAAAAACCCAATAACCTTCTTCAATGGCACTATTACTACCATGGTAGTCAACCCAATAACCTTTTTGGTGGTAGCAATATTGTGTTTCGTTGTACTTTATTTTCCTATTAACAAAAAAAGCCCGATCTTGTTCATGAAAAAAAAGCCCGATCTTGTTCATGAAAAAAAAGCCCAAAGAACTTACAACTTACCATCTAGGTGGTAGTCTAGTTGGTGGGAGTCACCACCTCTCTTTAACACCTGCGCCGATTTGAGCCTCGGGAGGCACATTTGTGCTGGTACCTGGTGGTGCCATTAATAGGCTTTATTTCGAACTCGTATGTGGACCAAAGAGGGGGATTTCTCGCTGCTGTGCACCAGGTGGTGCTATGGTGATGGCCCATTCTCCCGGACGGCAACTATGGCTCGATCATGACATTCCATTGGCGGGTAGGGAGTCCCTATGGTCACGCCCAAGGGAGAGTTACTACGCTGGTCGCCCCCTCCCACCCTTTCGATTATAAAAAAAAAAAAACTTACAACTTTAGAATTCTGCTCCAATTTATGACTGTCTTACTCAATGAGTGCATCCCAAACCAACTAGCTAGGGCTGCAAACAAATCGAGGTTGCTCATGAGCAGCTCGAGGCTCGGCTCAACTCATTTAGTAATTGACTCGAGCTCGAGCTTGAGTTTTAGGATCGTCTGTAGGAAATGAACCGACCTCAACATTGTAAAGCTCTGCTCGACTAAAAAAAAAGAAACTCCCCTCGTTTATTTATAAACAAGCTGAGCTTGAGCTTGAGCTCGAGTTTTATTTGCTCATTTAGTGAACGAGCCGAGCTTGAACACTGAAAAGCTCGGCTCGTTTACACCTTTCCCACCAACCCATTCCCAAAAGAAGAAAGAAAGAAAAAGCTTCCCTTCTGCCCATTGTACAAAATACTTGAATATTTGTACAGCAAATTTAACAGAAAAAGAGTTCGCTAAACACCAACAATAACAACTGTACTCTCATTATACAGAAGACGTGAATATTGTGTACAACAAATTTTACATTACAAAAGGGTTAACTGAACACCAAGAATAATAGTAACTGTCTTGAAAGAATGAATTATTTAGTCCAAATTACCCTCATGGGTCTTCTGCAATGGTTATTCTGTTATTGTCTTGTATTGGGTTTGCCAAAGATAATTGCTTGGTTCCCCCTCATTTTCCTTTCCTCTAGATAAGTCTCTCTACAAATTTATGATCCAAATGCAGCCTCGAGAAAGAATCGAAGCGCTGTACTCAGTGAATCCTAATTGTATCGCCGTGTCCAAACAGGTACCGAGTAGATCAAGGTGCCCAGGCCAAAGGACACGCCAATGGTGACTATGGCATAAGCATCTCCTCTCCAAGGCAGGTCGCTCTCTCTCAGCAAGTGAACCTCAGCAATGAAAGTGGAAACAGTGCTGAGGCAACCCAGCAGCCCAAACTGTATGCCTGTTGCTATTGTATCACAAGTCTTTGTTTTAACCTGAAAAAAAAAAGAAATCAAAAACTTTTTTCAAGATTCCAAATGATACTCATTCGTGCAAGTAACTATGCATGAACTGGCCATTTAAGTGAAGAAAACAACCGACAGTTCTACAATACTAATGTGAATCGACACAGCGACAGTATGTACGCTGTGTTTGGAACGGGAAGCAATAAAAGAGTCAAGAAGCAATATGTCGATCCTATCCAAATGCAAAGATCTGAAGAAGGTTTTTCCATACCGCTTCCTGTAGTGTTGCAAGTGCCGCCATGAGACAAGCCGCAGAAACATTGGCGATCAGAGTGCCAAAGGGAAGCCATTTCCACCGGCCGGATTTTCCAAAGCCACGTCCATTGAGTTGGCCGGCTAAGAGCCACCGGATCCACACACCGAAAGGCCCGACAATGCAGCCTAACAGTAGCTGCACTCCACTGCCACCATGGCCAAACTCTCTCTTCACGAAAGCTCCACCGGCACCCCATACCAAGCCTAGAGCCAATAGAAGCACAAACATGACTGCACACTGGCGCTTGAAGTGGTCCACCTTCCCATTGCTTTTAAAGCTCGAAGGCTCACTTAAGGGGAGTACATTTGATGTTTCCAGAAACCCTTTGAAGACCTTAGCTGTCCTAATCCCATAGATGATGGAGTAATCAGCAAGAATGAAGCCTGCATACCAAAATGAGACTTGGTCATCTTACTAGGTCGAATGATCGGAAGGAGCACAAATGGCCACATCCGTCTGTATGACAGCTCTTCTGGATCAATCTAAAAACGTTTCTACATCTGTGGACTACAGTATAGACTATAGTGATTCGAAGAGATGAACATCCAATATAATGGAGTATTTTTGTCTAATTATTCAGGTGACATATATGCAGAAGCATCATGACCAGTTTTTCTAGTATTTTGTCTGGCGAAAGCTAGAATCGCTGTAGTTTTAATAGGAAATACTTTTGGATCATGTTGCCCTTTCCAATAAGACTGCGAAGGGAATAGAATTCAACTGTCTTTCTTCTCACGAGGCCAGGTTAAGTGTCAGATTTACAGGTACAAATAAGGAAAAACATCTTACATTACCTAAAGGAATCCCAAACACAACAGCCCATTTGCCTTGAACACTGAGGTCAAGCATTCGCTGGTTCCAGCCACTGAAAGTTGTGAGACTTCCCAAGTAACCAGTCGTCAGTCCAATGGCTAGATGATTGGAAACTCTGGATATATCTCCTTTGAAAACAACACCTAACCACCCCATCAAGAACGTGCCAACCTTTGAATGCAAGTATACATTTTGTTAGACTAGTAACCAAATCAAAGTACATGATGAGATGACAATGAAGAAAGTGACAAGTGAGAAATATGTTTCTAAAACTAAGTTAGCTATTGAGCTCCAATGGGTTATGTACCTTGAAGGCCTTGAACCAACAATAAAATTGACACTCTGAGAAGGCTTGGATTTGCCAAATCTCAAGATTAAGGACATATATATCTATGAACTAGACAAAAAAAAGTTGTCAAAAATGGAATCACCTTTACTTTGTGAAATACAACTCAACTCTTGAAATGTGCAGTGCAGATGGAAACAATGTAGACCTAAGCTCTGAGAGAGAGAGAGAGAGAGAGAGAGAGAGAGAGAGAGAGAGAGAGACCATATTAGGAGCAAGTTCAAGGTACAGAACACTTTGGTCGCTTGTCAGGCCAATTACTCCGGGGCCAAATAGGTTCTCCAGACCGTACCTTGTCAAAACCTGCGAACGATGCCGAAAAAGGTCAAACTATTGTATGGACATAGAACTTCTAAGGAAAAGAGGGGATTACAAAGAACTTCCATCAGTTATTGGGAAGGCAAGTAGTAGACAAATAAAAGCAGGGGAGAAATCCCTTTATACTGCAAATTTCTCTGGGCGTAAGCTGGCCCAGATCAAAAAGAAGAAAACCCGAACGTCTCTGCCCACAAGTGGACACTTTTGTTATAACGTGCTAGCGGCTCATGATAACAGCTAAAACAATGTCATTTTCCTCCCTTCTGCCTTGCCTAAGTGGATCACCCAAAGTTAAGCAGAACCTTCTCCATCCTCTCTACCCTTTAGCTCAATCTTGATCCTACAATATAATGCATGTGTCACATAATTTTTTTTTTTGAAAGGCATGTGTCACATTAAACATGACTAATCATATGGACAGGAGGCACAGAGCAAAAACATGGGAACAGTGGCCGGGCTGAAGTTGATGGAGACCGGATGGTCAAATAGTGGAAGCAAAGGCCATGGATGCCAGTAACTCGCAGGGGATCGGAGACAGGCGAAGACTGGAAGGGCACAGTGGAAATCACAAGATACACGGGTGGCGAAGTCAATGATACAGATCGGCTGGCTGGAGGAGGAGGAGTTAAGGCCCAACTAGATTTGATGGAGGTTGAGCAAGGGTCGTCACTTAAGGTCATAGAGCTATAGCACGCGCTACTGTGTTTAAGGCCAAGCGCGATCTTGTGTTGAGTATGTATCAGGAACTACCAAGTTCTTTACGCAAAGATAGTAAGATACTAATAACACAACAGTGGACTTGTGATATGTTACTCGCATTGGAATTTGACCATGAGATAACAATGTGATATTATTACAGTCAAAAGTAAGAAGCAAACGTTTAACACGTTACCCCAAGAATTCCGAAAACAGCAAGATGGACAAGGTGTGAACCGTAATCCAATAGCCATGGTAGCTCTTTCTTGTTCTCCTGCACGCGAAATACGCAAGGCATGATCACCACATGGATCACAAGCACATATTTGGCCACTGAAGAAGTAATCTCACATCATCAGGCAACATTACACTCAAAGCTGAGAACCATAGAATTAGACCATTTATCTAGCAGGTTAGCTCCGCACCAATGTCTCACTCTAAGAGTTACAGAAAGGAGGCAGCTTCCCTGCAGTCTCACTGCTGGCAAATCCTGATCTGTCGATTATGATCCAATCTGCTCATGTTATAGAGCTCGTCGCATAGATACTCCACATCAAATTTGAGGAACAACTTGATCAGAACACATGATGAGGAAAAAAATACACGGTCTGACCCTTTTTTTTGCAAAACAAAAGTGTTTCGATCAAGTGGTAGTGGGTGTCTGGTCAACTTCAATTTTTCACATGCACATTCTATTCAACGAGCCCTACAATATGATCAGCAAAGGAGGGATCCGAGTATGCCCACAGAGGTAAAACTGCATGCGAGAAGCTGCATCATGGTCGAAAACACTAAAAAAGGAAATACTAGCTGGACTCACTTGCTTTGTGTTTTTGTCAACAGAAAGAGTGATATCCTTGGTCAAAAGAGGACGCAGAGGAGGCCCAACATCCACTGTCGATGGCGATACAGGGGAGGCAGTGGCCAAAGCATCCACAGGAATGGGCAAAACACTACCCTTTTCCATTACATCATGCCTATCATCATCCATTGGGGTCATAGCATATGAGTGCCTTCTCAGAGAAGAATCAGCACCACTGGACTCAAGATCCGTTGTCATCACACCAGGGCTGATGAAACTTTGTCCCTCTTGCGACGACTTCCCCAAACTACAACAGTAAACCTATGATGTTAATTCAGTGGAAAAATAAGCTGAAAATTACCATTATGTAAGCAATCAAAATTGTTCAATAAATAGAATCTACAGTTCTATAGCAAATCCATTTGAACCGACAGTTTTGCACTTTCGCAAATCACTTCCAATAATAGTCTTGTCATGCCAAAAAGCTTAGACTTTCAATAAGTTTCATCACTCCAATACATCTCACGAATATCAATACATTTCGCACATTATTCACCGATTCTAAGGGCAATCATTAGTATTTCTGTTGAACTTACTAGCCCCATACAAAGTTGCGGTCTTGGTATAGGAATATGGAAAAAAAAGAGACTTGGTACAATCATGTGCAAAAAGGAAACTAGCTGTCTGCTTAGGTGGAACAAAAAAAGCAAGTGGAATATGGACCCTTTTAGAACCATGTTAAGCACTCCAATACTCGATTCAAATGAGCTGGAAACGGCTGCTAATACCGTAGGCTGAGGAGCAAAAGGAGGAATCTCCTAAAAGAGGGGCTCGCGTCTGGCCCCCCATGTTAGTGGACGGCGGGTTTGTTCCAAGAGTTAGTTGAGGAGGTATGCATACGCTGGCTCAGAGCCACGGACACCTGGAGTTACACTGGCGACTGCACACTCAGGGATGGATAGTGATGCAGTTATACAACATTCATACCATTAACTACTTTTATTATTTTGTTTGTTTAGTTTAGGAAATTGTGTACAAATTTCATTTTAAAAGTCAACTCTGTTTGCTAAATTCACGTTATACGAAAACTTTTGTTGATGGCAACGTCACTCAAGATTGTTCAAAGCGAAGCCCTGTTGACTTGAACAATCTTCTTTCGAATCTGTGATGCAATATGAAGAGCGTATCTCCAAAAAGATCCTTGCCAACCAATTTGCCAGAAATTGCCTCAAAAGGAAAATCAGTGGACGATTAATGTGCTAGTTTAATATTTGGGAATTGATATTCGCGCTCCAAGATTTACTGCAGGCGCTCCATCTTTTTGTTTTTACGCCGTGATATTGCCAGCAACATCACAGTGTAAAAACAAAATATACACTGATGTTGCCAGCAACATCACAGTATAAAAACAAAAAGGTGGAGCGCCTGCAGTAAATCTTGGAGCGCGAAAATCAGTTCCCTAATCTTTACTTGGCTAAAAAATATAAAAAGTGAGGACAATTATAAAATCTTATGAACCCCAAGGGGTTGGCTTGGTTTTTAGGGCGTAAGACTTTGGGTTTGCTCCCTCTTAAGATATCAGGTTTGACACCATTCATGTGCTAATCAACTTTTTTAGGACCTGTCTATACAGAGCTCTTTAATTGGACTCCTCGCATGGGGTGGGGGGATTTGGCCCTAAAATTAGTCGAGATGCGTGTAAGTTAGCCGGAACACTTGAGTTATCAAAATTGTGAAAATACAACAGCCAAAGAGATAGCTATCTATCACGATCAAATTGGACCAAATGGGTTTTCAAATTAGATTAAGAAAGAAAGAAAATTGATGAGATTCAGAGGTGTCTTAAGAAGCAGAAGTGGGTATGGTTTAGATCATAAGAGTTAAGATCGAAAAGAGAAGCCCCAGAAGGGACTGTCAAAAGAAGGAAAAAAACATAAATATTGCAATATATATACACAAATGGCACATCTGTAGGAGGCAGGATTCTCTATGCCGAAAATTCCTGCGCTTCAATACTGAGGGATTTTCTAGCCATTAAATTTAAAATATGAAAAAAAAAATTACACAATCCAACGGCTAAAACCCCCTCTCAACATAGAGACATAAGTTTTCGGGACAGAAAAAATTGGACCGGTATGTGACACAAATGGCGTTGATATGGTCATTGCAGCATAATCTTCGTACGTAGAGCAATGAATATTGCTGCGTAATATGGACAAAAAAGATATATTCGGAAACATTCGATGTACATGGATCCTACAATATTGATATACGCAATGCAAACAAATGAAAAACTCGTGCACTCTAATATTTTATAGTTATGGAAGTCACTAGAAGTGTTGGATATTGTGCATATTTTAATTCTAGCATTGAACTTGGAGTAAATAAAAAATATTCTAGCTGAATTTTCTTTTTAAAAAATAGATAAGTGACGTATTTAAACAAAACAAATTGCAAACAAGGAGCAAAAAGTATATATATTTTTATCAAGATTGAACAAAGCAAATGAATGTTTTTTAAGTAAAAAAATTCAGATGGAATGCAATTGAAGCAATATTAATACATGCATGGAAAAAATCAACGAAGGTAAGTCCGTTCTAGAAAGAGAAAAAAGTTCTTATTTTTTAAGAAGACAATTCAAGCTAAAAAATTATGGACTTATTGAAATTTAAAAATATGCAATATAGATATTGTATCGAGATCTTTTATACGATACAAAAAAATTGAAAAAATATTTTTCATTTACATAATATTTGAGTTTGAAAATATGAAATAAACTACTTATTTTTTAAGAAGGTTTCTGGAATGGGGCCAGCCAGTTTACTAACCTAGCTAGGTAGGCCAAATGGATAAATAGGTGGGTAAATTTGAGAAAAACAAGAGGAAAAAAGGGAAAATTAAGATAAAATGGAATCTAAAATCCATTTGAGCTGGTTATATATGATCCGATTAAAGCATGGTGACTTTGGTTATGGTCAGACTTGGGATTGTAGTGCGACTCAATAAAGCCTTTCGCGATGTCTCTTCATCACCGCGATCTAAACGAACCATTTTATAAAGTTGACGGAACAAATTATTCGTACAAATTAAAACCAGGCTAATTGAAATTTATGACCACATGACTGAGTAGATTTGTCTAACGGTTTTTTCTTCTCTAAATCATACTAACCATTCATTTTTAACAACATATGTTGTTCACTCATGTGTTATGGATCGATATTTGATCAACTTGATTTGTTGTACAAATAAAGTGCTCGACGGCTAGAGGGTTCGAATTGTGAAGATAATATCTTGAGGGGCCCGTTTAATTTATCTGTTATTTTATATGTGTTCATGAGTTGCTAGAAAAGTTGTACTGTATATAGGACCAACAACTTCTAACTTTTCTATTAGAAAACACATTTTCTGTAAAATAGGTTTTGCCAAAGGAAGGAATTCTTAATTTTCTACAAGAATTTTTTGTCAAGAGAGAACACACAAATTATTTTTCTTTGCTTCACTTAGCTCACTTTATTTTTCTTGAAAATCAATTTCTCACATAACATTCTCGATAACTGAACGAAGTCGAGGTGTAGTACTATCTTGTTAGTGCATTGAAGCACTAAGAACCTTAGTTGTCGGGGATATTGCGTGGAAAATGGATACCTAAAAAAAGTAAAGTGAGGTGAAGTAAATGAAAATGAAAATTATTTTTCTCTTCTGATAAGGAATCTTGCTAGAAAAATTAAATTCTTTCCTTTCAACATGATCTACTTTGCAGAAAAGTGTTTCCGAGTGGAACATTGAAATTGTGCATGGATATATCCTACAAATTTTTTGATAGTTAACCACACAAAAAAATAATTAAAAAACTTGATTTTCCTATCTTTCCTGTCATTTTCGTATAATTGAATGGAGCCTAAAAGGGACTCCAAGTCCGGTTATGATCACTGTAAAAAGTTGGATATACAAGAGAGAAATAATTTCAACAAATACAAGAAGAGAAATAATTCTAACGAATATAAGGAAAGAACACCCACACGCAAGTAAGAAGATCAAAAAAGATAGATCAATTCCTTCCTACTTGTCAGGTAAGTATAGGAAGAGACTCAAAACTCTAAATAGGTAATATCCAATTGGAGGGATAAAAAAAAATACTGTAAAAAAAATCCTACTGGGTAAGAATTAAAAGCCACTGTTGATCATGAGAACCATTAAAAGAAAGAAACTTGTATTAAAGCAAAAAAAGACGAAAAAGTAAAGTGAGAGAGAGAGAACTTTCACTTCTTTTTGGCGACAGATGGAATTACCATGACTTAGACGATGGTTTATGCATGGCTTGAAATTAACAGACTGTCTAAAACATGCAATGAGAGAGAGAGAGAGAGAGAGAGAGAGAGAGAGAGAGAGAGAGAGAGAGAGAGAGAGAGATTACCCAAAGGAAGTCTGAGACGAAGATCAAACAGCCGAAGAGAGAGCCCTTGCGATGGATGGGGCAAAATGGGTTTCAGCCTTTCAGGTTTGAGACTAATTAAAAAAGAATATTGCGCAATTTGGGTATATATATTGAAGAAGAGATATAGCTGGGTAGGTTACAAATGGAGGTGAAATGGATATCCATGTATCACTATATACTACCTAGTTGACTCTGAAAGAACAGTACTAGGTGCACACACGGATACAGACAGAGTCATATATGTATTCTACTGTTCCCCTCTTACTTTATGGTGAGATTCATGTGAACGATTTCAAAAACATATACGAATGCCATGTAATACATACAAACAAAAGTATATCCAATGAACGCGGATCCTACGAAATCTACAAACACATTATAAACACACAAAAAAACATGCGAGCTGTTATTCGTGCGCTTTTTCTTTCTATGAAAATCACTAGAAGGCACCCGAAGAACAAACGTTACGTACACCAAGTTATCAAAGATGCTTTTGATAACGTAGAGTTGGATACATTGCGCGCGTATTTTCGTAGAACAAGTCAGTTTGTTACTCTCTCTCTCTCAATCGATTAGGGTTAAAAAACAATGAGGTAAAGGGACTTTGTGTCTCCTATATATTGTAATATATATAGAATTGGTCCTTACGATTTGTAGATCTGCTAGCGAATAAGAATATTTTGAATGATTCGAAATAGAACATTACGTATGTAATTGGACGATTAGTTAATAGAGTATACTGTAGCATTTCTCTCATAAATAAAAGGTGAACAACGTGCCGCTCTCACAGTTCTCCTAATAATTAAAGGACCTTTTTGCGTTGATAGATATAAAAATCAGCATTTCCTAAACAAAAGGTAGATCCATCGACGACGTGCCGCTCCCATAGTTCTCCTCACTGGAGGACCTATTTCGTTGGTATAAATAATATTTCATCCGTCCCACTTTAAATATCCCATACTGAAATTCGTGCATATTAAATGTCCACTTTAAATTAAAGTCCTCATTGGTGTAAGAAAATAAAAAAGATATTATGTAGAAATATTTTTTTTTGGGTTTGAAAATACATAGATTCCCGTAAGGGATATTTAATGTGGGATGGAGGGAGTATATAGAAATTTTGAGTACTTTAATTGGTGATAAAAATAAAAAAAGTAAAATACAGAAATATATTTCTTTGGAGTTTGAAAATGCACGGAATTCCATAAGAGGACATTTAAAATGGGACGGAGGGAGTATTAGTCTGTCATATGTGTTTTCAATATTGTCAATAATAAGAATATGAGATAGTAAAATAATGCGAAAGTTTCTACGTATTTTCCGTATTTTATGCATGTTCAAGAAAAAGTACAAGCAACATCGTTATAATTTGATATCTAAGATTGAATGAAGTGCCTAAAGGCACAACGCAACATATTCAGATCTCGAATAATGTGAAATATCCCTTACTAGTGACCACCACCAACCACGAAACTTGAGTATTGAATATCAAGCTTTGTTTGGTTGGTAGTTTAGTTTTGGTAGTGGATGGAGAGAGAAATACGGTAATAATTGAAGATAGGAGTAATGATTGGAGAGAGATAGAGAGAGATGAGAAAATAATAATTGAAAAAATATGGTAATGATTAGAGGAAGAAGTAGGATAATGATTGAAAAACTAAACTAAAATGGGTACCAAACGGAACCGATTTTTCATATAAGCTTCAAGATGGCTTATATTTAATCAATTCTTGAATGATGTGAAATTGCCTGCGCCTTCGGGCATGATTGTTAGGAATTGAACTCCTTATTCAACTCACAACGCCCTACGGATCTTGAAAACTAGAATTACAGAAATCGCAAGCAAACAGAAATAGTGCGTAACGAACAAGGAAAGAGACATCTTCCAAAACAAAAAAAAAAAACAAGGAAAGAAAGAACACAAGATATATGTGGAAAACCTCAACGCGAGGAAAAACCACGGGAGTCACATAAGTTCACTATGAAATCGAATCAAGAGTACAAGTCTTTCTCACAATCTCTCCGAGACTTGCGTTTTCTCTCGCTTCCGTTTTTTCTCTAAAAACACGTTAACCTAATTATATATAAACTGCACTATAAATAAGTCGGGTTCTATATGAAAATTACACCCCAAGTCCTTGAAATTACGCCCCGAACTGCGGTCCGCCCCCACACTCCCGGGCTAAACTACTGCTGAAGGCTGTCTGTACCCCTAACAACGATGTGCGCCACATGTTCAGATCTCGAATGATATGAAATATAAGCCATCTCGAAGCTCATTTGAGAAAACGTATATTCAATACTCATGTTCTCGTTGGTGGTGGTCACCATAAGGGAAGGATAAGCCATCTTGAAGCTCATTTGAGAAAAACATCTATTCAGTACTCATGTTCTCGTTGGCGGCAGTCACCAGAAGGGAAGGATATTTCACATTCGGGATGATCAGGATATTTCACATTCGAGATGATCTGAACATGAGGCACGGGAAATTGCTAGTCTATACTATACAATACCACAAAGTGTACTTTTTTTCATTAATAAGCGAGTGTTGAACGAGGTAAGTAATTAACACCTAATCACCAGTTATATTTAATTGATAGTACTGAGAATCCAATTTAAAGCCACCCCATACGAAATTCGTATATTTAATATGTCACGCCCCCATGGCTGGGGTCGTATTCATCGGCCCAGTGGATCTTCCCAAACAATAAAGAAAAAATCTATTTATTAATTGTAGTTTTTTTTTTTTTTGAACAGCATCTAATTATTCACATAGTATATATGTGCCGTTTATCTTAACAAAAATATTAGGGTACTGCTGAATAAGACTAGTGGATGTCCGTGTCTTAAAGGTACGACGGAATGTATTATAATCTAAACTTGAATGAACCACTCGTTCTATCTAACAAATGCAATATATTCGATCTACACATATTGTCAATTACCATTTTAAGACGTTTTTCTATTTGAACATATATAAACGGCAACATTTAAACATGTTTGCTTAACAAGTAAATGAGAGAAATTAGGGAGATTTATTAGAAGAATATTATCTCTATTGTTTAAAAAAGAGATGATCTGATGGCTACAACATTAACAATTGTATGCCTAGATATTGTCTGCTCTATTTTATAGTGTGGATATCTATCGATAATTTACTGAGCATATTATGTAACATATACAGGTTGCAGTGCATATCATCCTAACATTTAAGATATCTATGATAACATTAATTGAAAAATCTCGCAACTTTTTCTAATCTTTCATACAAATTACTCAAAATGTCGGTTTTTGGACTTTATCTTTGATATTTCCAAGATATTTAGGTAAAAGTTATATTTTTTTTACTTTTTCAATTCGTTTTGATGAGACGAATCAATAATCCTCAAGAGTTAGGCGCAAAACTATCAAACGCGAAAAAATTTAAATTAGGACAAAACATTATAAGAAAAAACTCAAAAAACCCTGAAACTTAGCCTTATGCTTGGTTACAGATCAAGTGGCCTGGTCATTGTTGTTGGGGTCCACCCCATTTGAAGTGTATGTGCCTCATGGCACAAGAAACCAGAGAGGTGTGAGAGAGTGGTGAACTGAGAAGACAGAACCAGAGAGGTGTGAGTGAGTGGAGTCGAGTTTGAGCTCCGGTGTGGGATGCTCCTCGATCCGGAGAGTTGTTTTGTAATCTATATATCTATGGTTGTAATGGATGAAAATTTTCTCTAAAATTGTCTCTGAGTTTGTGTGCGCGTGAACTCCCCCGATCCTAACAATTGTCAGTACTCTTTGGATTGATCCTTCTTTGGTCTCAGTCCATTGCAGATGTTAATATGTTATACTTTGGTGGTTGTATGTTCATCTTGGGCTATGGTTTTCAGATTCTATTATTCCCCGTTGAAGTTGGAAGACAAGTTCTTTTCTGTAATATCCCATATCTGACATATCAACGGTACCCACCAAAGGATGCATATATGGTACCTTTTTCGGCATACCTTTTAAGGTCAACTGTTCAGACCAAAAAAGGCCATCGGTCAACTGAGTCGGAATGTTACATTTTTAGTTTAGAAGTTCAAGATCAGAAGTTTTTGGAAGCTTGCAGGGTTGATGCAACCATGCTCGAGTGGTGTTTCAACAATGAGGTAGAGGGGTAATGGACCTTTGGTGTTCTCTCTCTCTCTCTCTCTCTCTTCTTGCAAACGACTAGGGTTAAAAAAAACAATGAGGTAGAGGGACTTTATGTCTCCCATTCATGTAATACAGAATTGGTCCTTGCGATTTTTAGATCTGCTTAGCGAATAAGAATATTTTGAATGGTTCGAAATATATCGAACATTACGTACGTAATTGGATGATTAGCTAATAGAATATAGTTTAAATATTTATGAAATCAGTGTTTTTCATAAATAAAAAGGTAAACAGCATGCCGCTCTCATAGTTCTCCTAATCAATAATTAAAGGACCTTTTTGCGTTGATATATATAAAAATCAGCATTTCCTAAATAAAAGGTAGATCCATCGACGACGTGCCGCTCCCATAGCTCTCCTCACTAGAGGACCTATTTCGTTGGTATATGCTATATATGCGGTACTTTTTAAGTCATTTTCGTAGATTGTATTTTAGTAGCTACTCCTTTTTTTATTCGGTACGTACAATCACCTAGACCAATAAAATTTAGTTCCCGTCTATGTTGACGGGATTTGCTAAAGAAAATATAAGGGAAAAACAACAGAAAAATTTGTGGAGGAGGAATAAGATTATTTTCTCCTGATAAAAAGAAGAAGAAGAATAAATTTAATTATTTTTGGTAAAAAAGAATTATTTTCTTTTCTCAGCATGATCCCTCTAAGATTTTGATTTGTGTCAATTTACTTTAAGACTCTTGTATAAACAAAGTATTTGTGGATGGTCCTCAATGGAACCCTATAATTAATATGGGATCCTGGAGTTCATTTTTAGAAATAACATTACAGCAATAGACAGCTCCATACTTTGTAAACAAACAGAAATGATGTGATTGCAAGGGTTTTTTTTTTTTGAAAGGTATCAAAATGGCCGATCAAAAAATTAAAGGTGATGAATAAAAAAACAAGGCACAAAATTACAATTAATTAATAACTATACGTGGACGTTTGATACGAAGAACTATTAATATTTGAAAGAAGAAAACAAGAATTAAACGAACCATAGACAAAACGATAAGCGCCAGTACCCAAGACCCAAAAAGCCAAGAAGACAAACAGGAAGAAAAAACACCCAAACCTAAAACCTAATCATCAACAAACACCATAACCCAATTACCAAAAACGCGACTAAAGACTGAAAAGAAAACCAAACCAAAGCGAAGCAAATTAAGCAGCAAAAAGTGCCAAAAACATCTCAGAAGTACCAAGCAACCACCAAAAACAAACTGAAACACCCCTCTACGCCTCGGACGAAACTATAGAACAAGCAACAGCAATTTTAAAACTCCAACGTTACGAGAGAGAGGCACCACCATCCTCCATAACTACGCGCACAATCGCCATGCATCCTCCATAAAAAACTCCAATGAGAGAGAGGCACCATCCTCCATAACTGCGCGCACTATCGCCATCCTCCATACTATATAACAACAGTTATTAATTCTTGAACCCCAAAATAATTTCACCTTTTGGAATGGAGCTCTGAAAGCCTACTATATATATGCTCCTAATTGTGGTGCGCCTCTCTTTCTCTGAAATTTTAATATCTAGGTTTGCCGGGTTTGGGTTGTGTTTTTGGTCTCGGTTTTTCCCTTTCGGTTTGCTCTCTGGAGTTTCGGGTTTTTTTTTCCCTATTGGTTTTAGGTTGTTCTGGTTGCATGTTTGAGTAGTTGTTTCAGTTTTGTCTTTCTTTGTATATTTAAAGCCACCCCATACGAAATTCGTATATTTAATATGTCACGTCCCCATGGCTGGGGTCGTATTCATCGGCCCAGTGGATCTTCCCAAACAATAAAGAAAATCTATTTATTAATTGTAGTTTTTTTTTTTGAACAGCATCTAATTATTCACATAGTATCTATGTGCCGTTTATCTTAACAAAAATATTAGGGTACCACTGAATAAAACTAGTGGATGTCCGTGTCTTAAAGGTACGACGGAATGTATTATAATCTGAACTTGAATGAACCACTCGTTCTATCTGACAAATATATGCAATATATTCGATCTACACGTATTGTCAATTACCATTTTAAGACGTTTTTCTATTTGAACATATATAAACGGCAACATTTAAACATGTTTGCTTAACAAGTAAATGAGAGAAATTAGGTAGATTTATTAGAAGAATATTATCTCTATTGTTTAAAAAAGAGATGATCTGATGGCTACAACATTACCAATTGTATGCCTAGATATTGTCTGCTCTATTTTATTGTGTGGATATCTATCGATAATTTACTGAGCATATTATGTAACATATACAGGTTGCAGTGCATATCATCCTAATTAGGGGTGGGTAATAGGTAATTTCGTATCATTTTCGTGTTATATATCAAAATCTTATTTATAAAATCCCACAACATTTTTCAATTTATCAAATCTTTCATGTCATGTTCGGGTCGTGTCATTTTCGAGTTGTGTTGTCATGTCAAAAAGTCGTACTTTTCGCTAAATTTTTATTTTTTTTAGTTGACAGTTCATCAAACTAATGTCCAATGTATAGAATTACCCATAAAAATATTTATTTTTAGCTCAATTATATGAAATTATTTTGTTTTTCGTGTCAGGCATGCCCACCCCTAATCCTAACATTTAAGATATCTATGATAACATTAATTGAAAAATCTCGTAACTTTTTCTAATCTTTCGTACAAATTACCAAAAAAGTTGGCTTTTGGGCTTTATCTTTGATATTTCCAAGATATTTAGGTAAAAGTTATAATTTTTTTACTTTTTCAATTCGTCTTGACAAGACGAATCAATAATTCTCAAGAATTAGGCGCAAAACTGTCAAACGCGAAAAAATTTAAATTAGGACAAAACATTATAAGAAAATACTCAAAAAACCTTAGCGAAACTTAGCATAATGCTTGGTTACAGATCAAGTGGCCTGGTCATTGTTGTTGGGGTCCACCCCATTTGAAGTGTATGTGCCTTATGGCACAAGAAACCAGAGAGGTGTGAGAGAGTGGTGAACTGAGAAGACAGAACCAGAGAGGTGTGAGTGAGTGGAGTCGAGTTTGAGCTCCGGTGTGGGATGCTCCTCCGGAGAGTTGTTTTGTAATCTATATATATATGGTTGTAATGGATGAAAATTTTCTCTAAAATTGTCTCTGAGTTTGTGTGCGCGTGAACTCCCCCGATCCTAACAATTGTCAGTACTCTTTGGATTGATCCTTCTTTGGTCTCAGTCCATTGCAGATGTTAAAATGTTATACTTTAATTTGGTGGTTGTATGTTCATCTTGGGCTATGAAACCGTGAATCCAGTCCAAACCAATCCAAACCGAATAGTTTGGTTTGGTTTTTTAATGATGTGGTTAGGTCTCGGTTTAAAAAAAATAGAAAATACGCGGACGTTTGATAAGAAGAACTATTAATATTTGAAAGAAGAAAACAAGAATTAAACGAACCATAGACAAAACGATAAGCGCCACTCAAGACCCAAAAAGCCAAGAAGACAAACAGGAAGAAAAAACACCCAAACCTAAAACCTAATCATCAACAAACACCAGAACCCAATTACCAAAAACGCGACTAAGGACCGAAAAGAAAACCAAACCAAAGCGAAGCAAAAACATCTCAGAAGTACCAAGCAACCACCATAAACAGACTGAAACACCCCCTCTACGCCTCGGACGAAACTATAGAACAAGCAACAACGATTTTAAACCCCAACGTTACGAGAGAGAGAGGCACCACCATCCTCCATAACTACGCGCACAATCGCCATGCATCCTCCATAAAAAACTCCAATGAGAGAGAGGCACCATCCTCCATAACTGTGCGCAATCGCCATCCTCCATACTATATAACAACGGTTATTAATTCTTGAACCCCAAAATAATTTCACCTTTTGGAATGGAGCTCTGAAAGCCTACTATATATATGCTCCTAATTGTGGGGCGCCTCTCTTTCTCTGAAATTTTAATATCTAGGTTTGTCGGGTTTGGGTTGTGTTTTTGGTCTCGGTTTTTCCCTTTCGGTTTGCTCTCTGGAGTTTCGGGTTTTTTTTTCTTTCCCTATTGGTTTTAGGTTGTTCTGGTTGCATGTTTGAGCAGTTGTTTCAGTTTTGTCTTTCTTTGTGATGTTTTGGTTGACTCCTTGTTTTCCTTTAGGTTTGGTTCTTGGGTGGCGTATGTTTTCGCTGGTGTGCCCTTAATCCGTTAAATTTTTGCAATTGTTTTCAAAGATTTATTAAATTTTTTTCCTGATCAAAAAAAGCAAAAAGTTGATAGGACATGGTTAAGGAAATAAAGGAAGAGGTGATACGTACGGCTAGCTATATAATCGTATGAGAAGCATAGTCTTCAAAATTGCAAACTCGAGCTAGATGTAGGCTAATCTAAATTGGAACGCGATTTCTAGCTTATTCTTGTGTCCATGCTTGCCTCGGGATCTGCCTTTTGCACGAGAGGTCGACGTATTCTTGGTCCATATTGGTGTTCTCTCTCCTAAATTGACGGAGCCCCTCGTTTGTGCACAAACATTAATTATAGAAGAAAAAAAAAGAGGTTTCATTTTTACTTACAAATTTTTGTCGAAAGAGTATTGAACATGAGGTAGAGGGAACGTCTTAATCTCCTATTAGGGAAACAACAGTCAAATTCGAGGAGGAGGACTAATAGTATTATTTTTTTCTCTTCTTACCATGATCCCTCTAAGATTTTGATTTCGTTTATTTACCATGATAAATTTCACTTGTTGGGGGTGGTGTATGGCCTATCTAACTTAGCGCCCAGTTTCTAGCTATTCTTGTGTCCACGATTGCCTCAGGATCCGCCTTTCACTCGAGAGGTCGTATTCTTACTTAATCCAAATTGGAGTTCTCTCTTCTAAATAGATGAAGCCCCTGATTTGTGCACAAACATTAGTCAGCACGTTCGATCGTCAGATTATTTTTAGGAAGGAATGAAAAAGATGGGATTAAGGATGATGATAGAAGGGCAAGTGGAGTACAAGGAATAAAAAGATGAGATTATATGAATTTTAGGATTAGTTTGTGTTGTATTTGGTTAGACTGGGATTAAAGATGAGATACATTAAGGCCATGAAGATTATTTTTTGACTGTTAGACTAAGAGAAAGATAATCCAGAGAAGGGGAACCAGCTAATAGCAGCCTCCCCATGGTATTAGATAATCTCCTCATACGGCCAAATAGTCCCACCTTATCCAGTCCAGTGACGAACCCAAAAATCGCACAAACACAAGAGTACCATGTAAGTAAAGAAAAACATGTGAGCCCTTATGTTCCTCTAATCTTAACATCACCTTTCTAGTCCAACAATCAAACGAGTCCATTGAGGTACAGATCTCAAATGTCTCAGGGAAAGGTAACAACACAAATGTCTTTTAACTTATGAAGGAAACTTTGATGTACTCATATTCTTCACTATCGTAGGGTGTTGAATTGCTGCTGGAATTTTTCCAAGTGGAGTCCTATATTTTTTGGGTTAAAATTACGAGAAATTTTTCAGGTACCGGATGGGCACCACGTGGCTGTGTCCACGTGGTGCTCGAGCAGCCCATCCGGACCGTTCAAAAGTATGTTAGATGGCCCAGATTAAAACTCTCTCTCTCCTCTCACCACAATACTCTCTCCCCTCTCTCTCTCTCTCTCTCTCTCTCCTTTTTCTCTCTCCAAATTCGATCATCCAAAACCGAAATGAACAGCCCGAATGCACCGAGCGAGGCACCACGTGGTACTCATCCGACACTGTAAAATTTCTCCAAAATTACAAGGCCTGAAGTCTGAACAAAATGTGTCCTGGGCTTCCCCAAGGACCGGCCCAACTTGGATGATTGGGTTGAATAGAAAGCCATTGGATCTTCTAGAGATTTTTTTATTTTTTTTTGGTAGTGGGATCTTCTTGAGATATTTTTTTTGAACAAATATCTTCTTGAGATTGGACCATGTTGATTGCCTATTTGTGTGCTTTTTGCCTTTTCCTGCGCTCACTAGGATGAAAGAGAAACTGTTCATTTTTTCCCTCTTTTTTAAATTGGTCAAGAACATTTAGTCAATTTTAAAAAGGTGTTATTCATTCGGAAATTATTTTTGTTAATGTCAAAAAAAGTAGTGCATAAAAGACTTTACCATGTGCAAGATACAAAATTTATACACTAAAGTTTTGGCATTTACGAAAACGGTTTTGAGATTTTTATTTCTCTTATTCCTGTTATTAGAGTTGAATTGGGGGTAATATTGTTTGCTGGAGTGTAGCTTCCGATTCGCATAGTGTTGCAAATGAACCGAGCCATTCGTAAATTGTTCGAGGCTCATCACATAATTGATACATTGCTTCACACATAATTTTGACACATTTGTCTTGCAGTTTATTCTTTAAATTATATTGGTCATTCATTTCTACAAAACAAACGATATCTGACCACAAGGCTACAAATATCCAATCAATTTGATTTTTTGCATGGATGATCTACTCCTACTTAACATTCCAACAAATCCTTATCAACTTGGAGGCTGAGTAGCGGATGAATGTCGCAGGGTAGGGTGCCAACATAGTTGAGATGCTTCTCTTGCGTTGTGATGCTATTTTCTCTTGCCTCCTTCTTTGTACTTCTTTATTATCTCTTTTTTTTATTAATAAAAATTTTCTTCGCCATTCAAAAAAACATTCCCGACAAAATAAACGATTTAGATCACAAATAGAGAGTATAGAGAGCCAACAATCGAGGGCACCAAGGGGTTGTAGTGCCTTGGACCTCAATTCCGCACGGCACAACCCATTTGGCACCACTAAATATACACATACGCAAAGCAGATATTACTAACTTTCAAGTTACCAAAAAAAAAAAAACACCTTTCAAGGTTAATCCTAGTCCTCAGAAAGAAAGGCGACTTTCCACGTCTCAAGTGCTGGCCCAAGCCTTAAAATATCATCCCCGCTCAGGCACCAAAATATCAACAGAATATACTTTCAATGATTTAACGTGTGTTTATAATCCAGATCGTCAAAACACTTTTTGGACGGCCCGAATGCATCGAGCGGGCACCACGTTAGCCGTATCCCCACCCAGCACTGAAAAATTCCTCCTCAAGATGCTGTTTCCAACCAAGTACGACAATAACAAAACGTGATTGACAGCTACCGTTCATGCTGTAAATTTGAATAGAAGTGCTTTACACGAAACAAATTGCCGACAGATAGATTCTCCTAACAGGGAAAAAGACGCACTGGGTCAATTTACACGCACCTCAACTAAATCATGCGGACAAATCCCACTGTCTGCTAACGGGGATCATTGAAGCCGAAATAAATCCCCCAGTCCTATCCTTTAACCATTTCGAACTTTGAGCTACTTACAAACCTTTTTTATTTTATTTTTCATACGTAGCTACTTACAAACTTATAACCTTCATAACTGCCATAGCCTATAAAAGTAGTATGAACATTGAGTAAAAGAGCAAAGATGGAAACACATATTTTAGCCATACCGTATCCTGCACAAGGCCATGTAATTCCATTGCTAGAGCTTGCGCAATGCCTGGTACACCACGGTTTCAGAGTCACTTTTGTGAACACCGAGTTCAATCACGAAAGGGTGATGAATACATTGTCAGCCAATGACAATCTAAGGAATCTTGTAAATTTGGTTTCGATTCCGGATGGGTTGGAACCGTGGGAGGACAGGAATGACTTGGGAAAGCTAACGGAATCCGCCTCAGAGGTCATGCCAGGGAAGCTAGAAGAGCTTATTGAAAAGATTAATGGATCAGACAACAAGAAGATCACTTGTGTTATAGCAGATGGGTGCCAGGGATGGGCCTTGGAAGTTGCAGAGAAGATGCGAATCAGGCGAGCAGCCTTCTGGCCTGCTGCAGCTGCCCAATGGGCTTTGCTATTAAGCATTCCGGAACTAATTGCTGATGGGATTATAGAAAGTTATGGTAAGACCTTTAGTCTAACTCTTGATCTGTCTCCAACAACAAAACGAACAGTGCAGAATTTTACAACTGATTTCAAATATAGGACAATAGAGAAAATACAGTGGAATTCTTGTTATGAAAGGAGAACAATATCAAAGAAAATGGCAATGGTAATGAAAAGTATAAATCCCACCAGTGTAGCCATGTGGTTATCCTTTGCCTCTGGCTTGTGGATGGATGCAGGTAATGTCACCAAAATAATTGACAAGAAAGTAGGGAGAATTCATCAGTATAAATCCAGCAGGATAAATCAGCATAGAGATGCAAAAACAGCATAGTGACAAGGATCAAATGTAGGGAAAAGAAGAAGTTTTCTGCCTCATAGAATCTACAAAGCATTAGAAAGAACATCCCATATTTCAAAAAAGAAGCGGTTCACATTCTGTTGCGAGTTAAATAATTTGTTTATCCTTCCAATATTTATTCATTATGATAGAATATTACCCCTTTTTCTTCAGCAGGAACTCCGGTAAATAATCAGATGATTCAGCTCTCACCATCCATGCCTTCAATGAACACAGAAAACTTCCCATGGCTATGCTTTCATGATGAGAAGACAAATAAATCCTTTTTCGATCTTTTTACTAGAAACAACAAGGCCATGAAATTTGCAGACCGGCTGATCTCCAATTCAAGTCATGAGCTAGAGTCAGCAGCGTTTGCCTTATTTCCAAATTTCCTACCAATAGGTCCACTTTTGGCAAGTAACCGGCTGGGAAAGTCTATCGGCCACTTCTGGCCAGAGGACTCAACTTGCTTGGAATGGCTTGATCAACAGCCAGCACAATCAGTCATCTACGTTGCATTTGGGAGCTTCACAATTTTCAGTCAAATCCAATTCCAAGAGTTGGCTATGGGGCTTGAAATAACCAACCGACCATTTTTATGGGTGGTGCGGCCAGATATAACTGAAAAGGTCACTGATGCTTACCCTAGAGGGTTCAAAGAAAGAGTAGCAACTCGCGGGCGAATGGTAGGTTGGGCTCCTCAGGATAAGGTCCTCGGTCATCCATCTGTGGCTTGTTTCTTAAGCCATTGTGGTTGGAACTCCACCATTGAAGGCGTAAGCAATGGGATTCCTTTCCTGTGCTGGCCTTTCTTTGCTGATCAGTTTTTTAACCAGACCTACATTTGTGATGTTTGGAAAATTGGGTTGTGGTTCAACAAAGATGAAAGTGGGATCATCAGACACAAAGAAATTAAGGAAAAAGTGGAAGAACTGTTGGCCAATGACGCATTGAAAGCAAGGGCTTTGCATCTGAAGGAAGTGACTGCAGAAACTGTAAAAGAAGGTGGCTGTTCTAACAATAATTTTAATAGTTTCATCAGGTGGATGAAGGAATAGACAAGTTGTTCAATGTAGCAACAGGATGGATGTTCGGAGGCTTTTGATAAGTCTCTCTTGATTGATTGTCTCATTATTGTGTCTTAACTACACCTTGTTTCCATGTGATTTTTGTGTTATGGATCCTTTACTTACCTCTTCATGTTCAATGTAGCAACAGGATGATTGTCTCATTATTGTGTCTTAACTACACCTTGAACATCAATGTTAGGCTCGTTTGATAAATAAGCCGAGCCTGAACCTTGTAGTATTTGGCTCGATTAGGCTCGCAGACCTATAGTTAAATATAATTAAAAATTCTGTAGGGTCTATATGCAAATATAAAAAATTTCAAGGTTATATATATAATTTAATACTTATTTTTCTCCCAAATTCTATACAACCAATGAGAGAGTTTGGTCGTGAAAAAAAAATGAGAGAGTTTTTAAGAAATTAGAGGAACCCCTAAATATTTTAAGAAATTAGAGCTTATTGGACCAGGATTGGATTCTCTTCAACAATCTTTCCTTAAGAATCACACAATCAGAATGCCTTAGTTTTTAAGAAATTAGAGGAACCCCTAAATATTTTATAGGGAGACTATCCTCAGGAATGTTCAGGATAGACCTCAATTCTACTTTCAAATAAGCGCTGGCACCAACAAAAAAACAAGCACTCTTACTAAAATTAGGCTGCAGCGCAGAATATGAATGGAAGTCCTTCAACAACCCATCGATAGTAGCAAATGTTGGAGAATTAGCCCCACATAGTATGAACATATCATCGGCAAACACTAAATGAGATAGAGACAAAGCAACACATTTAGGATGGAAAGAGAAAATTCCTTGGAAAATTCTGAATTATAACAAAGCAGAGAAAGCTTCCATGATAAGCAAAAACAAGTAAGGGGAAATAGGGTTCCCTTGTCGCAATCCCCTTTAGCCAGAAAAAAAACCCTTTCAACTCTCCATTGATGAGAACAGAGAACCGTGGGGTAGTGACACAAGCTTTAACCCAACTAGTGAATTGGACAGGGAACTCCATAATCTGCATAACACCAAATAGAAATTCTCAATCCACACTATTGTAAGCCTTCATGACATCCAGTTTAATTGCACATCTTGGAGCCCTTTGATCCCTATGATAGCCCCTCACAAGTTCTTGCATGAGTAAAATGTTATCCATAATAGATCTTCCTTTTATGAAATCTAATTGAGAGGTCCCAATGACGATAGGTAGAACAATTTGCAATCTGTTAGCCAAAATCTTGGTTATGCATTTATAGACAATGTTGCAGCAGGCTATAGGAATAAAATCCTTAATGGAGTTTGGGGCAGGAACCTTAGAATCAAAGCTACTGCAGTAGAATTCCAACCTTGAGGCATTGTACTAGAAGCAAAAAAAGCCATCACACCAGTGACAAAATCATCCTTCACAATATCCCGGTTATCAAGGAAAAAAGTAGATTAAAGCCATCTGGACCCGGGGCTTTATCCCTATGAATAGACTTCAAAGTTGTCCAGATTTCATTTTCTGAAACAAGCACATTAAGGCCCTCATATAACTCCAGAGGCACTTTATTTCGAATAGCCTCAGACAAGACACCAGTGGCATCCCTTTTTTGAGAGAATTTTGTCCCCAACAACCCCTGGTAATATCCAAGGATCTCACCTTCAAAAGCAACAGGATCTTCCAATCTAATCCCTTGGCCATTAACCAAACTAAAAATAGTATTCCGCATTCTATGGGCAACCATCTTCTGGTGAAAAAATTTCGTGTTCCTATCCCCTAACGCTAGCCAGTTAATTCTTGATTTCTGCCGCTTATAAGACTTCTCAGCATTGCTTAAAGAATAGAACTGTTGAACTAAATCCTTCTCCAAATCATGTAAGAAAAGATCAGCGGGAAATTTAAAACACAAGCCTTGAATTTTAGCCAAATTCTCTCTAGCCCCATTTACCCTTCCACTAAGGTTGCTATAGTGTTCCTTGTGGAAAGCTTTAAGCAAAGGCTTCAGACCCTTGAGCTTAAGACTAAGCCTTTCCATAGGATTCCCAACCACATCGGACTTCCAAGACTGAATAAGCAAATCCTTGAAACCCCCATTGTTCATCCAAAAATTATAAAAACGAAACGGAACAGCTTTAAAGCTCTTGTGCACAACTGAGAGAACAAGAGCACAATGGTCTGAAATCCCAGGGGAATGTTCAACCACTTCAGCATCCCGAAAAGAATCCAGCCAGATATCATTCACCAAGACCCTATCAAGCCGACTTTTATTAGTCCCAGTACCCCCCCTTTTATTTGTCCAAGTGTACCAGTACCCTTTAGTAAACATATCTTGCATGTTAATATCCTCCAAGCAACTATTAAAGTTAGCAGCAGCAGACTCGTCAAAACCCACCAGTCTCTCAGTAGGGCTACGAACAACATTGAAGTCCCCCATAAGAGTCCAGGCAGGGGAACCAATCACTGGGAATAAGGTTCTCAGACCATTCCACAAACTAAACCTCTCTCTAGCTAGGTTCAAACCATAAACCACAGAGACAAAGAAACTCTTATGTTCAGCAATGACCTCTACTGACAAGGTAATCAACTGATCAGAGCAAGAAATAACGGAAACAAAAAGCAAAGAACGGTCCCAGCCCACAATTATACGAGCCACTGGGAAGCTTACCAAATTATGGGCGAACTGCCCACCAGCAGGAAAACATCGAGCAGTAGTACAAACCATATTCTCAGGCCTAATCTTAGCTTCAACAAAACTAAACAGAGATATGCAGTTAACTCTGATAAAGGAAAGTACCTCCTTTTGCTTTAAGGGGTTACTTCTTCCATACACATACTTCTTCCTACACACTCAGACACACACTCTCTCTCTTTTATATCTGACTCTTCTCCTCTCAGGTTTTCAGGAGGCCGGTGGGTTCCTCCACTGCCGTCGTCGTGCTTCCTTCACCTTCTCATCCTTTCTCTCGACCTTAGCCACACTCCTCCTCCTCCTCCTGCTCCTCCTCCTCCTCCTCCTCCTCCTCCTCTCTCTCTCTCTCTCTCTCTGTGTGCCTCAACAGTATGGTCCGTATACTATTGGCACCAAGATTAAAGGTAAAATCCCGACACTACGTACAATTTACTATTTGCCTATTACCATAATTTCCAATGAGAATTTTATGTTCTAATTTAATCGGAATTTAGTGAAATTTACATAAGAGCAAGACAAAAGGTAAAATCTTTGCATACCATACAAGCAACTAATTGTCTCCACTGCATCCTTAATTAGTGCAGCAAAGGTGATTTTACTTGGGTTATTGCACTAAAACCTAGGCTTCCAATTCATGGACTCACAATGTAGTGCTGATTATCCGAATGGAAAAAAGGAGATTTTTTTGGAGTACACTCTGTTTTTTTCTAACACTAGGTGTGTACAAATTGGAGGGAAACCAGTGGCGGAGGTAGTATGGGACGAGCGGAGGCACGGGCCTCCACTAAAAAACTTAAAAATCTATATTTTGCATTTTGTCTTATTAATTGTAGTTTATAAATATATTTTTAATAACTCTAAGACATTTTGAATATCATTTCATTCTCAATTTTTCATTTCACGTATTAGAACAACGTCATTACACTGGTGAAATGAGATGTCTAATGCGAAAATTAGCCAACACTTACTATTTGAAACTCTATAATGCATAATACTCAAAATTCAAAAGTGTCTAAACCATGAGCTATGTGTTTTATACTTTAGGATTACTAATAACAATAGGAGCAAGGTTGTAAATATTGCGTAGTAAATTGCTCTTAAACTTGATTCGCTGAGACAATCCAAGTAATTCGTTTGCCTTGTATTCTACCTAAGTTACTTTCTTAATAAATACTAGTATGTTAGTTTTTTTAAAATTTTTACCACGACCGTTTTTCTATTATTCTAATGTTGCTTAGTAATAATTTTTTTTGAATGAATTTGTTTAAAAGGTGTCCCCGTTTACATAGATTCCTGACTACGCCATTGAGGAAAACCAAATGGAGTTGGCGCCTATGAGACACAGATCCCTGATTTTGGGCGAAGTACCTGTATCGACATGACATGACACGACATGGGTGTGGGTGCAGGATCCGTATGGGATTCGTACAAAAATAATCGGACATGTTGCAGATTTGGTTCACCCATGGAGAAGAAGATGAGGGAGGAGAAGAAAAGGTAAGAGATGTATCTTGTTTTGTATGTGTGAAAGTCGACGATGGTCGCTGTCGAGGGTCAGCGAGGGTCGCCGGTGACTGGGCAATGGTCACCGGAGATTGGGTATGGGCGGCGATGGTCGTAGATATTCACAACCGCTTGATGAGAGGAGGGGGTTATTAGAGGTGATATTTACAAATTCAACCCTACAACATTATAATATGTCATCTTTATCCCTAAAACACTCAAAAATATGGAATTGACCTCAACTGTGCCAATTATATCTCTGTTGGGTCCCTCCTATCACAAACTTGTTTTTATTTTGGATTTTTCAAGTTGACCACAATACTAAATTATTATATACTCACATATATTTATATAAATATATATAAATATTCAGCGGATCCTTGCACCTGTATCGGAATTTGGATACATATCCCCGAATCCTCTATTTTCAACTTTGCCGTGTCCGTGTATCATAGGTTGGTGCCAGATGGGTTTTAAGTGTGGAATGGCTTATTTACCCTTGCATTGGGGGAAAACTCAGGTGGTTCCCACTTAACCAATTTTCCGTCCATATTGGTGGATGGCGTTAACAATTTGAACACATGTGTTACATGTGATAGTTTCAGGATGAAATATGGGTTACTGGGGCCTTCCCACCTGCTTGCTTTCAATTCATGTGTTAAGGTCAATTCATAAGGGGCTTTGAATTTGTTTGGGCACCTAGTCATGAAACATTTTTTGAAGTTGGCATTGAATAAAATTCGAAGAACCCAGTCTTTCCACTTGGTTTTACATTTCTTCAATTTACTACTCCTTGAGAATGAAAGAGAACTTATTTGTAATGACTGGAGATCTTCTTCTGGCTCAATTTAGACAAGGGAAAATGACGGTTCAGGACGTGTTTTGATAATTAATACTCACCAAGGACAAGCTAAGAACATTTGTTAATACTGAAAATGTTCTTGTCGGGTATGAATTATCAAAACACGTTATTGGCCGTCATTTTCCCTTTAAACAACTAACCAATGTAGACAAACTCTTGCACTCCCCCTGACACCTAACTTGCAAGTAAGGATCCATAACAGAAGTCACACTGAAACAAAGTTCAATTAAGGCACCAAAAATGGGACAACCAATCAAGAGGAGATTTGTCAAAAGCTTGAAAACCTATCCTTGATACCATGTATAAGCACCTTCTCAAAATCAATCTGCAACGATTGAGGATACACGTTATCGTTGAATTTTGGTTGTTGTATATTGGAAGGCACAAGATACACGTTTTTATAATCTCATGATAGCCTTGCAGATACTTCTCCTTATTCAATATCAGCCTCCTTTTCTTATTTTTGTGCTATGAAATGTACAGGAAGAAGAAAACAGAAGCGACATGCATACTGTTTGTCTATTCCTTCATCCACTTGATGAAATTATTGAGATTCTTGCTAGAAGTGCCCTCTTTTTCGACAGTTTTTCAGTCACTTCCTTTAGATGCAAAGCCCTTGATTTCAATGCCTCGTCGGCTAGCAGTTGTTCCACTTTATCCTTGATTTCTTCATGTCTGATGATCCCTCCTTCGTCTTTGTTAAAACCCAATCCAACCTTCCAAACACCACAAATGTAGCGCTGGTTGAAAAACTGGTCAGCAAAATAAGGCCAGCACAGGAAAGGAATTCCATTGCTTATGCCTTCAATGGTAGAGTTCCAGCCACAATGGCTTAAGAAACAAGCCACAGATGGATGACCGAGGACCTTGTCCTGAGGCGCCCAACCTACCACTCGGCCGCGAGTTGCTACTCTTTCTTTGAACTATGTAAGGTAAGCATCAGAGGCCTCTTTAGTTATATCTGGCCTAACCACCCATAAAAATGGTCGGTTAGTTAATTCATTTTCAATTTCAGACTTTGGAGAATTAATATAAATACCTCCCCGAATTTCGTTTTTAGGATTGGAACATTATTTTCTGTAGCTTTCTTTTACGTTGTTTTGTTTCAGAGCTTTTCCCTTCAAGTTTTTGAGGGTTTGTTCAAGAAGTCATATTCTGGTAACACGTTTCAATTTCTGTTCTTAATAAAAGTTGTTCATTGGTATCCATGTAGTGGATACTTCATGTTTATTTTCAATTCTAAGTATTAGAAGCATGTTTCATGCTAGGTTTTCTTTCGTTTCTAGTTTGATAATGAGTAAGTAGTCGTATAGGTAGGGTCGCGAGGTGATTAGCACGCTGTAACCAGTTCGGGCACTGCTCTTGTTTTCAAATAATAAAGAAAATGCAATTTTAGGTTACTGAAGAACATCCGTTGGACGAACCCGGGCATTGTCGGAGCCCATGTGAACGGGGGAATGGGGGTCCAAAACTTATTCCAAAACAGTTCACATCTTTTGAGGTATCTTCTTCTTTCTAAAGTTGAATGTTTTCAAGAACAATGAATGGAGCAGACAAGTCCGGATTGGTTGTGAGTGTTATGAACCCTACAACCGTACCTTCTTTTTAGTTATTTGAAAAAAAACCAAACAATTTCTTAGTTTTAGTTAATCTCAACATCAAACTATAAGGGGTGGCTACCTAAGAGCCCATTTAAATTATAACAACCCGAGTTTTTAAGTCAGCACAGATCACTATTTTTTTGGATTCGAACCGGATATTGTACTACGTTGGTTTCAGCCCTATGCTTGGGACAACCCAGTATTTTAGGACTCGGAATTCGTCAAGCAGTGCACAAACAATATTTAGCACGTTCGATCGTCAGATTACTTTTAAGAAGGAATGAAAAAGATGGGATTAAGGAGGACGATAGAGGGGCAAGTGGAGTACAAGGAATTAAAAGATGAGATTATATGAATCTTAGAATTAGTTTGTGTTGTATTGTTAGACTGGGATTAAAGATGAGATAAGTTAAGACCGTTAGATGAGGAGAAAAATAATCCAGAGAAGGGGAACCAGCTAATAGCACCCTCCCCATGGTATTAGATAATCTCCTCATACGGTCAAATAGTCCCACCTTATCCAGTCCAGCGGTGAATCCAAAAAGCACACAAACACAATAGTACCGTGCGAGTAAAGAAAAACATGTGAGCCCTTATGTTCCTCTAATCTTAACCTCACCTTTCTAGTCCAACAATCAAACGAGTCCATTTAGGTACAGATCTCAAATGTCGTGGGGAAAGGTAACAACACAAATGTCTTTTAACTTATGAAGGAAACTTTGATGTACTCGTATTCTTCACTATCGTAGGGTGTTGAATTTTGAATTGCTGTTGGAATTTTTCCAAGCGGAGTCCTATATTTTTTGGGTCAAAATTACGAGAAATTTTTAAGTACCGGATGGGTACCATGTGGCTGTTCCCACGTGATGCCCGAGCAGCTCATCCAGGCCGTCCAAAAGTGTGTTGGATGGCCCAGATTGAAATCTTCTCTCTCCTCTCACCACACCCCTCTCCTCTTTCTCTCTCCAAATCCGAGCCGTCCAATACTGAAATGGACGGCCCGAATACCCTGAACGGACACCACGTGGTACGCACCCAACACAGAAAAATTTCTCCAAAATTACAAGGCCTGAAGTCTGAACAAGATGTGTCCTGGGCTTACCCAAGGACCGGCCCAACTTTGATGATTGGGTTGAATAGAAAGCCATTAGATGATTGTGTGCTTTTTTGCCTTATTCTGCGCTCACTAGAATGAAAGAGAAACTGTTCATTTTTTCCTCTTTTTTAAATTGGTCAAGAACATTTAGTCAATTTTAAATAGGTGTTGCTAATGCGGAAATTATTTTTGTTAATGTCAAAAAATGTAATGCATAAAAGACTTTACCATGTGCAAGATACAAAATTTGTACACTAAAGATTTGGCATTTACGAAAATGGTTTTGAGATTTCCCTGTTATTAGAGTTGAATGGGTAATATTGTTTGCTGGAGTGTAGCTTCTAATTCGCACAGTGTTGCAAATGAACTGAGCTGTTCGTGAATTGTTCGAGACTCATCACATAATTGAGACATTGCTTCACACATAATTTTGACACATTTGTCTTGCAGTTCATTCTCTAAATTATATTGGTCATTCATTTCTGCAAAACAAATGATATCCAACGCTACAAATATCCAATCAATTTGATTTTTTGCATGGATGATCTACTCCTACTTAACATTCTGACAAATCCTCATCAACTTGGGGGTTGAATAGCAGATGAACGTCACAGGATAGGGTGCCAACATAGTTGAGATGCTACTCTTGCGTTGTGAAACTATTTTCTCTTGCCTCCTTCTTTGTACTTCTTTGTTCTCTTTTTTTTTTTTATTAATAAAAATTTTCTTCGCCATTCAAAAAAACCATTCCCGGCAAAATAAACGATTTAGATCACAAATAGAGAGTATAGAGATCCAACAATTGAGGGCACTACGGGGTTGTAGTGCCTTGGACTCCAAGTCCGCACGGCACAACCCATTTGACACCTCTAAATATACACAAACGCGTAGATATTACCAACTTTCAAGTTACCAAAAAAAAAAAACTTTCAAGGTTAATCCTAGTCCTCGGAAAGAAAGACAACTTTCCACCTCTCAAGTGCTGGTCCAAGCCTTAAAACCGCTGAGGCACCAGAATGCGGCATCAACAGAATATACTTTCAATGATTTAACGTGTATTTTGGAGGTAAGTATGGATCCCTCGAGATGGAGGAGTTTTTCATTGTCGGGTCTATTATCGTTAATAGATTGATTTTAATCTAGATAGTCAAAATACTTTTGGACGGTCTGGATGCGCCGAGTGGACACCACGATAGCCATATCCTCCCCAACACTGAAAAATTCCTCCTCAAGATGCTGTTTCCAACCAAATAAGACAATAACAAAACGTGATTGAGAGCCACCATTCATGCTGTAAATTCGAATAGAATTGCTTTACATGAAATAAATTGCCTGACAGATAGATTCTCCCAACAGGGAAAAAGACGCACTGGGTCAGTTTACACGCACCTCAACTAAATCATGCAGACAAATCTCACTGTCCACGAGCGGGGTTCATTGAAGCCGGAATAAATCCCCCAGTTCTATCCTTTAACCATTCCGAACTTTGAGCTACTTACAAACCTTTGTTTTTTCATAAGTAGCTACTTACAAACTTATAACCTTCATAGCTGCTATAAAAGTAGTACAAAGATTGAGCAAAAGGATAAGATGGAAACTCCACACGTTTTAGCCATACCTTATCCTGCACAAGGCCATGTAATCGCGCTGCTGGAGCTCGTGCAGTGCCTGGTACGCCATGGTTTCAAAGTCACGTTTGTGAACAGTGAGTTCAATCACAAAAGGGTGATGAATGCATTATCACACAACGACATTCTAACGAATATTGTAAATCTGGTTTCGATCCCGGATGGGTTGGAACCTTGGGAGGATAGAAAGGACTTGAGAAAGCTTACGGAATCCACCTCGGAGGTCATGCCAGGGAAGCTAGAAGAGCTTATTGAAAAGATTAATGGATCAGACAACAACAACAAGATCACTTGTGTTATAGCAGATGGGAGCCTGGGATGGGCCTTGGAAGTTGCAGCGAAGATGGGAATCAGGCGAGCAGCCTTCTGGCCTGCTGCAGCTGCCCAATGGGCTTTGCAATTAAGCATTCCGGAACTGATTGCTGATGGGATTATAGAAAGTTATGGTAAGACCTCTAGTCTAACTCTTGAATTTTTTTGCAACAACAAAACAAACAGTGCGGAATTTTACAAGTGATTTCAAATATAGGACAATAAAGAAAATACAGTGGAATTCCTGTTGTCGAAGGAGAATAATATCCTGGAAAACAGCAATGGTAACAAAAACTAGGGCAAAGTCCACTCTGACCCCCTGTGGTTATCGCCATGTGCGGATACCCCCATTATGGTTCAAAACTGACCACATAACCTACCTATGGTTTTAAAAATGTACGGATAGACCCATTGCCGTCATATTTTCCATCCATATTAACGGAGGTGTATCTCACACGCCTCTAGAATGTAATCTGAGTCGTTCATAATGTATTAAATAAAGAATAGAGTATCTCTGTAAAAAATCATCTCGATCAGGCATCAATAACCCAGTGATCTAATTTTTAGTAAATTCAAATTTGAAATTTTAATTTCATAACAAAATCGATTCGACCATGAGCTTTTCATTTTTTGATTGACTTGAATTTTGGCATAGATGTAGTATTCATCAAAATTTACAATATCAACGGTTTGGATTCAATTTTTGGTATAGGGGATGATGTGGTTATATTTAAAAAAGAAGAAGAATCAAGCGACATGATGAGAGTATATTGGTCTTTTAATGTTGTATCCGTTAATATGGATGGAAAACATGACGACATGGAGTGTATCCGCACATTTTCAAAACCACAGGTATGTTATGTGGTCAGTTTTGAATCATGAGGGGAATATCCACACATGACGATAATTACAGGGGGTCAAAGTGGACTTTGTCCAAAAAATTATACTCCCTCTATTCCAAAATGACTGTCTCGTTCGGTCTCCAATGCAAATTTTAAATTGTTAATATCTTTCAATTTATAATGAATTTTATGTGCAATATGGATATTATATGATAGATCTCAATTAGTTCTATTATACAAAAAATTTAAATTTTTTAAAAACATTGAAAGATATTAACAATTTAAAATTTACATTGGAGACCGAACGGGACAGTCATTTTGAAACAGGGGGAGTAAATCCCACAAGGGTAGCCATGTGGTTATAGGTTCTATGTGGGACCGATTATAAACCCGGAGATCTTGCGTTCAACTCTTTCTGACAAATGGCTACATAATGATTTATTTTATCCTACGCCTCCGGCTTGTGGGTGGATGCTGGTATTTGGGATATACCCGCCCTCAGACATCAACAAAAAAACTGACAAGAAAGTGTGGAGAATTCATTGGTATAAATCCATCAGGATAAATCAGCATAGAGATGCAAAAACAGCATAGTGACAAGGATCAAATGCAGGGGAAAGAAGAAGTTTTCTGCTTCATAAAATCTACAAAGCAATAGAAAGAACATGCCATATTTCAAATACAGAAGCGATTCGCATCCTGTTGCAAGTTAACTAATTTGTTTATCCTTCCATTATTTTTTGATTATGATAGAATATTACCCTTTTTTCTTCAGCAGGAATGCCGGTAATTAATCGGATGATTCAGCTCTCACCATCCATGCCTTCAATGAACACAGAAAGCTTCCCATGGATATGCTTTCATGATGAGAACACAAATAAATCCATTTTTGATTGTTTGACTAGAAACAACAAGGCTGTGAAATTTGCAGACCGTCTAGTCTGCAATTCAAGTTATGAGCTAGAGTCGGCAGCATTTGCCTTATTTCCGAATTTCCTACCAATAGGTTCACTTACGGCAAGTAACCGGCTTGGAAAGTCCAGTGGCCACTTCTGGCCAGAGGACTCAACTTGCTTGGATTGGCTTGATCAACAACCAGGACAATCAGTCATCTATGTTGCATTTGGGAGCATCACAGTTTTCGATCAAATCCAATTCCAAGAGTTGGCTATGGGGCTTGAATTAACTAACCGACCATTTTTATGGGTGGTTAGGCCAGATATAACTAAAGAGGCCTCTGATGCTTACCTTACAGAGTTCACAGAAAGAGTAGCAACTCGCGGCCGAATGGTAGGTTGGGCGCCTCAGGACAAGGTCCTCGGTCATCCATCTGTGGCTTGTTTCTTAAGCCATTGTGGCTGGAACTCCACCATTGAAGGCATAAGCAATGGAATTCCTTTCCTGTGCTGGCCTTATTTTGCTGACCAGTTTTTCAACCAGAGCTATATTTGTGACGTTTGGAAGGTTGGATTGGGTTTTAACAAAGACGAAGGAGGGATCATCAGACATGAAGAAGTCAAGGATAGAGTGGAACAACTGCTAGCCGATGAGGCATTGAAATCAAGGGCTTTGCATCTAAAGGAAGTGATTGCAAAAACTGTCGAAGAAGGGGGCACCTCTAGCAACAATCTCAATAATTTCATCAAGTGGATGAAGGAATAGACAAACAGTATGCATATTGCTTCCGTTTTCTTTTTCCTGTACATTTCATAGCACAAAAATAAGAAAAGGAGGCTGATATTGAATAAGGAGAATGTTAGCCCAAAGGTTTCTATAGAATACCTTATTGATTTTGATGATAACAAAATATATTGGAATTGAAATATAATTAATATTGTGATATTTGGTACTCATTTGAATTCATGTTTATTTTGTAGGATTTGGTTAAAGTACACTGGAAACATTGCTACACCAAATCACTATCTTCAATAGCTAAGATAAATTGAAAGGAGGAAGATTATGGACAAATCTTCTCCTAACTTAATTGGCTAGAGATTGATTCAAATGGATGAGTTATTGGTTTCATGATTTTATATTTCCATCAGCTAATGGAGCTTCCCAAGTTACAAATGGATTGCACATTTTAGTGGCAAAGAAATGGGAACTACAAGAGTTGATTGGCTACCTAAATTGGTTCTAACGGCTAAATGATGGGCTCATTAAAAAAAAGGAAGATTGATTTCCTGATTGAAGAAATCAAGAATGGTAAGGGAGGAGCCTGTTGTGTCTAACGGTAAAAGTTCTCCAACAGTCATATTCTTTGAAGAATAAAAAGAGAAGCAAGAGGAAGCATTACACAGAGAACTTTCGAAGGAAATTGCTGTGAGCATCACTTGAAAATCTATCAGACATACAATTATACTTCATCTTGATATCTATACACTTGTGTGTGAGAGAGTTAGTATTTTGATCTTCATTGTAAAAGGGATTGTACACCCTTATTCGTACTCTTGTGAGTGTTTATCCTTTTGTGAGTGATTACTTTTTGTGAGTGGATTTAGAGAGAAAATCACTTGGTGATTAGGTGTTACTAGCACTGGAGTCAAAACTAGTTGGGTTAGGTGTGACTAGCACCGGAGTCAAAATTAGTTGGAGCGATTGGGGATAGATTGCTCGTTGTAAAGGTTGTCTAGCACCCGCGAAGCTAGAAGATTGTAACTATTGGAGATAGTGCAGCGAATCCCGAGTTGGACACTTGGGGAGTGGACTAGGCCGTGAAGTTATGGACCGAACCACTATAAATCCTTGCGTTCGATTTTCTCTTCCCTACTATCTTTACTTTCAGTTTTGCATATCTATATCGCATGAGTAAATTGATATATTATTGAATAACAAGTTGTGGTAGAATATCTTGAATAATCAGTCAATTAGTTTTTTAAATTCCGCATTATATTTGAGATACCCAATTCACCCCCCCCCCCCCCCCCCCCCCCCCAGGGTTGCTATTTGGACCAACAGAGAAGTATCTGCAAGGCTATCATGAAATTATAAAAACGTGTATCTTGTGCCTTCCAATATACAACACCCAAAACACATCGATAACATGTATCCTCATTCGTTGCAAATTGATTTTGAGAAGTGTTGGAAATAATGGGTTTAGTTCACACAATTTTGGGCGAGTTTGAGCCAAAAATTAAATGGGACCCGGACACCTCGAGAGGTGGGTTCAAGTGGATTTATAATCTCCTTTTATAGGGGATTAATCCACAAAAGAAATGAATAAAAAATCATTGAGGATTGAATGAGAAATTGTCAATCAAAATAGGGACAGTCCGGTTTTTGGCTTCAAAAGTGTGCTATTGAATGCAGCTGCTGTTGCAACTTGCAGAAGCAAGTTTGATTTTTGCTGCAAGAGCTAGAGCACCTTTCCTCAGTTTTCAAACTGTATTTGTGGAGCTTGTCTGTCCACCCATTACCCAACTGTGGAAGAAAGGGGTCAAGCATTGAATTCTTGTTCCAATTCCACGGTTCTCTTTTGCCTATAAATAGGCATCCTCCGCATGAGATAAAAGAAGGAAGAATATTCCAATGATATACTACCTCTTTTTCCTGTAAACTTTTTGTGTTTTGGTTTTATCATCCGAGAGAGTACTACGCACATAAATTTTGTTCGCAGCAAGTTCAAGTGTGGTGCACGCTTAAATTAACTTTCAAGCGGTTAAATCCTGGGAGATAGACGTCTACTAAAACCTCTAGCACCCCGGTGAGGTGACGAATCTGTTTTAAAGACACCGTGTGTAACACGGGTGTCGGCCCATATCCAATATATTTTAGATTCTACATTTTTCCTTATGGTTTTCAGATTTGAATAAAAGTTAGCTAAACTGTTTTTATACCGTATGACTGCAACAAGAAGGTGCTTATACATGGTATTAAAGAAAGGCTTTCGAGCTTTTGACAAATCTCTCTTGATTGGTTGTCCTGTTTTTGGTGCCTTAATTGAACTTTGTTTCAGTGTGATGACTACGGGTGTACACGGTTCGAATTGGTCCGGTTCTCTAGAAAATCAATAATTACTGGACCATTTCAAACGGTTCTAGAAAATTAGAAACCAGAACCTAACCAATATATGCAGGGAACCTAGCTAGAACCAAACCGCAAGACCGGTCCGGTTTTGGTTCGGTTCCGATTCTATCCAATAAGCATCCAACCACTTATTTACAAATATGAACTCATAAAATTAAAGAAACAAGAAGATAATCCAGTGGAATAGAAAAGGAAGAAAGAAAATAAAAGCTTTCCTAACAAATGAGATTTCATCTCTAAATAAATTAAGTTTAGCAAGGAAAAGATTAACCTACCAAATTCAAATACATATTTAATTACACACATATGTATTGCTATATTTATCTTAGTTTTAAACGGTCCGGTTCGATTCTAACCATAGTTCATTAATTAAAAACCAATAACTGAACAAAAATTAACGGTTCTTATTTTTTTGGAACCATAACCTGACTGTAGAACCGCAGAACTGGACCAAATAGAATAGTTCGGTCCGGATCGGACCGATTTTACTGTTCGGGCGGTTTTCTTGAACACCCCTAGTGATGACTTCTGTTATGGATCCTTACTTGCAAGTTAGGTGTCAAGGGGGAGTGCAACAGTTTGTCTACATTGGTTAGTTGTCTAAATTGAGCCAGAAGAAGATCTCCAGTCATTACAAATAAGTGCTCTTTCATTCTCAAGGAGTAGTAAATTGAGGAAATGTAAAACCAAGTGGAAAGACTGGGATTAAAGATGAGATAAGTTAAGGCCATGAAGATTATTTTTTGACCGTTAGACGAGGAGAAAGATATTGAAGAGAAGGGGAACAAGCTAATAGCACTCTTCCGATGGTATTAGACAATCTCCTCATACGGCCAAATAGTCCCACCTTATCCAGTCTAGTGGCGAATCCAAAAAGCACACAAACGCAAGAGTACCATGCGAGTAAAGAAAAACAAGTGAGCCCTTACGTTCCTCTAATCTTAACCTCACCTTTCTAGTCCAACAATCAAACGAGTCCATTTAGGTACAGATCTCAAATGTCTTAGGGAAATGTAACAACACAAATGTCTTTTAACTTGTGAAGGAAACTTTGATGTACTCATATTCTTCACTATCGTAGGGTGTTGAATTTTTGAATTGCTGCTGGAATTTTTCCAAGTGGAGTCCTATATTTTTTGGGTCAAAATTACAAAAAAAAATGGTATTGGGTGGGTACCACGTGGCCGTGCCCACGTGGTTCCCGAGCAGCCCATACGGGCCGTCCAAAAATGTGTTGGACGGCCCAGATTAAAACTCTCTCTCTCCTCTCACCACAATACACACACATTTTCTCTCTCTCTCTCTCTCTCTCTCTCTCTCTCCAAATTCAATCCATCAAAAACCGAAATGAACGGTTCGAATGCACCGAGCAAGGCACCACGTGGTACTCTCGCCCGGCACTGTAAAATTCCTCCAAAATTACAAGGCCCCGAAGTCTGAACAAAATGTGTCCTGGGCTTCCCCAAGAACCGGCGCCCAACTTGGATGATTGGGTTGAATAGAAAGCCATTGGATCTTCTTGAGATTTTTTTTTGGGTAGTGGGATCTTCTTGAGATTGGGCCATGTTGATTGCCTATTTGTGTGCTTTTTGCCTTTTTTTGCGGTCACTAGAATGAAAGAGAAACTGTTCATTTTTTCCTCTTTTTTAAAATTGGTCAAGAACATTTAGTCAATTTTAAAAAGGTGTTGCTGATGCGGAAATTATTTTTGTTAATGTCAAAAAATGTAGTGCATAAAAGACTTTACCATGTGCAAGATACAAAATTTATACACTAAAATTTTGGCATTTACGAAAATGGTTTTGAGATTTTTATTTCTCTTATTCCTGTTATTTCCCTGTTATTAGAGTTGAATGGATAATATTGTTTGCTGGGGTGTAGCTTCAAATTCGCACAGTGTTGCAAATGAACCGAGTCGTACGTGAATCGTTCGAGGCTCATCACATAATTGAGACATTGCTTCACACATAATTTTGACACATTTGTCTTGCAGTTCATTCTCTAAATTATATTGTTCATTCATTTCTGCAAAACAAATGATATCCGACCACAAGGCTACAAATATCCAATCAATTTGATTTTTTGCATGTCTACTCCTTTTTAACATTCCGACAAATCCTTATCAACTTGGGGGCTGAGTAGTGGATGAATGTCAGAGGGTAGGGCACCAACTTAGTTGAGATGCTACTCTTGCATTGTGATGCTATTTTCTCTTGCCTCCTTCTTTGCACTTCTTTATTAACTCCTTTTTTTATTAATAAAAAATTTCTTCGCCATTCATAAAAAACATTCCCGACAAAATAAACGATTTAGATCACAAATAGAGAGTATAGAGAGCCAACAATTGAGGACACTACGGGGTTGTAGTGCCTTGGACCCCAAGTCCGCACGGCACAACCCATTTGGCACCTCTAAATATACACAAAAGCAACGTAGATATTACTAACTTTCAAGTTACCAGAATATATATATACATATATATCTTTCAAGGTTAATCCTAGTCCTCAGAAAGAAAGAAGACTTTCCACCTCTCAAGTGCTGGTCCAAGCCTTAAAATATCATCCCCGCTCAGGCACCAGAATGCGGCATCAACAGAATATACTTTCAATGATTTAACGTTTATTTGGGAGGTAAGTATGGATCCCTCAAGATGGAGGAATTTTTCAGTGCCGGGTCTATTACTGTTAATAGATTGTTTATAATCCAGATCGTCAAAACACTTTTTGGACAGCCCAGATGCGCCGAGGGGCACCACGTTAGCCGTACCCCCATCCGGCACTGAAAAATTCCTCCTCAAGATGCTGTTTCCAACCAAATAAGACAATAACAAAACGTGATTGAGAGCTACCGTTCATGCTGTAAATTCGAATAGAATTGCTTTACATGAAACAAATTGCCGACAGATAGATTCTCCGAACAGGGAAAAAGACGCACAGGGTCAGCTTACATGCACCTCAACTAAATCATGCTGACAAATCCCACCGTCCACAAATGGGGATCATTGAAGCCGAAATAAATCCCCCAGTCCTATCCTTTAACCATTCCGAACTTTGAGCTACTTACAAACCTTTTTTTTTTTTTTTCATACGTAGCTACTTACAAACTTATAACCTTCATAGCTGCAATAAAAGTAGTACCAAGATTGAGCAAAAGGATAGGATGGAAACTCCACACGTTTTAGCCATACCTTATCCTGCACAAGGTCATGTAATCCCGCTGCTAGAGCTCGCGCAATGCCTGGTACGCCACGGTTTCAAAGTCACGTTTGTGAACACCGAGTTCAATCACAAAAGGGTGATGAATGCATTATCAGACAACGACATTCTAACGAATATTGTAAATCTGGTTTCGATCCCGGATGGGTTGGAACCTTGGGAGGATAGAAATGACTTGAGAAAGCTTACGGAATCCACCTCGGAGGTCATGCCTAGGAAGCTAGAAGAGCTTATTGAAAAGATTAATGGATCAGACAACAACAACAAGATCACTTGTGTTATAGCAGATTTCAGCCTGGGATGGGCCTTGGAAGTTGCAGTGAAGATGGGAATCAGGCGAGCAGCCTTCTGGCCTGCTGCAGCTGCCCAATGGGCTTTGCAATTAAGCATTCCAGAACTGATTGCTGATGGGATTATAGAAAGTTATGGTAAGACGTCTAGTCTAACTCTTGATTTTTTTGCAACAACAAAACAAACAGTGCAGAGTTTTACAAGTGATTTCAAATATAGGACAATAGAGAAAATACAGTGGAATTCCTGTTGTCGAAGGAGAATAATATCATGGAAAGCAGCAATGGTAACAAAAACTATAAATCCCACAAGGGTAGCCATGTGGTTATAGTTTCTATGTGGAATGGTGGAGGTGGTGGTGGTGTAGTGCTGGTAGTGTTGGTGGTGGAGTGGTAGTTGAATGTAAGTACACAAAAATTCAGTCAGAATTAAGTAGCTCAAAGTTACTTAATTTTTTTCAACTTTTTAGCCTGTATTTTAAGTGGTACTTAATTTGTTAAGTAATGTAAAATGTGATTATCAAACCTACTGAATCACTTATTACTTAATTGATTCAGTTTTAAGTGCTGAATTTAGGTTATCAAACAAGCCCCTAGTGTTCAACTCTTTCTGGCAAATGGCAACATAATGGTTTATCCTACGCATCTTGCTTGTGGGTGGATGCAGGTATTTGGGATTTACCCGCCCTCAGACATCACCAAAAAAAACTGACAAGAAAGTGTGGAGAATTCATTGGTATAAATCCAGCAGGATAAATCAGCATAGAGATGCAAAAACAACATAGCGACAAGGATCAAATGTAGGGGAAAGAAGAAGTTTTCTGCCACATAGAATCTACAAAGCATTAGAAAGAACATCCCATATTTCAAAAAAGAAGCGGTTCGCATTCTGTTGCGAGTTAAATAATTTGTTTATCCTTCCAATATTTATTCATTATGATAGAATATTACCCCTTTTTCTTCAGCAGGAACTCCGGTAAATAATCAGATGATTCAGCTCTCACCATCCATGCCTTCAATGAACACAGAAAACTTCCCATGGATATGCTTTCATGATGAGAACACAAATAAATCCATTTTTGGTTTTACGACTAGAAACAACAAGGCCGTGAAATTTGCAGACCGGCTGATCTCCAATTCAAGTTATGAGCTAGAGTCGGCAGCATTTGCCTTATTTCCAAATTTCCTACCAATAGGTCCACTTTTGGCAAGTAACCGGCTGGGAAAGTCCAGTGGCCACTTCTGGCCAGAGGACTCAACTTGCTTGGAATGGCTTGATCAACAACCAGGACAATCAGTCATCTATGTTGCATTTGGGAGCTTCACAGTTTTCGATCAAATCCAATTCCAAGAGTTGGCTATGGGGCTTGAATTAACTAACCGACCATTTTTATGGGTGGTTAGGCCAGATATAACTAAAGAGGCCTTTGATGCTTACCTTACAGAGTTCACAGAAAGAGTAGTAACTCGCGGCCGAATGGTAGGTTGGGCGCCTCAGGACAAGGTCCTCGGTCATCCATCTGTGGCTTGTTTCTTAAGCCATTGTGGCTGGAACTCCACCATTGAAGGCATAAGCAATGGAATTCCTTTCCTGTGCTGGCCTTATTTTGCTGACCAGTTTTTCAACCAGAGCTACATTTGTGATGTTTGGAAGGTTGGATTGGGTTTTAACAAAGATGAAGGAGGGATCATCAGACATGAAGAAATCAAGGATAAAGTGGAACAACTGCTAGCCGACGAGGCATTGAAATCAAGGACTTTGCCTCTAAAGGAAGTGACTGCAAAAACTGTCGAAGAAGGGGGCACCTCTAGTAACAATTTCAATAATTTCATAAAGTGGATGAAGGAATAAACATACAGTATGCATATTGCTTCCGTTTTCTTCTTCGTGTACATTTCATAGCACAAAAATAAGAAAAGGAGGCTGATATTGAATAAGGAGAAGTATCTGCAAGGATATCATGAGATTATAAAAACGTGTATGTTGTGCCTTCCAATATACAACACCCAAACTACAACGATAACATGTATCCTCAATCGTTGCAGATTGATTTTGAGAAGGTGCTTATACATGGTATCAAAGATAGGCTTTTGAGCTTTTGACAAATCTCTCTTGATTGGTTGTCCCGTTTGTGGTGCCTTAATTGAACTTTGTTTCAGTGTGACTTCTGTTATGGATCCTTAGTTGCAAGTTAGGTGTCAGGGGGAGTGCAAGAGTTTGTCTACATTGGTTAGTTGTCTAAATTGAGCCAGAAGAAGATCTCCAGTCATTACAAATAAGTTCTCTTTCATTCTCAAGGAGTAGTAAATTGAGGAAATGTAAAACCAAGTGGCAAGACTGGGTTCTTCGAATTTTATTCGATGCCAACCTCAAAAAATGGTTCATGACTAGGTGCCCAAACAAATTCAAAGCCTCTTATGAATTGACCTTAACACATGAATTGAAAGCAAGCGGTGGGAAGGCCCTAGTAACCCATATTTTGTCCCGAAACTATCACATTGCAACCTATGTGGTCAAATTGTTAACGCCATCCACCAATTTGGACGGAAAATTGGTTAAGTGGGGGCCACCTGAGTTTGTCCCCCCAATGCAAGGGCAAATAAGCCATTCCACACTTAAACCCATTTGGCGCCAACTCCATTTGGTTTCCCTCTATGGCGTAGCCAGGAATCTATATAAATGGGGGCAACATTAGTATAATAGAAAAACGTTCGTGGTAAAATTAAAAAAACTAACATACTAGTACTCATTTATTAAGAAAGTAACTTAGGTAGAATATAAGACAAACGAATTGCTTGAATAGTCTGAGCGGGTCAAGTCTAAGAGCAATTTACTACGCAATATTTACAACCTTGCTCCCATTGTTATTAGTAATTCCTAAAGTATAAAACACATAGCTCATGGTTTAGACACTTTTGAATTTTGGGCATTATGCATTATAGAGTTCCAAATAGTAAGTGGCGGCTGATTTTCGCATTCGACATCTCATTTCACCAGCATAATGACATTGTTCTAATACGTGAAATGAAAAATTGGGAATGAAATGATATTCGAAATGTCTTAGAGTGATTAAAAGTATATTTATGAACTACAATTAACAAGAACAAGACAAAATGCAAAATATACATTTTCAAGTTTTGATTTTTTTAAAAAAAAAAAAATAAGTGGAGGTCCGTGTCTCCGCTCGTCCCATGCTACCTCCGCCACTCCCATGCTACCTCCGCCACTGGTTTCCCTCCAATTTGTACACACCCAGTGCTAGAAAAAAACAGAGTGTACTCCAAAAAAATCTCCTTTTTTCCATTCGGATAATCAGCACTACATTGTGAGTCCATGAATTGTAAGCCTAGGTTTTAGTGCAATAACCCAAGTAAAATCACCTCTGCTGCACTGCACAAATTAAGCATATGCAGTGGAGACAATTAGTTGCTTGTATGTTATGCAAAGATTTTACCTTTTGTCTTGCTCTTCTGTAATTTCACTCAATTCTGATTAAATTGAAACACTAAAAAATTATCAGTGGAAAGTATGCTAATAGGAAAATGGTTGCTTGTACGCAGCGTAAGGATTTTACCTGATGGTATACGTTGAGGCCTAGAGAGAGAGAGAGAGAGAGAGAGAGAGGAGGAGTGTGGCTGAGGTCGAGAGTAAAGAGAAAGGACGAGATGGGGAAGGAAGCACGACGACGGAGGTGGAGGAACCCACCGGCGCCGGAAGAAGAAGTAGCGTAGAGAGAGAGTGTGTGTGTCTGAGTGTGTAACTGTGTACGGAGAAGTAAATGAGGCGAAGTCCGAAGCACACCCAACTCGTGTTTCAGAGATACGAGTTTTCATTAATCGAAACTTTGCCATTACAAAAGTTCGCGGCCATATACAAAATGATTGCGGCCAGAGTTGTAGAAGCGTGGTTGCATTTCACGCTTTTCAAATGGTGGAACTTCATTACCTTATAGGCTTTGTTTGGATAGCTGTTGATTTTAAATGAATGGGTTCGCCATTATTATATAGTTATGGATAGCTCAGATATGGAATTCGATATTGAGTTTAGGAGGTTTATCATGATTGAAGTAACTATATAATAGGAGTGATTAGAGATCCTTGATCTTGAAGATTGTAGCAATACAAGAATCAAATGTTCTACCTCCAGTCTACTCTAGTTTCATATGCTTGTAAAATTGACCATAAAATCTCTTCATATGAATTCCACGTCTCTCCATACGGAGCCTAGGGTATGTTTGGTTGGATAGAATCAAAAATTGGAATGGAATAGTCATTTCAATGACTTACTTATTCCAATGTTTGGTTTACCATTGAATAATGGAATGATGATTCTAAATGGAATCACTATTCACCTTAGTGAAGGAATTGTCATTCCATTCGAAAAACTAAGGAATTGTTATTCTATTTCTTTGTCACACCAAAATATACTAGTGCCACTTCAACATTCACTATTGCCACACCAAAAAATGCTATTGCCACTTCAAAAATTACTATTGTCACTTTAAAAATTGTTATTGCCACACTATTCCATTGGAGATGAGAATGACTATTACTAAGCACAACCAAACATGAGAATGGGAATGATTATTCCATTCTCAATTCCTCTTCTTAATTTCATTCCTATTCACATTTCATTCCAACCAAACGCACAAATGTTTTCCTTTGTCTAACATTTGCAGATCCTCTAGAGAGAGGGGCGGGTACTGCACGAACTTGTACATGCCGGGGGGGGAGAAAAAAAAAAAATCTTACAATGGGGATTCCATTCGTAACTCTTGCTGTTTGGTTGGTGTTTGAGAAACCTGACTCTAAATGTATAATGGTGTTTGTCAACCCTGAGGTACCCAACGATAGTAACTTTCGACAACCAGTGGTGCGCTCCTGCACTGTGGTGAACACTTAACTCATGACCCTATATGCTAAGACCTAGGCCTTGAGTTGTGATCCAGTATTTCTTCCTTTTGCTTCATTGTTTTGATTTTTGTTTGATCTTGTAATTATTCGTTCCTTGTTTGCAAATTGGAATGTGACATGGTCGGTTTATTAGTGCAATCCATTTCATTTGCTTCATTTGACTAATTGACATTAAATTAAGTACATATGCTGAGGTTTACATGGGAATCATCTTTAACATCTTGCCATCTTGGATACCTAAGCATACGAGTCATAGGTTGGCAACTTGGCATCGAATAAAATTCGAAGAACCCAGTCTCTCCACTCGGTTTTACCTTTCCTCAATTTACTACTCCTTGAGAATGATTTTTATTTCTATGATTGTGTATCTCTTTGTGGCAGGCTTTCTTATTATTCTTACCATTCTGGCACTCGATGAGAAGTATGAAAACAACAATGTCAATAGAAATATCCTAATCGGTTGCAGGGAAGTGCAGCTGTTGTTTGTGAAATTGGACGTGGAGTGTCTCAGTATGTTTCAGAAGTGGATTTTTTTTGGAAATGATACAATGCTTTTGTAATTATGTGAGTTGAACATCTAGATTTTGAGGAGTAATATATGCTTGCAGAGAATGATGTACTGCTTTTGTAACAGTGTGAATGGAACATCTATTGATTGGGTGGTTGTTATTCACTGTGATTGTCCTACTGCTCTGCACTCCTGTCTGGGATGTTTGATCTGAAATCATTAACTGGTGTGGTTTGGAGTGGGTGACTCCACCCTCACTTGGCATTCTTCTTCAATGGTGGATTGATTGGAGCTTCAAGCCAAATGGAAAATTGATCTGGGACTGCATACCTACTACAATTCCGTGGACTATCGGAAATACAAGAAATGGATGTGCTTTCAAAAATGAAACTTCGGATAGGAAGGAAGTGGTTGAACTTATCAAGTCCAGGGTTGCTCTTTGGGTGAAAGCAAAGTGGAAGTCCAATGAGTATTCATTGAATGACTTCATCTTCAGACTGAGGAGCATATTGGAAGCTTCTCATATTACTATGATTCCATGATTTTGATCTTGGGGCTGTGTATATAGGTTGTGGGCTCGGGTGTGTCTTGGTTTTGTCTGAGTTATGGGGTTTGGGTTTGGGGTCTTGGGAGTGTCACTCTTGCAGTCTTGGGTATGGGGGTGTGGTTTGGTGGTCTGGGTATTATGGTGGTTTGAAATTTGCTGGGGTGCGGTCTTGTTGGTTTATGTTTAATGTTCTGCGTCGTATAATATGTCTGGTTTGGTATAGGTTTTGGTTCAGTTTATTGTTTTGCCTGTGTCTACTGGTTTACATTATATTATTGGGTGGTTGGGGTCTTTTGACTTTGTACTACACAAGTCAGTTCTTGGTGAAACATATATTGGTTTGTTCAGGTCTAGCTTCCACTCTACCTATTGGCTACTACGGTACTACCTGGTCTGGGTAGCATTTGCTTGAATTATACTTCCTATTTCTGCTTTGATGTATGCTTCTAGGACTCACGTGCCCCTCACTTGCACATGAAGAGGTAAGTAAAGGATCCATAACACAAAAATCACACGGAAACAAGTTGTAGTTAAGACACAAAATGAGACAATCAATCAAGAGAGACTTATCAAAAGCCTCCGAACATCCATCCTGTTGCTACATTATACAACTTGTCTATTCCTTCATCCACCTGATGAAACTATTGAAATTATTGTTAGAACAGCCGCCTCCTTTTACAGTTTCTGCAGACACTTCCTTCAGATGCAAAGCCCTTGCTTTCAATGCCTCATCAGCCAGCAGTTCTTCCACTTTTTCCTTAATTTCTTTGTGTCTGATGATCCCACTTTCATCTTTGTTGAACCACAACCCAATTTTCCAAACATCACAAATGTAGGTCTGGTTAAAAAACTGATCAGCAAAGAAAGGCCAGCACAGGAAAGGAATCCCGTTGCTTATGCCTTCAATGGTGGAGTTCCAACCACAATGGCTTAAGAAACAAGCCACAGATGGATGAGTGAGGACCTTGTCCTGAGGAGCCCAACTTACCATTCGCCCGCGAGTTGCTACTCTTTCTTTGAACCCTCTAGGGTAAGCATCAGTGACCTTTTGGGTAATATCTGGCCGCACCACCCATAAAAATGGCCGGTTGGTTATTTCAAGCCCCATAGCCAACTCTTGGAATTGGATTTGACTGAAAACTGTGAAGCTCCCAAATGCAACGTAGATGACTGATTGTGCTGGCTGTTGATCAAGCCATTCCAAGCAAGTTGAGTCCTCTGGCCAGAAGTGGCCGATAGACTTTCCCAGCCGGTTACTTGCCAAAAGTGGACCTATTGGTAGGAAATTTGGAAATAAGGCAAACGTTGCTGACTCTAGCTCATAACTTGAATTGGAGATCAGCCGCTCTGCAAATTTCATGGCCTTGTTGTTTCTAGTAAAAAGATTGAAAATGGATTTATTTGTCTTCTCATCATGAAAGCATAGCCATGGGAAGTTTTCTGTGTTCATTGAAGGCATGGATGGTGAGAGCTGAATCATCTGATTATTCACCGGAGTTCCTGCTGAAGAAAAAAGGGTAATATTCTGTCATAATGAATAAATAATGGAAGGATAAACAAATTAGTTAACTTGCAACAGGATGCGAACCGCTTCTTTTTGAAATATGGGATGTTCTTTATAATTCTATGAGGCAGAAAACTTCTTCTTTTCCCTACATTTGATCCTTGTCAAATTGCTGTTTTTGCATCTCTATGCTGATTTATCCTGCTGGATTTATGCTGATGAATTCTCTATACTTTCTTGTCAGTTATTTTGGTGACATCAGAGGGCGGGAAAATCCCAAATACCTGCATCCATCCACAAGCTAGGGGCAAAGGATAATCACATGGCTACACTGGTGGGATTTATACTTTTCATTACCATTGCTATTTTCTTTGATATTGTTCTCCTTCGATAACAAGAATTCCACTGTATTTTCTCTATCGTCCTATATTTGAAATCAGTTGTAAAATTCTGCACTGTTCGTTTTGTTGTTGCAGACAGATCAAGAGTTAGACTAAAGGTCTTACCATAACTTTCTATAATCCCATCAGCAATCAGTTCCGGAATGCTTAATTGCAAAGCCCATAGGGCAGCTGCAGCAGGCCAGAAGGCTGCTCGCTTGATTCGCATCTTCTCTGCAACTTCCAAGGCCCATCCCTGGCACCCATCTGCTATAACACAAGTGATCTTGTTGTTGTCTGATCCATTAATCTTTTCAATAAGCTCTTCTAGCTTCCCAGGCATGACCTTCCAGGTGGATTCCGTAAGCTTTCTCAAGTCATTCCTATCCTCCCAAGGTTCCAACCCATCCGGGATCGAAACCAGATTTACAATATTCGTTAGAATGTCGTTGTCTAATAACGCGTTCATCACCCTTTCGTGATTGAACTCGGTGTTCAAAAATGTGACTTTGAAACCGTGGTGTACCAGGCATTGCGCAAGCTCTAGCAGTGGAATTACATGGCCTTGTGCAGGATAAGGTATGGCTAAAACATGTGTTTCCATCTTTGCTCTTTTACTCAATCTTCGTACTACTTTGGCAGATATGAAGGTTTAATGTTTGTAAGTAGTTCAAGGATCGGAAGCAAACAACCCAAGCGTTAACCCGGTGGTTTGTTGCTTATCTTACATATTTATGTCCTTTTCTCTCCTTTTTTTCTTAACTTGTAATGGAAGTCTTATTAAAGAACGCCTTTCAAAAAAAAAAAAAGTCTCATTAAATAACACCACCGAAAACAGAAGGCCAAGGACATAACCTTGAGAGTCAATATAAAGAATACAGTGATACCTAAACGTATCTACCCAATCTATATATATCAAATACTAAGCAATCTGTCCTTTTCCTTTGTCTTTTTCCCTGTTAGGAGCATCTCTCTGTCAGCAATTTGTTTCACTTAAAGCAATTTTATTCTAATTTACATTATGAGTGGAAGCTCTCAATTATGTTTTGTGATTGTCTTATTTGTTGGAAAACAGCATCTTGAGGGATCCATACTTACCTCCAAAATAGACATTAGATTATTAAAGGCACCAATCGTCTGCTCTCAATTATGTTGAATTTCATTTATATGTTGAGATCTGTTTGTCAATTTCTTTTGTGTTTGATCTAGTTGTCAATGTGTGGTGCTAAAGCATCTAACACAAAACTAATTGGTAATGAGTGGAGATCTTACCCAAGCTCATAAACTAGTTTCGGACAACTAAGAGCAAATTCACCCATTGGTGTCAAAGTAGTTTTGCCAGAGTCATTTTTTGGCTTGCTACAGAGTGAAAAGGCCGAAATCAACAATGTTAATACAGCCGTTAGGTGCCATATTATGGCAATAGCAAGGCAAATGGAAATGGGTGGACCTGCTCTAACCACTTGCAATCCCTAACTTGTAGATGGAGATGTAAGTAAAGGATCCTTAACACAAAAACCATACTCAAACAAGGTGCAGTTAAGACACAAAAACAAGACAATCAATCAAGAGAGACTTATCAAAAGCCTCCAAAAGTGTGACTCTGACACCGTGTTTAACGCCTACTTAGAAATTTAGAATCAATTAGAAACAAATGAAGAGGCCGCCAGGCTCATATACTAAGTTTGGAGGTAATAATTAACTAATGTGTACAAGCTCTAACCTGTGGTATGCCAGCTTCGTATTCTAGTAGAGTTGTATTTTGTGTGTCGTATATTGAATGGCGTGCAAGATGCACAGTTTCATCTGAATAGTATGTTTATGCTTCAGTAATACTACTAGCATGATAGCCTTGCAGCTAGCATAACGTGTGCAATATCAGTCTCTGTTTTTTAAAATTTTGATGAGAACTACAAAACAGAACTGACATGCATCATGTCGGTACATTGAAAAACTTGTCTATTCCTTCATCCACCTGATGAAACTACCGAAATTATTGCTAGAGCAGCCACCTTCTTTTACAGTTTCTGCAGTCACTTCCTTCAGATGCAAAGCCCTTGCTTTCAACACCTCATCAGCCAGCAGTTGTTCCACTTTTCCCTTAATTTCTTTGTGTCTGATGATCCCACTTTCATCTTTGTTGAACCACAACCCAACTTTCCAAACATCACAAATGTAGGTCTGGTTAAAAAACTGGTCACCAAAATAAGGCCAGCAGAGGAAAGGAATCCCGTTGCTTACGCCTTCAATGGTGGAGTTCCAACCACAGTGACTTAAGAAACAAGCCACAGAGGGATGACTGAGGACCTTGTCCTGAGGTGCCCAGCTGACCATTCGTCCGCGAGTTACTACTCTTTCTTTGAACCCTCTTGGGTAAGCATCATTTGCCTTTTCAATTATATTTGGCCTCACCACCCATAAAAATGGTCGGTTGGTTAGTTCAAGCCCGATAGCCAACTCTTGGAATTGGATTTGATCGAAAACTGTGAAGCTCCCAAATGCAACATAGATGACTGATTGTGCTGGGTGTTGATCAAGCCATTCCAAGCAAGTTGAGTCCTCTGGCCAGAAGTGGCCGATGGACTTTCCCAGCCGGTTACTTGCCAAAAGTGGACCTATTGGTAGGAAATTCGGAAATAAGGAAAATGCTGCTGGCTCAAGCTCATAACTCGAATTGCAGATCAGCCGGTCAGCAAATTTCACAGCCTTGAGGGTTCTAGTATTAAGATCAAAAAGGATGTTTTTTGTGTTCTCGTCTTGAAAGCACATCCACGGAAAGTTTTCTGTGTTCATTGAAGGCATGGCTGGTGAGAGCTGAATCATCTGACTCTTCAC
>CM033800.1:33766151-33791151 GCA_019656835.1 Rhododendron ovatum | reverse complement strand
TGGAGTTCCTGCTTAAAAAAAGGGAGGGTAATATTCTATCATTAAGAAAACCAAAATGGAAGATAAGCAAATTAGTTAACTTGCAATGTAATTTGGGAACCACTTCTTTTCTAAACTTGGGATATTCTTCTTAATGCTTGGTAGATCCTAACGTGGTTATCATAGTGAAGACAACATATTTATTTTCAGAGAGGCTTAAAACTTCTACTTTCCTCCGTATTTGATCCCGGCAAGGCTATGCTGTTTTTGCATCAGTATTCTAATTTGTCCGGATGGATGGACACTGATGGATTCTCGTTACTTGTCGGGTTTTTTCCCAGTGACGTCTGAGGGAGGGTAAATCCTGAATACCTACATGGGTACAGCCACCCACAAGTGGAGGGATAAGATAAACCGTTATGTTGCCGGAAAGAGTTGAGCACAAGATCTCCAGTCTATCATCGGTCTCGAGTACAACCTTTAACCGCAGGGCTACCCTGGTGGGTTTATATTGTTTCTTTCCATTGCTGTTTTAGTTGATATTGTAACCTTCGATAACAGGAACTTCAACTGTGTTTGTTCATTTCTATTGAACTATATCAGTAATAACTTGTAAAATTCTGCACCGTTTTTATTTTATTGTTGCAGAGAAATCAAAAGTTAGTTTAGAGGTATTACCATAACTGTCTACAATACCATCAGCAATCAGTTCTGGAATGCTGAATCCCAAAGCCCATAGAGCAGCTGCAGCAGGGTAAAAGACCGCTAGCCTGATTTGCATCTTCTCTGCAACTTCCATGGCCCATCCCTGGCACCCATCTGTTATAACACAAGTGATCTTGTTGTTGTCTGATCCATTAATATTTTCTATAAGCTCTTCTAGCTTCCCAGGCATGACTTCCGAGGCGGCTTCCGTTAGCTTTCCCAAGTCATTCCTGTCCTCCCACGGTTCCAACCCATCCGGGATTGAAACCAGATTTACATGGTTCCTTACATTGTCTTTGTCTGGAAATGCATTCATCACCCTTTTGTGATTGAACTCGGTGTTCACAAACGTGACTTTGAAACCGTGTTGTACTAGACATTGCGCGAGCTCTAGCAGTGGAATTACATGGCCTTGTGCAGGATAAGGTATGGCTAAAACATGTGGTGTTTCCATCTTTGCTTGGCTTAATCACTGAATATGTTTCTGATATGAGAAGTGCTTGCTCACCTCAATCTTCCTGCTACTTTTATAGGAGCTATGACGGTATAACCCATGTACACGGATCCTCCTAGTGCACGAATTAAATACCCGTTTGGGCCGTACCAGACACTCGGTTAATGGTGTGGGATTCTTATCGGGCATATTGAATTGGACATACACCAAACAAGAGTATTTTGTAATTCCAATTTTGCCATAAACACTGCGTAGAACCCCTATATTATGCATGAAATACCCCAAGGAACTTTGTAAACTCTATTTATCTGAGAAAAATATTGACTTTTTTGGAAAAAATATTTTAGCAGATCCCCAAGTCGAAATGAATTTTGGATGAAGCAGGAACTCGGACGACACACGTATCAGAGATCATGCCACATGGAGTACGAATTTTGGATGCTCAAAGTGTGTTCCATTAGGTTTAATGTTTGTAAGTTGCTCAAGAGATTGAAATCAAGCTGTTCTTCTGTCTCGTGTTGTTTTTTGTGCTCCCCTAGAGGCTTTACTGATGTTTGGTTTATTCACCTGGTCTTACATTGTTCTCCTTGGTATTATGCTTCAGTTTTTTTTTTTTGGTTTTGGTCTTTTAAGGTCTTCTGGTTGCAAATGAAGCAACATTGGTCTATCGAAGTGTTAAGTTTATTATGGATTACTCTCCCCGTGCCATCAATTCCTGTATTGGGTTCGTCCATAATCCATATCAAACTTTGACCGGACGGTGGCAATGGTCCCTGGATTAGTCAGTCTCTTGGACTGGATACGGAGTTTCAAAAAAGTTTGATAGGGACTGGGATTCAGGTTTGTTATCTCTTACATGCTTCTGTCCTTGTACTTGTCAGGAGAGCATATGTCAAAGGATTTGTTACTGGGGTGGACTGTATCAGTTGGCAGTTACTGAATATAGATTCTGCGTGCTTGTGCCTGAGTGAGGTTTTTGGGGGCTTGCATGGACCAGCACATGAGAGGTGGAGAGTGATCTTTCTTTCTGTGCACTCTTTTTAACCTTGAAAGTTAGTTGTGCTATCTAGAATATACCTTAAAAAGCTGTCGATCTCTCGTCGTTTGACAAGATATGAGCATCAAATTGCAGGTATTTGGTTGAAATACTTATAACTCGGATTAAACATACATCGCATCTATACCCTCACAAAGCACCATTGATTCGGTGAGATCGTTTATCCGATGGGTTTGTATATCTCTTTCACTATTACTTCCGTCAATCAAACAGGTTCTCTGTCGTGAGATTGTATTCGTCCTTGCATAAGGTGATCGATTTGATTGTTCAGGCTTCTTTATTGATTATTACAGGCCCCCATCAATCATGCAGTTGGTGGACCATAAAACATTTTAGTAGTGTACTTTCAATAGGAGTAGCCATGAGTTTGAAATGACACTTCTTAATCTTTGGGCTATTACATCAATGCGGAAAGAGATGGGGGCATAGTTCCGCAGCAAAATAGATATAGAGGGACTATTTCAGTGCATGGTATTCTGAGAGCAGCTATTTTATGTATATTGCCAAATGTTAGGTCTGTACCTCCAATAATTGGAGACTAAATGGGTTCTGCTGTTGTTGTCGTCGTGATCATCTTATCGATTTTTCAAAATGGACAAATGTAACGGGACATATCAAAATGGAATAATAGTCGAAAACCAACGGACTAGGGAGTAGTTTTCTTCTTGGTCCCATATGTCTAGGAGATGTGTATTTTGTGCTTATTCCTCTGGTAGTTGTCGTGCCTTCCTTGGATTATCTTCACAACGGCTAAAGTAAAATGCAAACAATCAAGTGTTTGGATGGTTTTGTTGAGAAATATGGAAGGTGGATGTGAGGAGATAAGTTGTGAAATGACTTAATTGCCCTCACTCTATTATTTTAATGGACAAATTATGTTATAATTAGAATAAATACATATTTATCATTAATTGGGGGATAAAATAAATTCAATTTATCTTAAAAAAGTTTAAATATTATTTTTTATTAGCATAGGCTTTTGAATTGACTAGGGAATAGAGGGTAGTTGGATGTGGGTGGTAGTTGAATGAGGAGTAGGTTCAACAAATTAGTTAGGTAAAATTTTCTATAAACACCACTCATTTCTTCATCTCATCTCCATTAAAATAAGTAGTTTTATATTCTTGTTTTTTGGCATCATTTCAATGGCACACCGATCTTGGAGCGAGGAAGAGGACGAGACGTCGCTACAAAACCTTACGAGCCTATGTAATTGACGTAAGGTTTGTTAGCAACGTCTCCTCCTCCTCCTCCTCGGAGAGCTAGGGACCAGGAGGAACACAACTCAAATTTGCAATTGGCAGCCCAAACTTGCTTAAGAGAAGAGACAGTCAAAAGACCATACTCTCTTTGTCCTGCATTTTTGTGTTCAATGCTTGCCATATCTGGGCACAGTACTTTTAGAAGTTCCTATGTTTTCCATTTGCAGATATTGCCAGGCATCCTTCTGGCTAGCTCGCTGAAATTATGTTGGAATTCCCTTTTCGAAATTCTGTAAACGAAGCAATTTAACCTCTTCTTCTTTTTTTTTCTTTTTCTAGGTACAAAAATTTGTGCCGGGGTGCACCAGCAACTTGGGATGATTCTCCGTCTGCAAATTTGCATCTCAGCGTTCTTTGCATGCCTTCAACATTTCCACGTTCAGAGAGATCAAGGTGATCTCAAGAATCATCAAGCGGTCACAATTCCTTGCAAAGTTGAGCACTTTGAAGAAATTGGCACATTGCCGATCGAGGTCAAGAACTTGGGGATTGGAGGAGCCGCCAATGTACGATTGATTTTTAGTGCAGAAATACGAGAATAGCAAAATCGTTCTATTTACATTCAAAATGGTTCTCCGTCATTTTTTTTTTCCTTTCATTCTACTCACTTTATTAGTTGATCGTATAGACTCGTACGAGCATGTCTTTGTGTATATATATTTTTAAGAGCAACAATTTGTAAAAATCTGTACGAGGAGGGGAGAAGGATCCAGCCATGGCTCTACTAGCTAGCCGATCGGCACGACCGTTAGGCTTGACGTTTACACCATAACCAAGTCAAGTCAAGGTTGTCATCAAAATAGAAAAATCATCTAACTCATGAGCTTTAAAATCCCAATCAGCAGAATGGTGATCATTAGAAATCCACTGTATAAGGCAGGCACAATCAGATTTGACACCCAGTATAGCCTGTGAACTGCGCGCATACTAGTGACTGCTTGAGATAACATGAGAGAGAGAGAGAGAGAGAGAGAGAGAGAGAGCATCAGCAACCAACGAGGAAATAATAGGGAGCAACAAGAGAGAGCATCAGCGACCAACGGGGAAATAATAGGGAGCAACAAACCAATATGAAACAATACAGCAAGTTCAGATCATTAAACCAACAATCAACTAGTAAAGCAGGTATCTATCAAGCAACTCCAAATGAAAAAATAAACAGCAGCCAAAGCCCAATGCGAAAGAGAAACAAGACAGTAGCCAACGCTCAAACATCAGCGCGTTTCCAACAAATAGTACCCAGTGCCGAATCTAGAAGAGAAACAAGACAGCTAGTATCTCTTTTCCTTTTTCACGTGTTTCCAACGGACAATAGCTAGCGTGATTCGCTGGCGTGATTCCCTTCTTATCTGCCCAATTGAAGAAACATCAGCTCTAAGAGTGATAGGAAAAAAAAATGAATGCTCCATAAACAATGACCATTTATGCACCTCAAGCTATTATGAAAACTTGGACATTACAGGCATGAAGAAATCATCATAGAACCTGTCGGAAACTTAAATAGCTAACTCTACATTCAGGATCCTTGGAAGTTTAGGTAGCCATCATCTACTTCAAATTAAGTTCGAGTGCAAAATAAAATGTTCTGTCAAAAATATTCTATCGATCTGGGGCTACCTGTTGGGAACTAGCTGAAAAATATTCTTAGAGGCAATAAGGCACCCACTGAACACATGAACTGTGAAAAGTACTCCGTATTTATGTTTCCAGAAGCTATAATAAACGATTGTCAATATATACATGGTATGTGACAAAGGATGTACATCATCCATTGGTCCAAATCATAGATTTTGGAGCGTAAACTAGAAGATGATATATCAATATGCGCAGGAACGGATCTAGGAATATAGCCTAGTGGAGGCACCTTGTTAATCATAATGGCGAAAATTTATTTATTTTAGTCAACCACAGTAAGATCGTACATAATTAAGGCATGTATTACTAACTATAAAAGTTTATAACGTGTACTTTAAGTTAAATTAGTTAAAAATGAGCACAAAATCTTAGAAGAATATTTTAAAATGACAGGCCAATGACGTTTTATGATAATTAATACCCGCCAAGGACATGCTGAGAATATTTGTTAATACTGAAAATGTCATTAATGGATATTAATTATCAAAATATGTCCTGGGCCGTTATTTTCCCTCCTAAATATGCACAACCTGTTAGAGTAACTTAGATTTTGTATTTAGGACCAATAAAATAAAGCCCAAGTTAAGTTCAATTGACAAGTTCAAAGTTGAAGGATATTATTAGAGATATAAATATCTAAGTTTCTAAAAACTCTAAAATATCTAACTTCTAGAAGCTCTAGGATACCCTTTGAATATTTAGATGTTATTTTTTTAGGAAAAAAGTCACATGAAAATCTAGAACCTACTTACAATATTATTTTGTATGAAAATATTTTTAGAACTTTACATGGTCTGGTATAAATATGGACCTGTACTAGCCAAATTTTACCAAGCTAAAGAAGTTTGAATTGAAGTAAAATACAATTGCTTCCTTCCCCACTCTTGTCTCAACTATTCTTCCCCCTCCAAAAGTTGTTTCCACCATAAATAATCATTCTCTTCCAACACAAGGGATGGTGACGCTCATGTTTAAAAGACAGCTCGACGACACAATGAAGGAAGAATAGAGGGTACCATTATGACAACTAGGGCTATAAATGAACTGAGCAACTCGCAAGCTCGGCTCGTTAAGACTCATCTCATTTACTAAACGAGCCGAGTGGCTCGTTCAACAAAAATTCGGCTCATTAAGGGTCGCTCAGCTCAATTAATTAAAGAGACTCGTTTAGTAAAAAATTAAACTTGGCTCATTAAGGCCCTTTAAGGCTTGAGCTCGAGTTTTTGGCTTGTTTAGTAAACAAGCTGAGTTCAAGCTCGACAAAGCTCGGCTTGTTAAGGCTTGAGCTCGAGTTTTTGGCTTGTTTAGTAAACAAACCGAGTTCAAACTCAACAAAGCTCGACTCTTTTACGGCCCTATAATAGGATCTGCCTTTGCTTGTGTCTCCACCTGTGCCCATGCCTATGCCTTCAGTAAATAAATAAGCTTTCGAAATGATGAGTATTGAAAACCTTAATCCAGGGTGTCCTTCACGTTGTGAAACTTATTTTTGAAAACCCTAAATCCAAGTAGGAACCCGATCATGATCAACACTAAAATCACGCATGTGCACAGTTTGCAGGTCCTACTCCCACAACACATCCTTTATTCTCTCTTTGTATTTCGGAATGGTGTTTGGAAACGACATAAATTGGAATATAATGAGGAGTGGAGTACTAGTAGTAGATGAAGAGGATGAGAGAAAATGGTTGGATTGGGTTGGGTTGAGAAATTCTCTCTATTTAATCCGGGTCCATTGAAGTGGTTATTCCACCCTTTGTTTAAACAGTTCAATAAAAAATTATTCTATAATTTTGAAGTATCGTCACATGATTGCCTAACACACTTTTTCAAATAGACATTTATGTGAGTCCAGACCACTAAATACTTTGAGCTTTTATTTTGAATCATGCTAACATAGTCCCTTGCAACAGGCCCTCATCTTCAGGCATGGATAATTCACAATCCATATGGTCTTATTTGACAGATCACATCGAATAGATTCCTAAAATATAAATTTTAAAAGAATGAATATATATATATATATATATATATATAAAATAATAAATTAGCTCAGTTTTTGAATCCTATGTGCATAAATCTAACGGCCCTAACTTATCTCCTTCTTAAATCTCCACCCTTCATTCTACATTCCTTTTAAGTTTTACAAGTTTCTTGATATGGGATCTTTATGCATAAATCTCCATCCTTATTCTACATTCTTTTTATGTTTTACATGTTTTTCTGATATGGGAGAAAACAGAATTATAAAAAATAGAATTAAAGGAATAAATGGGAGAAAACCGAATTAGAGGAATAAGTAAAAAATAGAATTAAAGGAATAAAAATCTGAACCTATAAAGGAACCTATCCCGTGCAAACCATGTTGGTAAAAAACGGAATTATTTGAATAAGTATACGAAAGAAAATGTAAATTGCATAAGAGATTTTAAAACCCTTAAAATCTGCATGACTACCTCCCAATTTAATTTAATTTAATTTATATATTTTTTCCTCTCTTTTGAACGGGACTAAAAAAAAAGAGATAGTATTTGTTAACCATTAAACTGATCATATCGATTGAGTGTTTAGATTTTCTAAAACTTTATGGAATTATTTTTCAAAAAGTTGAAATTGTTGGTCAGGGGTTGAGATACTGCATGTGCGCACATAATTGATTGCTCGAGCCGTACCTTCAGACACGGGCATGCACTAGTGTGTGTGTGTGTGTGTATATATTTTAAAGGGGCAGTTTCGCTCACACCCATTTTATTGACACCTATTTTGATACCTCACCCTTTCGGGTCTCACAATGCTATTCCGAACCATTGATCTTGTTTAAATGAGTAAAATAGAGAGCCTTGCAAAAATTCAGCTCATTTTGATATCGGTAAGGGCTTGACCCAAACAGTTTTGCAAACACCAGTTCTTGTCACAGTTTCTGTAAAACTGTAAAATTCAGCTCATTTTGATATCGGTAAGGACTTGATCCAAACAGTTTTGCAAACACCAGTTCTTGTCACAGTTTCTGTAAAACTATTTGGATCAAGCACTAATGGATATCAAAATGAGCTAAATTTTTGCAGGGCCTCCTATTTTATTTTACTAATCTAAACAAGATCAACGGTTCGGAACATCACAGTGGGACTCGAAACAAAATCAAGTGTCAAAAAGGGTGTGAGCGGAACCGGCCCCTTAAATATATATCTATATATATAATAAAAGATGGGAATTGATTTTCATACTTCCCTTTAATCCAAGTGCACTTCTTTTTTTGGTTTGTAGTGATGTGAAATTACATTATTATCCTTTTCATGGTGAAGGAAAAAAGGTATGAAGGGTAATTTTGTAATTCTATATGAATGAAGACAAAAAATGAAGTGCACTTGGACAAAAGGGGAGTATGAAAATCAATTTCCCACGAGATATGATATTTTAAAATTTGTAAAGCAAAAAGTAAAAAAAATATGTTCACATCAACATGAGTCAAGATAAAGCACATGCTCAATATGTTATCCACATGAGCCAAGGCTTATGCGAAAGGGAAATCCAATCAAAGGTCTCCATGAGACAAAACTCTAAAACCGGGGCTGATTTGGAATTTTAGAATATCTTTAATCTTATTGGGCCAATCGATACTAGGTCGTTGGTCGTTTCCTAAAAATTTTGGGCTTCATTATTTGGGCTCGTAAGGCCCATGTGACCATGTGAAGTATGCATGGGCCGGTTGTTAACCAGACATAAAAAGGAGAAACAAACCTCTTTAGCTTGAAAGGAAAGAATTTAACTGCCAGCGGCAGAGAGCTGATAACGAGCCGAACGAGTCGAGTAGTTAATTGTTCAATCATTATTCTTAATTTCAAGGAGTTCTAAAAACATGTTCAAACTTGATTTGTTTACAAGGAAAGCTGATTTCAAACGAGCTTTAATTTAGGATCAACTTGAAATTTTTTAAACCCACTAATCCAAACAAGCCAAGGACTAGTGACTTGTTTGAGTTTAGTTTGAAAGCTTAACGAGCTTCAAAAAAATGGCCAACTTAGTTTGCTTAAGGGACAAGCCCACATCGAATGACCTTTTAGCGAACAAACACGAGCAAGTTAATTCGTTTATCAGTTTCTAAGGGAAAAAGAAAACCATGAAATTATGTGATGTAGGATTTCCACGTTAAGCGTTCTCTTTCGAAAGAGAACCATTATGTCAATTTCAGCACATGGATCATAATGCACTTGGACTAATAATAATTCCAATGAAGATTGGTAAATGAATTCTGGTAATAAAAGGGCAACTTAATTCACGAGATCCCTGCTAAATTGAAGGTCTAGAGGGGGCAAGATCTTAATCACATAATCCCTTTTAAAATGCCTTGTGATCCCGCTTTCAATTCTCACATTGCGCAGCGCGGTCTCCAATCATCGCTCTCGCAAATTTTAACAGGTTAGAATGCATTTCAAAGACGTTGCTTCACGCTCACACTCCCGCTCACCAATTTTACTCCAATTTTTTTTTGAGACACAAACTCACGTACACCACCAAAACCAATCGTTTTGAATTTCACCTCTCACTCGGTCACTTGAGTCTGAAGTTTCTCCATGCCCAAGTTAGCAACAAGCCAACAAAGCAAAACCATCGAACAAAACGAACAAAAACATATCCTCGAGATTCCCATGGTTTTCCTTCATTTCTCAATTGTCTGTTGTAGGAGAAGGTCACAACGATGTCAATCGATGTGGTTGCCGTGGTTCAAGAAATAATGAGAAAAAACGGCCTCAGATGGTGTTGGACCCAGAGTTTGCGCAATCAGCGGTGATAAACAAGCCGAGCATATGGTTGATCAAGCTATAAGTTTGAAAACTTAAACATTTCAAAAATATGTTCGGGGTTAGCTTGTCTATGCAATTAGCCAATCTCAAACGAGTTCAGGTTAAGCCAAACACGAGTCAATCTCTAGTAGCTTAAACTTTTCATACATCATATGCCAAACAAGATAGTAGCTTGTTCGAGCTTAGTTGAAAGCTTAACGAGCTTCATAAAATATTTAAGGTTGACTTATTTATGTAACGAACTAATCTTAACAAGCTTTTAACAAACAATTACGAGCTCAAATACGAGTAGCTTGGTTCGTTTAACAGACCTACACACAATCCTTTGGCAGGATCTTCTGCTCCCAATCTCATTCCTTGCTCCACGCTCTCATTCGCGATCCTTGTCATATGCTCTCGCTCTCACGAATTTTTAGAATTATGTTTCTCTTTATTCATCTGGAGGAAATCTTAACAAATCCCTCACCTATCCATTAAAGTTCTCTTGCCCATTTCTATTAAGAGACAAACTTATTCACGGCATTATTCACGGCTCCGTACAATCTCAACTGTCCAAAAGTATTTTCGACGATTCGGAATAAAATTCTCTTCTATTAAACCAAAACCAGAGTGGGATAAAAAAAACCCCTTGTTCATGTGCACTAATAAACAAGAAAGAAAGCAACCCTATTATCAAAAGTTTCTGACAAGTGAAATAATTGACACCTCAGCACCACAGAAAACTAATTTCTAATAAAACAACTAATCAAAACCCAGCAAAGGATATATCCCAAAGTTTTCGTTCCGAGCACACTCGCGCGTTGGCGTTTGACCAAAAGCAAAATCCTCGCTCACTCCAATCTTGTGTGGGCATTTATAGGACCACCCAGAATATGATTACTTAAATTGAAAAGGACCAAAATCCCAAATTCCAAAAGCCACGCTGGAATATCCCTGGGAGTTGGTGTTTTGGGGTCCCACCCGTACGAGGTTACCAAGTAGCCCCACGTGCGGCTGATGTTGTAATAACACCTGGTGTGTTTTAGAGTGGAAGAAAAAGATTCATTTGTTTTTAGGAAGCACAAAGCTATCAATAAAAGATGTTGTCATCAAATCTGCTTTGGGACAGTTACACAGAGAGAGCCTACCCCTTCCACCAATCATAATCGGTTCCTTGGATATGGGAGTATAAAACCAACCCCACCAACACCAAGTGATCATAAAACAAAATCTCTCTCGCTCTCTCTCTCTCTCTCTCTCTCGCTCTCTCTCATCACAGATACTGATGCTGACAGAGTGGACATGTGTTATGGTAGTTATTACTGTTTTCCCAATCCAAAGCACTGACTTGTCAGAGCTGCTTTCAGTCAATTAAAAAAAGGACTGAAAGAAACATACAAATTGAGTGTACAAAGAATCCTCCCAACTAAAAGACATGCTTTTTGTGTTCTCTCTCTCTCTCTCTCTCTCTCTCTCATCAATCTCCGATCTTTAATCCTTTATATGATGATGGCACTTAAGGTCCACAGAATCAGTTTCTGAAACCTTGTACTTTTCGAAACAAACAATATAGTACAAGTAGGCTGAGATCTTTGTCGGGGTATTTTTTTTGTCCCCACAATTAACCTGCTTTACAGTGAAGGAAAACTAAACAAACCTATTCAAGTCATCTAGAAGCTTCTGATAACAATATTGAGAAAACCAAAGTGGAACCTTCCCCATCATGCAAACAAACATTGTAGTAGTATCAAATAGAGCAAATATTTACCTCTTTAATATGTGCTTCATATACTTGCCTAATATCTTGTTCTTCGGGATGCGAACCCTGGAAATGAACAGGAAAAAGAACTTCTGCAAAGCCAAAATGATCGAAAAAGATATAAATACACATCGACGTTAGTTGATTGAGATAATAACCCTAGCGAGGAGTAGAAGATTGGGTGAATCCATGATTCTCCTTACATTCTCATAAAATATACATACAACGATATATACTTTCTCAAAATTGACAACAATTGGCCTTTTGATCCAAATGATCGAACGGCCTCAAGTCTTCAACTACTAGCAGTCCCCTACCCTTGCATTCCATTTTTAGGGTACCTTTTTTCGTGTCATTTTCTTTGCAGGAGTATAGATTGAAGGGCACACGAGAAGGGAAGTAAAGGTCATTAGTGATCAAAGCGAAAAGCATGGTGCACCCTCAGGCACTGCCATAGGCATAGGAAAGGCAGTGACATATCTCTGTGGTAATGATTTGGGTACAGTCAGAGTTGCGCCATTAGATGATGAGGTCTCTGCAGCATCTGGTTGTACCCGGGAGTGGAACTTTGCGAAGCGGTTTTGGATACAGAATCTCTCCAGTTCTTGGTATTCCACTCTTAGGTCAGCAATCAATGCTTTCTTTTCCAAACTGCAACACCAACTGAATCATCAAATAAAAGATCCGCGTAAAAGATGACAAAAGCACAGATATTGATAGGATATTTTCATGTATCTAACTCGGTGGGAGGTATAAATCAGGTGTTGTATTTAACTAGTCTCCCGGTGGTAGTTTTGTTTAAATTATGGTAAACTTATGTATACCATGCAATGCAACACATGGAATGTAGAACAACATGAAATGTTGGCATGGCAAGCAAAAAGTACTAATTTTTCCAGACGTTGTAATCAAGCAATAAACTAGCTTTGTGTGGTTGAACTCTAAACCTTATATCATGCACCTTTGTTTACAAGTCTGTGCAACATAATTGCTCCTCCAATTGACACAAGAAAGTTTCTATAACCATAGAAATGATGTCGTAAGTCGAGAAGGAAAACTTGATTCGCACCTGAACAAATCGCTTTCCAGCTTATTCGCTCGGCTTATGAAGTCTTCCGCAATTTTTGAGAAATAATCCTCCCCAATTCTCTCAGAAGTTTTGGGCTTCTCAGAGACCCTAAACAGAGATTTGTTCACATTGTAAAAATTATCTTAGCATAGAATATAGATATGGGTAACAATGGCAACCATAAATTCTCGATCCTATTAATGAGCTTCTGTTATATGAGATTTATTTAGAGGAAAAGGAACAGTAAATATGATGGAAAACTCTTACATATCACAGCCTTCGGAAGAGAGGGCGGAATCACTTCTTGAGCAAGAGGCCAGATTGCATGCATCACCTAATGCCAGCTTAGCAGCAAAGTATGCCACGCTGTCATAGTTTGAAGTGGCATCTGCAGAAAGAATGGCTGCGGGCGCAGGCATAAACAACTGCTGCACAAGCTGTGTTGTAAGGACAAGTCGTCTTTTAAATCGGACCAAAGGCTGAGCTTCTTCAACCATTTCGGCCCCATATTCGACCTACAAATAAAAACAGAACTTAGACCACTTCCGGTGACTAATTTCCTCTATGATCATTCCAATTAGTTCGCACCTTTTCAATAAAACGATTCGCAGCTTCTGCCCATTCTATTTCTGCCTCACTGCAAAAACAAGAATGTATACAACATCATCTCAAGCCTTTCACACTAAATTAGAAGTGGAGAGAAAAAAATCCAAGGCTAGGCAATTTGAAAATGTAAGAGACTGCATTCCTATATCCAAAGCCACTAGAAGAAATGCAAAATCGGTAGTTTCTTTCCTCCTGAAGCCAATATGCTAAACACTGCAACAGGAGAATGGCGCTGTTCAATTGAAATAAGAGAGAAAAGAGTAATCCAAAGACATTTGGCAATCACAGTAAACACCTGATGGAGTGAACCCACTTGGAACTTTGTGTCACTTCCTTGTGCCATGGTAGAAGCTCAGTCGTTGGCTTTTTACGCTTCCTTGAACTCATAGAGGACAAATTCCATGTAATGGCCTCTGGAGGCAACACACTAGGAGGTGGTGATTTACCCACTGCCAAGGTGGCAGCTGTAAGCTGACTGGCACTAGCAGCATTCAATTGGACCATTGAAGGGCTCATGTGAGAATTATCAAATGGGTTCCTAAAAGGAAACTGATGTGCAGAATTCGTGACTGTCCTTGCATCATGCATTGGCATCTGGCTATTTTGCACGGTTCCATAATGCTTAAACCAAGATGGTGCCAATGGAAAACTAATCTGGGAATGTTCTGTTCTAGAAGGTGCCATATTATCACTAGTAGAATCAATTTGCGAATAACTTCGACCACTTTTGGCCATCTCCCATGAAGCATTGGTAGATTCATCAAAACTCAGCATTTTAACATCCCTATTGGTAAAGGAGTCCAGCCGTGCTGCCACATTCAGTCCACTATTTATAGGATTGTTGACGCCTGAATTATGTCCGTACATCATCTGATGTCCTGCAACAGCAGGTAACTGCTGATGATTCAAATCAGAACCTGCTCCATGATTTTTTTCTGGAATCATCGTACTTGAATCAGTCTTCACATTGTTCAAAGAGCTTACTTGATGCAAGAGAGAATAATTCTGATGAAGATTAGATGGTTTCAAAGAGCGACCAAAGGCTTCAAGATCTGTTGCAGAAACAGCTGGTTTCTGTTGGTCACCATGCCTTGCATTTTCATAGTTCTTCTGTTGAAACAATCCCCCTGTATGTGAAACTTGGTCAACTATGTCTGAATGAATTTGTTGACCTGACCTTTTCTTCCCAGTGTGCTCCTCTCCATAGTCGAGGCCTTGTGAATTCACAGACCATACACCCGATTCCCCAGACACAGTTTGCTTTCTCGTAGCCCATGGATGAGTCTGGAGATTGGAATTTGGTGAATCACCAGAGATGGGAAAATCAGATGGAAGTTTGGGAGGTTCTATGCCAGATGGACCTGGTTGACACTGTAGATTTGCCCGTAAACTGGGTGGCGTCGAAGAGCCGAGTTGTAGAGATGATGGTAGAGAGGGATGACTGCCTGCCACAGCCTCCAAGAAGGGGAATTGGCGACCAAAATTGATAGAAACTGGTTGGGATACTCCTTGAGAGGTATCGTGGTTAAATTGTGGAAGTCTATTAGCCATACCAGGAAATGTTGCTTTTGGAGATTCAATCGCTACAGGTGGCCTGTGAAGCTGATTTCTTAGATGAAGAGGACCTGGGGATGTCGCAGCAGAGTTTCCCTGCATATTCATAAGTGACTTTCAATGTAACTGCTTTAAAAACATAATTGATTCACCAAACAAACATTTTATCCGATACTATTTGTGTGAAAGGCCAAGATAGCAAAAAAGAGCATGCTACCAACTTTTCTCCTTGTACACGAGGATTGGCATGAAGAGTTGCAATACTCACCGATTGTGTAGGGCTCTGCAAGGAGAAAAAATGGTTTGAAGTGGGCGACTGCTGTGATGGAGGGGCCAACCTTAAGCCAAAGCGTTGTGACCCAGAATATTGATCATGTGATTTAGCCATAGATGTCTCAGGCGTTTCTGGTTCCGGAGCTTCCAGTACAGAGCTAGAGTCAGTAGAGCTGACGTGTGTTACAGTTCTTTGATCCCCGGTGTAATCAACTTTGTGAAGAAGCTCAAGCATATTTTGTCTGTCATGGTTAAAATCAGCAAAAGTTCAAATTAGATACATATAACCACAATAATATGAATGAGTAATGAATAAGAAATCAAAACAAGAAGGCATGGAGAAGGCACACAGGTTCTATTAGCTAAAAAGGCACAAATAATTGTACAAATGACTTTCTAATGCAACATGACCATTGTAAGAATGCATACACCTCTAGATATTTTCCATTTTCAGATACTGTGGTTATAACAGGATGACGCCAAATATCTACCTTGTCTCTACTAATCAAAAACAAAAAACTACCTGGTCTCAGAAGTCAGATTTGAACCATAAATACCAGCTGATCTATCCAAGGAGGCAGATACATTAGCTCGAATATTTCCCCTAAGAGGTACCTCCTCTGATGCTTTTGAATTTCTTTGAATATCAGCCAGGCTTCCCTATTAAAAGACGGCCAAGAACATAACTGATTAGATATGTTTTAAGCAGCAATCCCAAGAAACTGGATGAACATAACATCAAACATTACCTTTTCCATGTCTACAGCATTGTCAGAAGCATCACCAACAAAATTGAAGTGTGCAACATATCCTTGCTGATGACTGCTCGATCCCCGGGAGATCTCTTGGCTCAGGACCTGTGAATGCATAACATGTTCTAGGGCGTCAGCATGTTCTATACTTAATCCTAAATTTCCCTTAGGATCATAGAGAAACCTTCCAGAAGTAGAAGCTTTCCGACCAACCTGACCAGATGCATTTTGATTAACCCTTGCATGTAGCCACATGTTCTCTCTCGTTTCATCTTCTGTTATGGTGTGCTGGGATGCATTGGAGCGATAGCTGTCATTAGAATCCTCCCTTTGGTGGTAATTCTGTGAAGTCCGATATGCTTCAGGACCCTTTTCCGTGTACACAGCTCCATTCATGTTTATACTATTTCCATCGTCAAAAGCATTCATTGTAGTGTTTCCACTGGGTGAAGCGGATTCTAAGTTTCTTCTAATCAGTTTATCATCAGGTTGGTGACTGTTATATGAGGATATGTTCTGCCCCTGCACATTGCCATCTGATTGCACAAGACTTTGCCAAGGCCATGTATTTTCCAAAGGTGGAATTGTATGACTTTCCTCAATTGGTTGATTCTGTCGAGAACTAGAATCTAACCACTTGGGAGCCATTTTGGGAGACTGCTGCACAGATTCATGAGAGGAATCGGATCGCATTCCGTCCCTCTGTTTGATTGAGAACTGGAGGCCCAACTGCTGGAACCCAGGGAAGTCGGAGCTCATATTGGAATCATTGACCAGAAGTTGAGGTTTATCAACCCACCCAGTTTGTTGATTTCGACTTTGCACAAACGTTGAGGGCTGATTATCAATCGAAGGTTCTGTATTCTGAAAACTCAAGCCACTCCACTCTTCTTGTAACCCAGTATCACTGCTAGAAGCTTCCGCAACAGCAGACTGCATCAGAGCACTCCAGCTCCCACTTTGAATGGAAGGAAATGAGCTGTCATAATCAGGGTATTCCAATGAATTCCCAAACCCCCCTGTGCCCATGTCAGCTTTCCTACCAAAAGAAGCATTCCAACTGTCGTCATCCATATTGAACAAAATTTTCTGTTCTAGCGGATCTAGAGTAGTCAAACCCTGAGAAGGATCAGACTGCGCCGTACTTCCTGGAATTTTTCCAGGCCAACCACCTTGCTCTTGCCTCTCATTGAATTCATGCGGTGATGCACTCCTTTGCAAGGCATTTACTTGCTGGAAGTTCTCTGGTAGAATTCTCCCAGGGAAGAACTGCTTGGAAGCTCCATCAGACATACGAACCTGATCTGAAGAAATATTGAAGTTTTCACTAACAAATGAGTTACCAAAATCTGTTGACTGTATTGTAGGTTTCTCTGTTTGGTTAGCACTAGCCTTGGTCAACACTTCAGCAGAATAATGAGATAACCCTTGTGGATGATCATATTGATTTGTATTATTTCTTGAGCTTGTAGTAGGAGTTCCATACATGGATGCTTCAAGCTGTTGAGGCACACGACCCATCGAATACATATCCTGACTTTGACCTCGTGAATACAAACCATTTGGAAATCCTTGGACAGCAGGTGATGCACCATGATGCGCAAAGGCCATGTTACCAGCCATTAACATCTGTGATGCATCATGAATAGGAGTGCCATTCATCAGAGGCAAAAAATGACCTCCGACGGGCGGCTTATTTGTGGCAGATGGGTGGTTAAAGTGGTTCTGCTGCCTTTCATAACCTGATTCCTGAAGTTGCTGTTGCCTCCTATGTTCTTGCAACTGCTTTAGCATTATGTGCCGCTGCAACATCTGTATGTCATTAAGCCCAGGCTGCTGCCTTGGCTGAGGTTGTGGCATACCAGGTTGTTGGTTCCAGAACAAGAATGTTACACGGGCTAGAAGCTTTCAACAGTCCTTCAATTTAATTATGGGATCAGATCTTGAATAGCCTCCCAAAAACTCTACCGGCTATGCCTTGCCTGAAAGATCTTGGGGTCAACACACGCGCAAATAAATCTGGAAAACTCGGGATGTAGAGTTCATTATCAAGTTCAAATAGATGGTCCTCTCAAATAAATCTACCCTATTCTGGATGGGCACACACATGATACTTCGTATCACAAGAGAAGGTCTAGAAAAATGCTAGAGGAGCTCAAGAAAACAAATGCACCTTTTGCAGACTTCCATGACGAGACCCTCATGGAGGGCATGTGAAGCACTAAAGAGCTCCCGAGCAGACAGAGTCTAGAAGCCTAATTTTTCCAACCTGTCTTTTTTTTTTTTTATTGAACAAGGATTTCCAATCTGCGACTGATTTCCAAACTACTGTTGTTAAAGAACCTCTCTGCAACTTTTTTCCTGAAAGACATGGGGAGCAGTTAGCAAGGGAATAGAGCAACTGTTCAACACAAAGAATCACTAGGAAACACATTAAAGCAACTGAAAATCAAATTTCATTATCTCATGACCCCAATTAAATGGCGAAACATAGCATATAAAATATGTCACATGACCAAAGAAAGAACTCTTAAACATGTATCAAAAATAAATAATGACACGATAGATTTTTCTTAAAAAAGAATGAAAATGCTAAAACAAAGGGAAAAAGATGCTTGAGTCAAATCGATTATTCCATGAGGCTTAATTTTCAGATCTACGGGGCACAATATCCGAAGAATAAAACGTCAAGCTCTAGCAAGCTCATTCTTTCCATACTGCCATAGTAGCATATTTCAAATAGGCCACATATTGTAAATGACTGCATAAATTTCTATTTCCCTTTTGTGAGCACGTAGCTAGAGCAAAAGGATCCAAATCAGGCATGTAACTAGAACCATGACCATATCCCTGAGGCGCACATGTCAAAGTTCAAAAAATCATGTGGATATTCCATTAAATTTAGCATATGCTCCATTGATAATAAAACATCAGAAACGGCAAATTTGGACCTTGGAAGTAGTACGATTAACGGAACCATTACACATACTCTCGGCGGCATTTTCTTTTACACAATCTCAACAGAGAGATCAAAGATTACAATAGACATACCAAAGATTACAATACCTATTTTGTGCTTGTGATTGTTTTGTATAACGACCACACCGGCTGACCTGCTAACCCTTAGTCTTAACCACGTGGCTCAAAAGGTTACCTCGAGTTAATAGTAGTTGGTAAGAATAAGTATGTAAACCACTTGACTTTTCCATTAGTTTCCAATGTGGGATTTCACATGCATTTTGTGACTGTTCTCTAGTTAGCATTAATAAATCACTTGACTTTTCCACTAGTTTCCAATGTGGGATTTCACATGCACTTTGTGACTGTTCTCTAATTAGCATTAAATTTCTTACAAAATTAACAATCTTTTTCGGAATAATTACCAGCCAAAGTAAGTCCCACAATTCCATCTGAATTGGAGAAGTAAATGCCAAAATTAACTGCAATAACTTACTAAAAAAACAGAGAAAATCAATCTAAGATAAACACTGTGAAGACAATACCACATTAAAAACACAAAAAACTAAAGAGAATAAATTCTTTACACCGCTGGTGTAAACATTTGTTTCCACCAAATCAATTGCATTGCGCTATGTTGCAAAAGAGGGGTCCCAATCAATAAAACATGACGACATGGCGCAATATAATTGATTTGGAGGAAATAAATATTTACACCGGCGGTGTAAAGAATTTAATCTCAAAACTAAACCAATTCCATTCCAAACCGTCAAATAACCTTATTTCCAACCACATGCATTTCAAACCTCTAGGGCACGAGCCAAAACCCTAAAAGATAAAACAAAAGCACTACCGAACAAACTAAATTCAGCTGAGAGAACAATTAACTACCAGAAAGCAACAATTAATACCACATAAAAGGAAATTATAACAAGTGAGCACATAATTAGCAGTGGAATTAGTGCTTGTTTAACGAAATTAAGCTGAAGCGAGCTCAGAGTGAGATTGTGAGTAGCAAAAGGAGGAGTGGAAGTCGTGGAGTGCTGTGATCTGAGGAGAAAGAGAGAGAATTGAGGTTGTTTAGAGAGAGAGAGAGAGTGGAGCTTACTGAGAGAAAGGTCGGCCGAAGTTGCGATCAGGACGTAATTGTAACTAAATGCCTCACAGCCTCACTTTCTCTCTCTATATAGCAGTACCTCTCACCTTCTCTCTCCTCATACACTGATACTCTCTCTCTCTCTCTCTCTCTCTCTCTCTCTCTCTCTCTCTGTGGAAAACGATGAGCGAGAAGGAAAGGTTTTCAGACCGAGACCGAAGATAAAGGGATCGAAACAGTGTACTAATTACATTTTCAACGAAGTTAAAGAAGCAGCTGCAGTTCAGCTTCGGGTACGAGCCTGTGGCTATTTTCCGAGCCTTTAGGTTCGGTGATGGGCTCGGAGTTCCGAAGCTGGGGTGTACAAGAGAAATTTCGGCGTGGGTGTGAATGTACCGTATTATCGTGTACTCCATCGGTCTCAAAATTTTGATCTCTTTTCTGCAAGAGCAATATTAGGAGTACAATTTACAATTTTAAAACACAACTCCAAACACAGTTTATTCAATGCACATGGTTATACATACATCGGACGGCATCCAACACAGTTATGTCTGGATATGTATCCGAAAATTGTGTTACTTTTGCAATTCAACTTGTTAAGGGACATGCCATTTAAAAGAAATTAATTTAAAGGATGTAATTGGTTCTCTTCAAAATATACAAAATTTATTCTTTTTTTTTAAATTCTCTAATTATTTTTTACACTCTAATGATTGTTTTTCCCCTGTTTTTGAACTTTAGTATTCCCTCCACCTCTAAATAAATGTCTGACATACAAATCTAGGCTTTTAAAAATATGCACTTTTTGTTAACAAATTTTTTTTTACAATTTAAAAGAACTCATTGATATAAGTATTGACTTGTAAAAGAAATTTGAGTCTTTTAGATAAAAATATTTTTTTTAAAGCCTAGATTTGTGCGTTGAACAGTTATTTAGGGATGGAAGAAGTATGAGATGAAGAACAGAAAAAAAAAAAAAAAAAAAGGCTCAGTTTTTTCTCATTAATGGTCGAAATAGAAAAACTTTTTTATGAAACTAATTTTGAGACGGAGGAGTACATATTTGTTTGAGGAGCATGTAAGGGGGAGAATGGACGGTGGAGATTTGAGGTGCATGTACAGCGGAGTGGTTGGGCGTCGTAAGCTCGGTGGGTGGAAGGAGGAAAAAAGTGGACTGAGAAGTGGTCGTATTCCACGCGCTTTTGTGCGCTCGTGGGGGTCGGTACGTACGCCTCGGTCATTTTTAAGCCCACTTTTTTATGGGCATTTTTTTGATATCTTTTGCGTGAATGGAATTTTTTTTATAAATTTTGGTGCTTTTAACGTGCTTTGGATTTGTGCCGCCAGATCCAGGAGATAATGCTGCCGAGCACGCGGGTGCATAGAGGGGACCCGAGGACCCTGTCGAGCGGCACCCCTGCCAAGCGGGTGTCGAGCGGCTAATCCGGCCATTCATCTCGGAATCAAAGGTCCAGATCGAAACATCTTTTTCCTTTTCCTTTCTTTTTTTTTAAATCCGTTCGGTATCTTCACATCTGGACCGTCCAAAATACTTTTGGACGGCCGAGATGTGCTCGACACCCTTGCCAAGCACCCCTGCTTGGCAGGGTCTCCAGGTTCGCATAGCGGTCGATCTGACCGTTCATTTCGGCAATCGACGATTCGAATTTTTACTGAGCAATCGACTTCTCGATTTGTTTGCGTTCAAATTCAATCCGAGGCATCCTTACCGAGATGAATAGCCGAATCGATCGCCTGGCATCGCTTTATAGGGAAGCCCAAGGGCAGAGGTATGTAGAGGCCGGGGCGCAAGGGCAAAGGTATGTAGGGACCGGGGTGGCCCCGGCCCCGCCCAGTTTTATATTTTGGAGTATATTTTACATATTTTTTTTATAAATACAAATATTGATAAAAAATTATAAAAAGTTACCAACATAATTATAAGTAAGAACAATTTTCAATTCGAGAATACTAAATTATGGTGGATGATGATACCATATAACAATGATAATGTGTTCGCCAAATGATATGATAGCAATAATATTTGAGATTAATGCTTCAATTTATCAAAATCGTCCCATGGAAACTCAAATGAGTGGATTTAGTCTTGAAAAAATCATCGAACCAAAATTTCTTTAATATTTCGGCCCCCTCCGACTTTGATTCTTGGTTCCGCCATGGGAGACGCCGCTCCCAACATCCCTGTCCGGAGATAACAGACGAGTTATTAAACGACGGCCAGAGTTCAAGCAAAAAAAAAAAAAAATCAATTACTCACGTAATTGCGCTTAACAAAAAAAGAAAAAAGAAAAGAAGTAATTGATCATCGTCACGCGGTGCCTCGACATCTTTTATTATCACACATGGATCCGCGTAAAGTTCATACATAAGTTTTGGAGCTCGCATGAATTTGTGATTGAAATGGATATGACACTACATTGCAGTATCGGGTGTGTTTGGTAACCTTTTCAGTTTTTTGTTTTTAAGACACTAAAAGTAGAAACATGTTTATGTTTAACAAGAAACATGTTTGATAATATTTGTGTTTCTCAAAAAAAAAAAAACAAAACAAAACTGGGAAACCGCCCCCGCTAGCTAACATAGAAATGAATTCCGGGATAGCAGTAGTCTCTATGTGAATCTCTTCCCAACCGGGCCAAGCCGAATTGGGCCACCAACATGCATCATTTGATGAAAGCACTCCAGCCCAGCCTCTTCAAGAAAGCTTTGCTTGGTAGGCGCTGCCTACTCATTCGGACAATGCTCTGAACACGAAGAAGTTTGGCCCCCTCTTCTCCCATGTTGAGTCACAGGCAGCACCTCGGAAAGCACGGATGAGCCACATGCAGGGAAATTTGACCATGTGGTTCTCGCCGGGGACCCCAGTATACTGTACTAAAATGTATAGGTTCTTGTAATTTGAGTGAGATTGTCATGGCACAAGCGCTATATGAATCCGGGTTGGCAGAAGAGATGCTTGCGTCTGCTCAGCCTGATTAGTGGGAATCGTTGATTGCAATCCTCAGCAACAACCTATTCTCAGTCATTCCATAGGTTCCCAGAAGAAAACTACCCCCAATCTCAACAGACATCTAATCATAGGCGTCTCGGCCTCTTTGACTTCAGCATTCGTTGCCATTCGTGCAGCTCAACGTTCTTCGAATGATATTTTTTCTCTTTCTTTTCTCACAAATCAACAAAAAAGGAAATTGACTACAAAGGTACGCATGGGCGGTGACAACGCACCTTTCCTTTGAAATTCCTCCCTTTACCTTTTTATAGTTTCCATAATTTACAAAAACACTAAAAAAGTTTATAAAAAATAAAAAAGTAGAAACTTGTTACCAAACAAGTTTTCTTCATTAGTTTTCAAAAAAGGTAAAAACAAAAACCAAAAACTGAAATTGAAAAAGGTTACCAAACGCCACCCTGCCATAATTTTTCACATCAATGTCGCAAGGATGGGCCCTGGTGCCCACTGTGAGTGGCCCTTTTGTGACGCCGAATGGTTCCCAACCTCATGCTTGAGAAGTATACCTGAACTATTTTGCCTCGTCGAGTTTATTGCTTGGGCAATAAAGATCACATCAATCAAGAAAATCGGTAGAGCACATAAACTAAATCTTGAAGTTTCATCTAAATTTCATAATAGAGTTTTATTTCGAATTGATAAGAGCTTTTAAAATTTTCAAAACGAAATATATTATGTTTCACTTCTAACATATGCGACCAACTCGACGAGCCAAACAACATGGAGATCATTTTAAATCACTTTTTTCAACCCCTGAATGTGGTCGGTCCAATATTAATTTGTGCGTCAAAGTAGGGCCTTCTGGCCTAAGCCTGGTGTTGCAACTACTATTATGGAATTGTTATTTCTGAAACTCTCAATTATTTTTTTATGAGAGTTCTACACTATCTAGCTACCTCTATCGGTTCAACTCTGTACAAAATTCAGTAATCGAATCGTTAACCAATATTTGATCTAATTGAAAAGGTGACCAGAATCAAAACCGAAAAGTTGGTCCGAAATATGTTTGCATAATTGGATTGCTTAATACCTCAAGAAAAAGGAGTAGACCAACTTTTGCGATGAAGTGTTCACGCAAGCTCCTTCAAAACTCTCTCTTCGGGAATATCCGATAAAATTGGAGCAATACAGAGAAGCTCCTTCTTCTTTCTTTTTTTTTGGTTAAACATGGAAATAGATAAACTACGAAATTGAATACAAGGTCCGGAGATAAGTAACACCCCTCATGTCATCACAGAATTGGGACTTAATACAATACGGAATTGAGAGATACGATAAATAAGAAAAAAGATGTGATCTTGCATCTTGCGCTAGGAGATTCACACGTTTGTTTCCTTCTCTCATAACATGCCTTGACGGTGGGTCACCCAGCTGGTGCAAAAGGAACCTGCAATCAACAATCAAATTGTAGAGATGATGGATGCTCGATCATAGCATTGTTGATAAGGTAGATGACATTTGAGGCATCCATTTCAATCACCACCAATGTAATGTTATGTTGTAAGAGAATCTTGAGACCATGTATAAGTGCCCAAATTTTTGCCTCAAGAGCAGATATGAAGCCCAATTTGCATGAAAAACCCGTAATTCAGTTCCCATATATTCTCATCCCCAATCAGACCACCTATACACACCTCTAAAAAAGTAGAATATCCACTTCTGTCTATATTGAGTTTAAAAGTGTTGCAAGGAGGTGGTGACCACCCTACCCTGGATGTTCTAGGTTGGGTTCTGGCTAAAGGTAGTGTTGGTTGGGCAATGAAGACACACTGATCAGTGGCTTTAGAAAGAATGGAGGAAAATGGTTACATTAGGTGGGAGTAGCTGAGTGTCACGGTGGATATATAGTTGCATTCCGATGTAACCAAATGTGCCAAATGGATAAAAGGAAGATTACATTCCAATGTAACCCAGACCAATAAGTGCAGCGCGCGCCAGAGTTTGTTTTAATCCAAGAGAAGCAATATCAGCTTGAAAAGAAGAATGAAAAGGCTGCGGAACGTTAAGAACGGCAAAGATTTTTCGC
>CM033800.1:33691051-33766051 GCA_019656835.1 Rhododendron ovatum | reverse complement strand
AGCTTCACAGTCTCTAAGAGAGTGAAGTACAGCCGAATCTTCATGGTTGTTGCTCCTTCAAAGCTTTGTATTTGTCACAATTCTGGATAAATTCATGCATGTCAGTCTCACATTAATCACAAGCTATTAGTAGGAGTATAATATGAGGTCACAAGGGCTTTAATTTAGGGAAATGATTTTGTCACTTCCCTTTTTGTTAGCGTTATTCCTCTGCAAGTATATTTTTGCACCAAAAATATACTTGCAGTGGAGTGGCGTTAACAAAAAAGAGAGTTGTAAAATCAGCTGCCTAATTTATTAATATGTTCTAAGATGAACTTGGCACAGAAACTGAGGGAATTACTATGTTTCCGAGGAAGTGATCATGTTGCAGCTTTCCAGGGGAATAATGTTAAGGCTACTGACAAAAGAGAGGTACCCATGATACTTACAGATCGACATGTAAGGCCTATTCCAGGGTACCACGTAAATGATTTAAGTTTTTCAAAAAGATTAAAATAACTTTTCCGATTGTCTATGGGATTGATCGAGACTCTATCAGGTAAATATAAGTGCTTGATCTATTCTTCTAATTTTTCATTTATACATGTATCTTCTTGCATGACGAGAACTGTTCGAAATGGGCTTATACTCTTTATGATTGCGTTACAGAACCATAAAATGCTACACTTGATAATTAGATAACCATACAAATAAAACTATCAAAGACCGAAATCATTTGCAATGGTAATGACTATGAAGTTTTTATTGGAGTTAATTACTGACTGCATTTAGCAAGGCATCCGAAACTAAATATTTTTATAGATTCAAATTCAAATTCCTTAGAGAATATTGGATAACCGCTCATTTCTAAGTTCTAAGAAATATTAAACGGCTTCGAAATATGGAAAATATTGTTTCACTTGTTTTCAAAAACGCGTTTTCATCCTCGAACTCCCGCCACCTCCGGCGATTTTCCTCTTTTCGCTTGGTTGGTTGCCGATTCGGCCTAACACACAAACAATGCAATTGTAAAGAATAAATCCAATAAGAAGACGATGCAAAGTTATTTTTCATAATTCTCCAATTGCTTAATTAGATACATATACTAGTTGCACTACATATTAAATAACGAAAGAGTACATATTACATCGGCTACGGTATAGACTTATATACTAGGATTTGCATCACCAATTACCGTAATACCTAGGGCTGTAAATGAACCAAGTAGCTCGTTTGCTCGGTTCTTTTAGTAAATGAGTTGCGTAGAGCTCGTATCATTTGACAAAAGCTCGGGTTCGACTCAATCGAGCTTAAGTTTTTGGCTCGTTTAGTAAGCGAGCTAAGCTCGAGCTAGACGAAGCTCAGCTCGGCTTGCATGCAGCCCTACTAATACCTCTGTCTAGGATTTAGATCACCAATTACAGTAATAAATTTGCATCTAAACATGTTTTTTGTTCTTTGAAAATAAAAATTACTAAAACTTGCTTCACAATGTCAACTCTTAGTCTTACCCAAAAACGTAAATTGACAAGCTTTACACTAATTTAATCATAAACTCAATCATCCTTCAAATTGCTTAGCTAGCTAGGTGGGGCCACCCTAAGATGGGTACTAGAAACTCATGAAATTCAACACCTTAAAACTTGTGAACGTGACCGCTATTGTTATTATTAACATTAATATTGTTGATGCAATTGCCAGGTAGACAAGTGTAAAGTGCATGCTTAATTAATATACTACTTATTAATGTGTTATTTTTAACGGAGGAACAGCTCTACAGCCAAACCACTAAATGCATCCGACTGCGCCTCTAGGGGAGCTAGCTCAGCCACCCCTTCACTTACTGCAAGATACTCATCTTATAAGGAATCGAATCCCAAATCTTGAAGGGTACTCTCAAAATTTGGACATCCAGCCGAATCACTGGAGCAATCCCTGGATGTGTGTACTTGTGAATAAATGTTGGTTTTTCCTTTTCTACTTTTGTTGTTTTTCAGTTTTTCTGGCAGCAGTTCGCCGCGTCACAGCTCCCAACTTAAGGGAAGTACGAGTACACAATTTTCTAACTCCCCTCTCTCTCTCTCTCTCTCTCTCTCTAGATATATGTGTGTTCTCGTATAGATAAGGTCGAAGACACTTTTTAAGTCAAAGATTTTGGCCTTGTTCGTTACTAAATTTTACTTTGTTTTTCAATTATTATCCTATATTTTTCTTTAATTATTATCTTATTTCTATAATTATTAATTTTATTTATTTCTCTATCTCTCTCCACTCATTATCCCTCTCTCTGATCATTACCCTATTTCTCTCTCCACTCACTACCAAAACTAAAATACCCAAAGTTACCAAACAAACAAGGGCGAGATAATTGAGAGAGAGAGAGAGAGAGAGAGAGGGGGAGGGAAGTTGTCCAAAAAGGTCTCTCAATCAGATATTTCTTCTGTTTTGCAGTATTTTGCTTGGTTAAAATAGCGGAGATGTGATCATAGGTATTTCAAATTCGCGGCTGATCCCCTAAACGATCAATCATCCTTAGGATTCTATTGCCCCATCAAAACACGAGCAAAACGAAATCTCTCACAAGGTATGTGGTTCCCAGTACTACATACTAGGCCAAGGGGGTTCGTTTCCTACACTATTTTCGCTGTATTTTTGCGTTCGTTTACACATCTTCTATTTTCTAGCACTTCTTCTGTATGAACCGCCAAATGCCAGAGCTTGAAGACTGGCCGTGGCCCATGGAAAGCTAGACATGTAGAGCTTGCTTGTGGTGAATGTTCAAGGCCAACTAAAGAAGGTCAAATCTTCGGTACTGAAAAAGTGTACGCACCTTTGTTTATTGGCGCGAGTTTGTTGGTTGTATTCAGATTCAGTCACAACCTAAATTTTGCGTAGCCAACCATTTTCAAAACATGTTTTTCTAAGAGTTCTATTTAAAGAAACCCATTTTGGTAAAGCAATAGCAAAATATATTTAAGGGTTTATTTTCAAGATCAGTCTTTAATACACTTCTCTTTAATAGAAGTGTTCGGTAAAAGTATATTTCTGAAAGAGAACAACCTATTTCACATCACGAGACATCAAATTCTAGCATTGGCTAATACTGAATGCAATAAACATTAGTAACAATTTGCACTCGGATATCAAGAAAGTACATAACAAGCCTCATCAACACTCAACAGGAGAAGAATTACAAAAAAAGGCTGCTGATTTACTAACTAGAAGCGCATCGAACAAAACTGGCTGAAAATATGGATGCTCCGACGAAATGAAGTCAAGGTCCTCGTGCCTTGCCCTCATTTATCGTGAAAACGAATAGCGGAAACATGATCCGACCAATGTCAACCATCTTCAGAAAAAGTTAACTCTGTCTTACATTTTGGTGATCAATTGTGGCGCGCACTTCACTACTTTAGCTGGAAGAATGAAAAGTTTGAAGGTTAATCAAAGTAACAAAGAAAGTATACCAGCATAGAAGCGAGGAAAAAAGGGTTACAATTTCTTACATTATATCTCCACATCATTGCACAGAAATATCAGACGAAATGAGGAGCTTCGAGTCGGCCCCGCCGCTGACCACACTGTCACCTCGCCACCAGTCGGCACATAACACCTGGATTTTGAAAGGACAACCATGTTTCATTAATTCAGAGTTTTTTCATTAATTAAGAGTTTGATTGCTAGAAATTTGTGTAGCAAGCCGGGGAAAGCAAATTGGAGTACCTTGTCCTTGTGTGATTCAATGACTGCCAGAGGCCACTGCAAACAAGAAAACATATCATCCAGGGATCAGTTTTTCTTTTTCCTTCAATTTATTTAATCTAAGGTTTGATGAAACCATCTGAATCATAATAAGAAGAATTTTTAGAGAATCCTATACCGCAGTCCTTAGATCCCACAACATAACTTTTCCGTCATAGGAAGCAGAAACCAAATGAAACCAGGACTTCTCGTGCCACTTGCAAGCTGATATCCAGGAAGTGTGAGATGAAAACTGAAAGATAGGAGCCAAAGATCCTGCCAAAACAACACTAGTCTATGTGAGGTGTGCATGTATGAGAGAGAGAGAGAGAGAGAGAGAGAGAGAGAGAGAGAGAGAGAGAGAGGAAATATGGCTGTTGCTAGTTTAATCCACCTGGTTTGCGAGGATCCCATATCCTTAAGATAGGATCAGAGCCGCCAGCAGCAATGAGGGAAGAACTTTCGCCTCCGACATCAAGGCAGTTGATGACTTTCCCGCAAAACTGAAATAAGGTGGAGCGTCATTGCCTCTTTTCCAACAGAAAGCATAACTATGAAAACTGTTATAAAAATAATGAGACACGCATCTCTGCTGTGATAGCTAAATTCAGGAAAATAACTTCATAAAGGGCATTTTGGGATTTCTCAAATGCAGAAAAGATAACATACAGTAATTCTTACACACCATGTTCAGCGAATCTTTGCCCATCTCAACATCCCATCTTCTAATAGAGTGATCCCATGATGCAGAATAAATTGTGTCATTATGCGGCCAAACCACGGAAGATACACATTGTGTGTGACCCACAAGTGTAGACACGGACTCTCCCTGCACAAGACAAGAAAATATGGTCATGATGTAAATAGCATGTCTAGGAACAAACAGCATGAAATCCATAGTTCTCTTTACATATTTACCAGAAATATACAGTGTGAAAAGGAAAAAGAAACTGAAAGGCATTTAGGTTGTCTGGCAACGTTTTGAGATTTCTGAATGTGATTTTTTGTTTTCTTCCAGGCTACAGAGAAGGGAAAAGAACCTGCGAAATAAGAACCAAAAACAATTTTGTTCCACACATTTTCAAAATCTTGTTTTGGACACAAACAAGAGGTTGGCTTAAAAATTCCTTCTCTTCGTTATATATTTTTCTGCAAGATTCCACATTCGGAGAAGACATGGTACCTGCAATTGAGTTTCCTCATCTCCATTACCCTTCTTCCTCTTCTTCTTAATTGACACCAGATCACCTCCTTTATCAAGTTCATTTGTCTGCCACAAATTGATTTGACAGTCCCAAGAACCCGAACACACCTGAGCAAAATGTAACAAAAAAGAAAAATGAGCACGACTTCCAAATTCAACTCTATGTACAATGCAATGATGAGTAGGTAGAAGGAGACAATAGACCATACCATATCTCCCGAAGGCTGCGCTGCAACACTCTGTACAGATGCACTATGGCCAGGCAGAATTTTATAAGCTCTAACCTTTGAAGAATGATCTGAGGACCCCTCTACATCTACCTTTTAATAGAAAGAAGCATTTATTAGCAATCAAGTTTGTTAACCAGCCAGTAGGAAGATTTATTTTACAAGTGGCAGCATTTTCAAATACCTTCCACAGTCTTACTGTCTTATCTTTAGAAGCAGTGGCTACGTGTATATCTGTACTACCTTCCAGGCCTGTAAAGCAACAGAGGTAGACCAACACCCAAATTAAGATGATGATTGCGTGTGCCACATAAACCCAATATCAAGTGTAAGGAATCTCTAATGAATGAGACATGAAAAAAAACCTAAATAACTTAAAGAGAGCATAACACAGGGTAGATGACAATTACAATGGGATCCCTAAGCACTGGGGTCTTCAGGTTTGTTTTATAGAATATTAGTAGCAGGTTGATTCAGCGGAACAAAGTTGGCTTTGAAGCAAATTAGAAGATACGCAGTTAACAAATTGTTTATGCACAATTTATACGAGAACTTTATTTATATCCATTGGACATGGAAATATTCTCTATTAGGGGATTCAGACGACCTTTCTTCTTCCGATAAATGAAATCAAACACTAAGTTAGAAGACAGCTAAATGTACCTAGCCTTTACTATAATATACATAGTAACTTGTAAATTGTAATCAACACCAGCAATTTAGAAGATAATATCCTATATTTGTACCTTTTGGCTTGATGATACTAACAGAAGTAACCGCCGCACCATGTCCCTCCAATACATGTGAACACAATCCGGCAGATTTCCATATCCTATTGAGTTGACATAGTTTAAAGCACGACCATATTTTATCAAGCTTTCTAGTTATCAATAAGCAAACCAAAACTGAAACAAACTCTATATCACAACACCCAGTGCAAGCTCCAAGAGACAAGTATAATTATAATAAATCAGATTTCTGAGAATTTTACCTTCCTAGACCATCATAACACCCAGTCAGAATGAACCTGCAACACGGAAACAAATAAGGGTAGTTTTGAGAAATTAATTGATTTCATACTGGTAGTTAAAGAACTTGAAGTAATGCCACAACATGCTACACTTTGTATATTAGTACTCCTGAAAATAAAACCATCTTCAAATCTAAAATGTACAAGATATGTAGAGCAGTGTTTGACCCTATTCACTTTGCAATGAAAGGCAGCACATGCCATGCATGCCCACTGCATGGCAGTGTTTGACCCTCTTCTGCTATGGTCTTGGTTGGTTTAATAGTCGATGTGAAGAAACAAGAAAATGGATCATTGAATCATTCCATTTATCACATTTTTGGAACATCAAACATTTAATCCAGAAGTAAAGACAGGTTCCCATGTTCGAAATAGATAAGAGAGGACAACTCCCTTCTCACAACTGTAGCACACAAGAGTCAAGTATTCACAAAATGGAACAAAAAAATTTGGGACGTACTAAAGTACAAAGTATACAAGCTCACCCAGGATTTGAGCCATCGACAGCACTGACCCAGTCATCGTGTAACGATGGGTCTTCTTCTCTCCGTGGGGCCACAGCTTTTACATATTCAATTTCTAAAATTTTCTCCTGTAATTTTGAAGCAAATTAATTTCCTTCTCATTCTAGTAAAGGAAAAGCAGTCAAAACAAAAGCATAAATTTTGCGGAACAGAAGATATTCCAAACAAAATTGTGAAACGACGACTTTAGGAAAGAAAAGTACCGCCGAAATGCCCTTGGCAAGTAGAAATTCTTCAAGGGACATCCGAATTAGCTCTCCATTGATCAGAAAATCAAATGGTTCAGCTTTCCAATCAGCATTTCCTGGTCATAAGCAGTTCATGAGGAGTATGACGTTAACAAAAAATGTTTATGATAATATAGGAAACAAACATTTGCATGTCCCTGCAGTCATGTATATATCCGCACTCTTGATCACTCACATACAAATATTCAAGCGAAAAAATAAAGGCCCCACAAGAGTAGTTTAAGGTAGTGCAAGTTACCTAAACCTAATAAGAGGTCAAAACCAAACGAAACGAAAACAAGCCTTGTTCCCCATTCAATTGGCGTCGGCTACACGGTTCGTTTTCTCTCCATGCCAAGGTTACATATTCAATGAAGTTCGATAGATTCCTATTCCTCTTTACCACAGCATCCCATATTAGTTCATATCCCCTTAGCATTTCACTAAAAAAATCACTTTTCTTTGCTACTCAAATCAACTGCCAGCTCAGCCTTAGTCTACCTGTGCCAGTTCACAAACATTTCATGTGTAATTTTAAACCCGGTACAATGTCGGCCTATCGATTTTAGAAACCAAAGAACATACCACACTGATTTGTCAAAACAAACCTTCAGTTTTTGAGTTTTCAACTGAATCAAGAGTGATAACCGATAACCCCAAAGGATTTGGTGTGGTGGTGAAGGCCAGAGACATAAGGGTTTGCTTCCTCCTAAGGTCGGATGAACCCAGGTGTCATCAACTCCTTTGGGCCCATCCATACAGGATTTTGCCCTGTCTTTCATTCGGCCCCCCCTATTGGGCCATAGGTTTTGTCCCCGATGGAAAATTATTCAATTCCCCCGAGGCATCGCCACGTGGTGTCCCAAACGCTTTCTCCACCACACATTTGTGCGGTCCCCACCACAAAGTGTTTGGAGCCCACACAAATGTGCGTAGAGAAGAGTTTTGGGCACTGCCGTGTGGTGCCACAGGGCATGGAATAATTACTCATCTCTGAGATCAAGGTGCGCGTGCGTAAACTAGCCAGACACCGGAATTATAAAAAAAAAACTGAAGCAAGAGGGATAATGGAACAACCATTTAATTTCGTCAACTAGAATTAAAAAGTAAAAAATCCAAACTTTAATCACGTAATCAAAGAAAACCATGTAGGAAAAAAAAAACCCACCCTTGACTAATCCCAGCGCAATACAGAAACACATTAACTCATAAAGGGCGTGTTTATATTCATGCGTATGGAGCACGAGACAAAGGGTGTGTTATTTACCAGCTAGAAGAAGGTTGTTGACGATGGCGGAGAGGCCCATGCGAGTGAGATTAGACGGGATAGCAATGGAAGTGCTTGGAACCTTGAAAGGAGGCTGTAGCTTCGTGATGAAGCGAACTTGGACCCGCCTCGAGAACTCTTCTCCATCTCCGTCAAAATCCATCGCCAGAGAGAGAGAGAGAGAGAGAGATTTTAGTTGCCTGGTCAAGCCCAGGAGCAGGAGAGGAAGAAAACGACCAACGTGAGAGAGAGAGAGAGAGAGGAGGGAAGCTAGGGCTAACTGCAAGTGAGAGAAAAGTTGGGCTGGGCTTTGGGAATGCTGTGTCATATGTGGGCCAGTTTTTTACTGGATTTTGAATTAGTAAGGAGGCAAGGTTTGGATGGGCTTGGCCCAATTTTGCCAACAGTGGTTTTTCGGAGTCATCGATATGGCCCGCATGGTACGGGTGATGAACAAGCCGAGCAATTAGTTGTTCAAGCTTGGTTTGAAAACTTTACAAGCTTCAAGATGTGTTCAAGTTTAAGCTTGTTTACAAGACGAGCCGATCTCGAACGAGTTCCAATCCATCTGAACTGGAGTACCTTATAATATTTTATATTCCATAAGATGAACGTGCCGAGTAGTAGTTTATCCGAGTTCGGTTTGAAGGCTTCACGAGTTTCAAAAAAAAATTCAATCTTGTTTTGTACTTGTAGCGAATTGAACTTGAACAAGTTTTTTAAGCGAACGTACACAGGCTCAAACTCGAGTAACATGATTCGACTAGAGCTCGTTTGAGAACAACGACCAACTTCCGATGCAAGTGAGAGAAAGGATGGGCTTTGGGGATGTTGTGTCCTATGTGGGCCAGTTTTGTTACTAGATTGTGAATTGGTAAGGTTAACCCAGCCTACGAAGCTGATTATTGGGTTTGGTGGGCTATTTGGCCCAATTCTTCAACCACCAGTGGTTTTTGGAGTCATGAGCTACGTGTGCGTGAGCACAAGCGAGAAACCATCTTTTTTAAAACATGTTTTTCTTCCGAAAACATCTCAAATCCCTTTAAAAAAAAAAAAGAAAAGGGGGGGGGGGGCGGGGGGGGGGGGGGGGGGGGGGGGGGGGCAAATAAAATCCCTAAAATTTGTAAAAGCAATAATTGAAATTTAAAGCAAAGCGTTGATCGAAGATTGAGAATGAAGGATCTTAGTAAAGAAAAGAATGAAGGATTTTAGAAACCATGTTTACGTGGCGAGCTGATCTGAAATGAGTTTTAATCAAGCTGATCTTAAGTAGTTTGAATTTTTTATATGCAAAACAAGCAATGTAGTGGCTTGTTTGAATTTGGTTTGAAAGTTTAACGAGTATCAAAAAAAAGTATTCAAAGCTTAGTTTGTTTCGGTAACAACACGATCTTCAACATCTTTTAACAAGCAAACACGAGCTCTAACTCAAGCATTTTGGTTCGTTTATTCGCCTTCAATTACTCCCAAAATTGTGTTGATTTTTGGACCAAAGGCCAGTTAATGCCCATCCCATGAGCGCATAACAACCTTGATATCCTTTAGCCCAAGTAGTCTTCAACAAGGCCTAGACCGTGCTCTGTCCATTTTCCCCCTACCATAAACAAATGTACTGATTTACTACAGATAACAATGACATGCTGTATAAAGATGAACCGGTACTGTATAAAGTTAAATGCCGGATACCATGTGACGTTCGCCAATGTCTTGGTTTCGTCGGTCTCACCGCCAATGTCTCGGTTAGTCAGTCTCACCTTTTCGATTGTCGTATTGGTTTCGTCGGTCTCACAGCCAATGTCTCGGTTTAGTCAGTCTCACCTTTTCGATTGTCGTACGCTAACCCACAAACACCGAACGGACAAATAATGTCCTTGTATAGAGATGTCTGCAGATGGTTTTGTTTATGTTGTTTGATGGGTGAAAAAATTTTCCGATCCAAGTTTTCTTTTCCTTTTATGTGCAGTCGTACAAAATAGTTCGACGGCCATAATGAATAAGAGTACCATCATTACGGTCACTTCTCGATCGTCTAATTCTAGAATCTGGGCGACTACAAAGTCGTATATAAATTTCATTCAGAAAATTCAAAAACCTTCTTGCACTAATCAACCTCAATATGACCCTCAAATTTTTGTAGAGAAAATCAACGTATTTATACACTTGATCTTCCACACACCCCGGCCATGTTGCATACTCTTAATATTGTATTATAGACATGACAGAGGCTTTCTTTTGTAAGAAATGAACACTAGGCATCCACTACACAAACACCCTCTACTCCACAAGCAGGAGGGTTCGGTTCCGTCTCGCAGCTATAACCTCGAGAAAAATCTGCGATCAACTCTGCAATGGCTTCAGGCTTCTCAACGTGTGGCAGATGACCACAATCCGGTATTTGTCGCATTCTCGAGTTTGGCGCCAGTTCGCAGAACAGTCTCTGCAAACATGTTCAACGAAAGAAGTTGCGAAATAGTTATAAGAGAGGCAAAACTCTAGTTTTTTGTTTGCCTTCTTAGCTTGTGATATAGTTTAGTAACTTGAAACCATCTTGAGCAATCATTTTCCCAGCAAGTTGTTCGTCGATCTTGCTTATATAAGAATAACAAAATCAAGATCACCAAATTTTGCATGCAATTGGCTAGTTGTATTCAAGTCTTGTAAGTTTTTAAAGAGTCTCAAATTAGTTCTTTCATGCAAAATTCTTGTACGTATCCACCTTAATATCCTCGTTCTTAAATGACAATATTTGAAAACTAACCATGGCAAGCTTGTTGCTGACTATATTATCGCACTCTCCCCAGACGACAAGAGCTGTCTGCTTTACCTGTCAGGGGTAAACAATCTCAATTGTTTCAACATGGACTATTGAACATGACAAATTCAAAGAAAATTCAAAAAAAGTACGGGATCTTTGCAGGTACCACAATCAGAAATCATGAATCAAGACATTCGTAGGCATCATCTACATGGTGTGTATGAGGAAACATGCGCACCCATATGATGGAGGTATGCTTTTACCAACGTGATTTCGAACAATATTATTGAAAGAAGCAAAAAATAAGTCCATCTGAACAAAAATGTTTCTGAAAAGAACATAAAACTGTCAAATACCTGTTTTATTTGTGCAACGACATTATAGCCCCCACTAAGTATGTAGTCAACAGTAGCATCCTCCCACCAAGGTAATAGACTGTGTAAGCGGCCCACCTAATCAGGCAGATTCGAAAAGCAATTCCATTGATTCTACGGCATAACTTTTGGCAATACTCCCATGTAAAGAACACACAACACTAAGATTCAACTATGGGATAAAGCCAAGTACCAAAAAACTTCTTACATTGGTCCAATCCAAGCGCGTAGTAAATGGGATACCGTCAAACATCAAAAAAGTCGCATACAGACGTAATGGCATGCTCTTCAACAGCAAGACCTGCTTCAAGATAAAGATTAGAAGGTTTGGTCATGATAAACCCCCAAAGGAGGATATCTGATTCATATCTAACTTTTAAGAGTTGCATCAAAGAATAGGCTGACATCCTGATCATTTTCTCTAAGAGTATCTTCTATGGTAAACTAACTGATACCCCATGAGTGAATGAAATGTCTGACCATAAACATCTTAAAATTTTAAATCTGGAGTAAAAGATCACTACATTCTGTTTTCTACCTCTAATACCTACTAGCAATTAATCCTCCGCACTGACACGAAATTCTCAGGATCAGCCAGAATACATGATAGTTCTACGCCGTAATGCGAAAACATTTCCGTCTGCAATATTTTGAGTTTTCCTCTTCTATAGATATAGAATAACAATAAGCAAGTTTTACAAGACTTTATGCGAAAAGAAAAGGCGAAAGAGTACTCCTAATTATCAAACAATACAGTAAACGTTGTATCCTCATTCTTTAACCAATCTTTTTTTTAACTATCGTTTATATTTGGTATTTACAGCAGGACAACTGCTGACTGTAGAACCTTTTGATTTTAAAGTAGCGCAACTAGCGCCTGTTCAGATAGATATGTCCTACATGGGAGTCCTTTGCTATTCGGACTTTTGTCAACTAGAAACCAAGTAAGCCCAGATACCAAGTCAGAAGCAAACAAATATTTGCGGCCAATCCATAAACACAGCAGTCTACAATATACACAACCAAAACCATCAGGACTAGACTCTAAATTAAGTACCAATCGAATGACAGGCTCACCATTGCATAGGCCATCATTCTAGGTAACTTTGCTGTGAGTCCTGTGCCTTCCGCATAGACACTTGGGTTAATCAAAACCAGCTTTTTGACCTGTGAATTTGAGAATACGTATCCATACAAATAAAAGTGATCAGATCATATCATCAAATCATAAGCAAGAGCACCAAAGCGTTATCAATCATTAAGAGATGTGGTCTATACTTGTACATAACCAAATGTTAATATATCATTCATATAAGAAATGTAAATATATGCACATTACGGCCATGTAAACTTCAAGTTTATCGAATTCAAAGTTCAAGATTTCAATTCAACAGCTGCATAACCACCCATGGATATGAGGCAGTATGCTGCGCTGTCATATAACATGCAATTATTGGAGATAAACATGTTCTCCCTCTCTGATCAGCCAATCCCTCCTAAATCTGGGGAAAAAAATAACCATAAAAATATGATATCATATCATTTAAACTCTGCAGTGATAACTTGCATCAGTAAACCAAAAAAAAGGTTTCTATGCAAACCGTAAAAGGCAAAACATGAAGGCTTATATGAAGGCTCATCAAGATCCAGTCAACCGGAAAACTGTCACCAATATTTGTACACTGAACATAGCATGGAATTAGTTGATCACAAAGGCTTCGTGTTTTGCGGTGTATAGATCTTGAAGTCTCCTGGCGGTTGGCAGAGCCAAAAGAGCTCGACAGCGCAATATATCATGCTTTTAGGGACATGACATCTGTACTGGAAAATCTTACAATGTCTTTTCAATAAATGCTTTATTGAACATGCATGGACGACAATTGTAGTTCTGCCGAATAGAAATACTCACAGCCTCTGGATAATTGACTGCAAAATCAATTGCAACAGCACCACCAAGACTTGGTCCAACCAATATCATTGGCCTTTTAATGTGGGACTTCCAAAGCTATAATGTTTATGATAGGAAAGCAAATTAAATTAATTGTCCAAGGAGAGAAAATAATATATTGTCATGATGATAAGTTCTCAATATCCATTAATCTAATAATAGAGTTAATGAGTTATTAGAGATATAGAAGTACTATGTCTTTTCTGATCTTCGCAATATACTATGTCTAAACTTGATAATAAAGCCTGCCATGTGCGGCAACATGAAGTGATAATAATCGTGTTTCCAACAAAGAAGGAAAAGAAAACCTCACAAATTACCTGATAGAGATGATACCTTTTTGTCGCAGGATCACATGGTGGGAGTACCTCTAGTCCAGCCAGAATAGGAAAAAGTATTACAACAGCTAATCAATGATAGAAAGATAGAACACAATCGAATGAGTCTATTGCATCTAAAATGGAGAATTGAGATCAGGGGATGAACCTAAATCAGAGAAACCCCAACCAAGAACATCAACAGCCCAAACTTCCAAACCAGCATCTTCAAGCAGGGGATATGCGCGTCTCCATTCTAAACAAGAACTAATGATTCAACCGAATGGGAAAAGGCTCATAGGGGATTAATATAGTGAAATTTACATTATAACTTGCATGCTAAAACCTGTCAAAACAGTGGAGAAGAACCACGGGATCGGTCTCCTGTTTTCTTATTGGCTTCACACAACTACTCATAATACAACTCCCAGAAAATCCAATCTGCCAAAGCAGTGAAGCACAGATCAGTTGCACTTCAAGAATAAAGCATATATAGCCACAATTTTCGAGATCATTAGCATATACAGACGTATACATACACACGCACATATACACATACACACACGCACACGCACATATCAAAAGTCAAAAGCTCAACACTTAGAAGCTAAATCCCCAACTGTGTAGTTCTTGTTGATCATGAGCTATGCATTATACAATAACACTTTCAGCTTCAAAGTTTAAGCCTCTCATAACAAAATTAATAAAGTACAATTAAGAATACGAAAACTACAGTGAATCAGTAGAGCTGAGAAACTTAATGAGCTTATTTTCATACTTAGATCTCTTGTAAATAAGTGAAAAGGTCAGGCCAGCCTCATATTTGGAATTTTCAGGATTTAATAGTCATTCTCAAATGCAGCCATTTGGTTGTGGGAGAGGGTGAGAAAAGAAAAAATTGGAGATTCTTATCACTTATTTGCATCAATAGGAGATTTGAGAAATCCAGAAAAATAAAGGAAAAAGATGACTTTTAGTGGTTCATTTGTGTTTCTGAGTTTCTCACCAAATCTCACCACTCACCAATCCTTTCTTTTTATCCTTTTCTGACAATCCATCTTATCACTTATTTGCATCAATAGAAGAGTTAAGTCTTTGAGAAATGACGAAATAAAGGAAAACATGAATTTTCCTCGTTCATTTTTGTGTCTGAGTTTCTCACCAAATCTCACCACTCTCCAATCCTTTAGTTTTTCTCCTTTTCTGACAATCCAAAGGCCTGTTAAAATCCCGCATGCCCTTTTCTATTAAGGGAGATATATAATTTACAGTATTGGTCACTTTCTCCAAGTTCCTAATAGTTTGGATATCAATGAGAAAATTAGTGAAAAGCAAAAATCTTTGTGTAGCCTTGTCAATATAAGAAACATTTTGTGTTCTTTGTGTAGCAATTTGTGTTCTTGGAACTTCAAGGATAGAAATGGAAGGGAAGGGAAAATAAAAGAAAGAGGAATAATGAAGAAAGTAGGCTTTCTCCATTTTCCTTTGTTTGGTTTTATAAGGAAAACGGAAGAAAAATGTGAAGAAAACAACTTCTCTTGTTTGGATTTAGAGAGAAAAAGGAAAAACATAATAGGTAATGAAAGTAAATAAAAAAAAAAAGGGAACGATAGAAGAAAGTGAGGATAGAAAAGAGATGAAAACCAACTTTCTCTCACGTTTCCTCAGATATAATTCCATTTCCCTTTCTTACCAAGAACCAGAGGAGGGGGGAAATAATAATTCCCCCTTCTTTTCCCCCTCTAACCTCAAGTTCCAAACATATTCATAAGAAAAGAAAAGGTCCTTGATCCTCAAGACCCAACAGAATTTATTTATTTTTGGGTTCGACGGTCAGGTGTCCGGGCCAGCCAGCTTATGCGCACCTCTACTACTCTCCTCGCCAGTCCGGTCAAAGACGGAACATCCAAGCTGAGACTAGAAAATTCGCCAGAAATTACTTTCTTGGAACCGGAAACCCACCAACCAACCGGACTAACCTTGGAGCTACTAGAAATTAACTTATGAACAAGGAAATAAACCCCAATACTAATTCTAAAATCCCACATTGGCTAATAACCCCACACACACACACACACACACACAGTACCTGAACGGGAAGCCTTTGGATCCTCTGAGCCAAGGTTCGAGCAAATGGGTCTTTGATCTGGTGAACTTCTTTGGGCAGAAACGATGGAAATCCAGAAGAAGCCCTCACATGCATCAATTTTCCTCCACCACATTCCATCCTTTTCCCTCGGATTACAGGAAAAAATCCCAAAGTCAGGCCCGCCATCATCAGTCCCACCATGGGGAAACCGGAAAGAAAACAAAAAACCCAGAAAGAAAAATCCAACTTGTTAACTCAATGAGTGACGCAATGTGGATTTATGGTGGGGTTGGGGCCTGTAGTTTGTAGTGAAGGCACTGAAGAGCTATGTGAAAGGCTTAAACAGAAGAAGAAAGCAGGAGGTGGTGCAACCTTGAAAATGTGCTTTCTTCCCTCTTTTATAGTACAAGCCACCAGGCAACATTTGTCAATGGTGAAAGGTAGGTTGTTGAATTTTGATTTACCTTTTCGGATAATTTTTGAGTACTGTATTTTTTTTCTGAGGTTGCGTAGATTACCGAGGTTGTTGAGGCACAGCTAAAGGCTGCACGGCCACGTGTCGAAAATGTTGGGAGTGGGACGAAATTGGCCATGTTGGTGGGGGACTGTGTGGAGTGGTCCTAACACTCACATGTGCTGAATCGAAACAACAAACGTACACTTCAATGGGACCTTTTTGAAGTCCCTAACCTTAGCAGACTTCGACTGGAGAATAGTACCTGGTGACCACAGAAGTGGACTTGTTGGGCCATTTTTCTCCTTAATAAAATGATACTAACTAGTTAACGAAGAAAGAAATTTCTCATGCATAAGTAGTGCTATCGAAATTTTGTGCAGCGTATCGGCTTTAAAAACAAGCCTCTATCCATGGACAAAGACGGGAATTGGATTTCGGGAGTGTCAAGATTAGTCTTTCAAAGAAAAATAAGTTAACTTGTAAGAAACGATATTCTCGTTGTGAGTAATTACTTAGTGCTTCTGGAGCATGGCCACGTGGTGCTTCAGCATGCTTTTTCACCCGACATTGTGGTGGGGTCTATGTACTTTCTCTTGGGTCCCATAACAATGTATAGTTGAGAAGGGTCCTGAGACACCACGTGACGATGCCTCAAGGACATTAGAATAATTTTTTTTTTTGTTGAGAGTCTATAGAGTTATCAATAAAGCAAAAAGAATACGAAAAAAATTCACAATTTTTCTATGCTCTTTTTAAGGCATTTTAACACATGGAAGACTGTTTTAATCTTTTTCCTGCCTTCTTTGATAGCCCATTAAGAGTGTTATTAGCATTATAAAAATTCCCTTGCAATATCTTATTTGTCTAGACTGAATCTTTTTTGTTCAGTTTATGTAACCAAATCACCATAACTGAAAATAATCATTTGTCTAGACGTGAAGAATAGAAAAAAAAAAATACAAAATTCGGACCAAAATTTTAAAAAATTCACATAGAGCGACACTAAAGACAAAAAAAAAATACGCCTCTTTGGTAATTTTTCTATCTTTCATCTAAGCTTTTGATTATAATTTTTCACTCTAAAGTCTAAAGATTCCTTTCATCGAAACGAATTGTCAATTCAAAAAGTTTAATGTGAATCTAATAGAAATAAAAAAAAATTCAAAAACAACAGTTTGTGAATAACATGGGTAGTTACACAATGATTTGTATATATATGTTAGGATACAGATTTGGTAAAATATGTGTCTGCAGACGTTGAATGAGTCTGGAATCCAACGTGTATTGCATGGGAATATCTACATGAATTGAATGATTCAACGCACATTTGTGTCTGGACATCTCTGTCGTATTGCTCCAATTAATTCTCTTAAGTTCAAATCGCAAACAAAAACTTATTCTTGACATTTTTTGTGCCAAGATTAGCTTTCTTTTTCCAAAATTTGCCTTGAAATGTACAGCTTTTGCAACAAATTTACTTTTGCTTAGCAAAAAAAAAAATTTATACTCTTAACTAATATATCTCATAATTATTTTATAGAATTCTTTTGTCGAACGTGAAATCTATGTTTATTTTCTCTGCTGCACTACATTAGGATTCTTTATTAATTAATTACGTCGCGCCAAATTCTGCAGGTATTTCCTTTTTGTGGTAATTAATTGAAAATTTTATTAAAACCAACAAATACAAGGGCTAAGAGACATACCCTAGAGGCCTAGACACAAATAAATATAAAGCAATGCTACGGTGACCGTATTTGAGTACCATGTTTTGGGTTCCACTACATGATAAATGGGACACATTCTACCAATGCAGTTGTGACACATTATATGGTACCCAAAATTTGGTACACTAGAAGCACTAGCACAAGAAAAATTACAAAAAACAAAAGCATTAGTAAGAATCCTCAAACACCCTACTAGACATATGTTCCATTCAAGGCAAAGCAGCTTCATTAGCATCAGATTTCTTAAGTGCTTCTCCATGAGCTCACAAAACCACGGATATCGAAGGCAAATGCCCTAAAGAAGAAACAGAGGTAACGCTCGATTTCTGTGTTTTTTCCCGTTTGTGCTTTTGATTGCTAAACGACGTCGTTTGGTGTTTGGAAAGAGAAAAAAGAAAAAGAAAAAAAGAAGAGTGCCTCGTTTTGTGTGGTGACGGTCTCTCGTTAAAACTTCACAAACAAATTCTCGCAGAGGATCTAGATCCATTAATTATGTCTTGGAAAATACGTTGGTTCCTCTCCCTCCACAAATAATATACTCACTGCTGCACGTTATTATATTTCCTTTCTCTTGTTTACATGCGTGCTTAAAGCTTAACCACTAATTTGGTTATATTATATAATTGCTTCTCTTAGTGAGCTACAGAGTCTAGTTCACAGGAGGCCCTACATTTATGACAACTACCGTTTCTAGTCCTCCCCTTGTCGCTTTACTCACTACTGCATCATCTAATACGTTCAAGGTAACTCGACCGACAGAGCAAACCAAATCAAACCAAACCGAGCCTACAGGGATTAACTAGAGTAATTTTTTTTAGCAAATTCTACTATAATAACAAGACTACATGAGTTAGATTTAGGGTGAGCATCCACCCTGCCTAACCGTCCCTCGACCCGTTTCTGTCAAAGAACAAGTTCATGGCCTGAAATGTACATTGGCAAGTGAATTCAAGTGACCCCGAAAAGAAATACTCCGTACTAAAGTATCTATAACTTTCAGTTCTAGGTTTACGAATTTGACCCCACAAATGTTACACAATTCCTCTAAAAATTGGTAAACAATTGGCAGTGGATTTCGCCACTCTCTTATTTGTTAACTCAGCTCTCCTTCTTGTTTTTATTAGATGAATTTACTGAAACACCATTGCACTTTATAATACCAAGTAAAGTGTAAGGGTGTTTTATGGTAAATTCACCAAATAAAGAGCAAAGATGTTTTAATAAATCCACCTAATAAAAACAATAAGGGGAGTGACGTTAACAAATAGGGGAGTGACAAAATCAACTGCCAAAAAATTTCATTCTTGCCCTTACTTGGTCATCACAACCCATAGATGGCCCTACGTATTTGACTCCACCGTCAATAAATCTTAACTCCGCCTTTACACTTTGCATAAGGCTTACTAAATTTTTTATTGAAGCTTCCATTTGGCCAAATATTTGATATCTAAAGCTTCGTTTCAACTTTCAAGGTCTAACACTAGGCATGAATTTGTCAAAAATTTTGCCTGCCACTGCACACAACAAACTTGATCAAGTGACCAATTGACTACAGGGCTAGCTTATCATACATAGAATACACGTGTATCGTTTCCCTTTGGTTTTGTTTGGAGAAGTAACTTTTGATCCGACAAAGACACTTTTTTTGAAAATAATAAAAAACTTGAACTAATAGAATAAATCTATACCTCGACTTTATTTGGATCGATTGTTAAGTTTTTTGTGTTGTAATTAAATGCTAACAAAAATAGTTGAGACAGTAGCGAAGAGTTAAAATTTTGTTGCCGAAGAAGCTGGCTTAATAGACATAAGAATATTTTTTATCGAAACGTATAATTATTATACGGTTTTGCTAACCCCGTACATACGAGCCTTCTTTAAGAAATTGTAAAATATGTTGGCACCCATCAAGTTACGACATCACAAGCCTTTGGCCGTTTGTTGCATTACTCCAACTTCAACACAACACAGCTTTCGGAACCATCATTGCCGTTTTGTACTCCATCAAAAATAACACTTTTAACCCTAAGTTGTGTTTTCTATTTTCCATTTACCCCTTCTACTTTTTAACCCTTGGTTGTGTTTTCCATTTTACATTTGAAACCCAATCCCAACAAGTTACACTTGGTTACCTGATAAAAGTCTTAAACCCCAAAACGCAGTTGTATCATATGTGTACTATTGGAGTACATTAATTTGGAATCCTACAAAAAGTTAGCTTGAGTTTAGCTTAAATTTATTTATTTGGAAAAATGATTTATGTTTGTTGTTGTACTCTTTTTTTTTTAGTTTTTGTCAAAGTACTTGAATATTTCAATTTGTCCAAGCAAGAAAAAAAAATGGTCTTTCTTTTTGTTTTCCTTCTATCATTAGTATCTTTTTGTTACTATATTTTTTATCACAAAATTTTTACCTTTTTAATCCTCTTATCAAGATGAATAAAAAAGTGATTATGAAAAAACAGATTGAAAAAATAAGATGACCCTTTAGGATTGAGAGCTCTAGAGGCAAATATTAATGATGACCCTTTAGGTTAAATTGACCAAAGAATAAGATCTTTGCATTGGTTCAAACGGATTAAAAATTAGAACACTTAATTTTTTTAGGCTATTTATATATTGTCAAAAGACGAAATAAAAACAGGCTTAAAAAAAGGGGTTGTTACCAAAAATAAAAACAGGGGTAAGATCAAAATATACCACATTTATCTCTTATCCACCCATATCAACTACTACCTAAACTAAGTATAAGCTAATCTCTCATTCTTAACTAATTCCCATTGTACCAAATTATCCCTTCTTCCTTATCCCACTAATCCTTCTACGTTCGACAAACGGGACAGAGGTGGGGGTGGCAAGATATGGATAGGTTAAGAAATCAACAAGTCTAGAACCACTCTCAAAACACACACTCAAATATACAAACACTTACATAAATATGTGGGGCTCATACATAATACATCATCAACAAAAAAAAATTTAGAATCACACTGCATACCTATTTGCATAGTCACACTCACAAGTGTAGTATGTATGGAACCCATACACTTGTGTAATATGGAGGAGTCATTCAAAAAAGACAAAAAGTGAAGAAGGAAAAATGGGATAAGCGAGAAATGTGAAATAAAGAACATGGGTTGAGAGTATAATTTGTCAAAGTATCAAATGCGCAATGATGTTATGTGAAATAAAGAATATGGGTTGAAAAGTGTAATTTGTAAAAGCTATCCAATGTGCAATGATGTTTGTCCCATTGGCCAGAGTACGGCAATGTCCCAGGCGTCTCGAGTGTTATGGACAAAGAAAATAGGTAAAGAATTGACCCTTAAAGTATACATAAACGATCCAGATTCAGTGTGCAGTGCATCTGAGCTGTTCATATACACTTTAAGGGTTAATTCTTTGCCAATTTTCTTTGTACTTAGCATTTCTCTTCCTGTTTAGCCGGTCAATTCAAAACAAAATACTACTCCCTCAGTCTCAATTTATTTGTCCAATTGTCGAAATACGTGTCTTTCAAAAATATACTTATATCTTATATTTTATAATATTTTTTATGATTTTGAAGATTTTTTATAATAAAAATAATTGAGATCTATCAAACAAGATCCATATTGCATATTAAAAACATTATGAATTGAAAATTATAGCCAATTCTTTGAGAGGTCAAACGCTCTCAAAAAGTCAAAAAGAGGACAAACAAATCGGGACGGAGGGAGTAGCACTTCTATCTAGCGCTACATGGCGCCGATTAGCTTCTTACTTCTGTACATTAAATTGATTCTTTAGGTCATTTTAATTGACATATGTTTATTTTTTATTTATGAAAAAAATTGAAAAATGATAATGTAAAATAACCAATTTTTTATCAAATTGAAGCAAAATTACTAAAATTATAAATAACTATATACAAATAATTATCAATAATATTTAAAATCAAGTATATATAAAATAAAAATTTTAAAACTCGGATGCTCGGGGAGCCGGGGCCCCCCGGGCCCTACATACCTCTGCCCCTAAACTAAGAGAAATGCTATATTAAGCTATTTAACTATAAATGGGGGGCCGTTTCTAGAGACAATATATTTGACAATACAACGGTGTGGAAGGAATCCATTTTATGGGGGGTTGGGGACCGGAGAAGACCGGTAAAGCATGGGGTAGTGGCTGGCTATAGGTTAGGTTCCTCTGAGCAAAAAGTATTTTAAATATTTTTTATTCTTATTCAAAAAAATATTTGGAGAAATATTCACTTTTATGCTAAAAAGTCACTTTTTTCATTATTTTAGCTTAAAATTTGATATTTTTCCAAATATTTGAATAAAAATAAAAAAAATTATTTTTTTGATTCGTTTCGTCGAGAGAAATTAATAATCTAAGTTTGACGAAAACTAACAAAAAGTGCAAAAAGTGTGCAGAAGGAAGTGCGTGCTTAGCTAGCAGAACACCACCTAAAGCTGTGTTTGGTTCAATTTGCAGTGTCTCTCGATTAAAATGAAGACAGTTACAAACTGATACAGGAATGTAGAGAGAGAAGACGAGGGAGAAATCCTCTTTTCATTTCTTTTTTTTGAAAAGGAAGAATCTCATGCTCATATAGAACAAAAAAACTGTCCGAACGCTACAGATACTCCAATCCCGGAGCCCTTCGTTAGGTAACAAAACCACAACTTTCGGGTTTATCCATACGGGTCGGGTCAACACTCACCTTGCACATGAAAATAAGCTCCACACAGGGATAATAAGCGAAAGGTAATGAGGACGACAACGGTAATTTGACCAGCCTCATCGGCCCCCCTTTATTATGAGTGGAGATGTGTAAATGGGTGTGTGAATGAGTGTGGTATTAGAATTATTCTTCATTTAATAGCTAGCTATTGTAGAAAATTGAATTTTTCCCTGCAGGCAAAATGCCTAGGAAGTATACTGCTGGAGATGTAGTCGTTGTAGGTGGGGTTTGAGAAATAGAGGGTTGGTATTACTTTTCAATTAATTATATTTTATAAATTTTAATAGTTTTATTTGATTTTAAAAATATTATATTGTAGAACTAATCGAAATATATCAAACAAGATCTATATTAAATATAAAGCTCATTACTAATTGAAGAATAATAATTAATTTTTTATCCAGTTAGAATAGAACGATAGATTATTAAATGGAATGGAGAGAGTAGCTTTGCACAAGTCTCATACTACATCTGGTCAAAGAATTTTGCGAGTACAAACTCCTCCACCTCATCAAGTACGGCTGCGTTCTTGTAAATTTATAAGACATCTACTTTTTTTCATCTTTAATGAACTTTTTTTTACTTTCAGTCATAATTTTATACTTTTTAGGTTTCTCTTGTCGAGATAGATGATTTTTTAATCCAAAAAGTTTCACTCGAATCTAACAAAAATTTAAAAAAAATGAACAAAACACACAAAATAAAGAAAATAGTACTACAGTAATAATTAAGTTTACAAGAACGAGGGAGAACCCCGACACCGATTTTGCATGGTGGAGTAACCGTCTTATATGCTCTTATAAGGAGCTTGTTCTCCTCACAATGACTACGTGAGTCATTTACGTTTCAGGGATATTCCTTGTGCGAGCAAAATACTTCCATGTACGGCTACCTTCTTTCATCCCATGCTTAAAACACATGTCTGTCTTCTTTCTTCCCATTCTTTAAAACACGTCGCCAGTCGTTTGCAATCTCGGCATCACTTTTGGGGATATGACGACGGATCATAGCGATCACCAGCTGCGTACTACTTTCGCGTTAGCCTTCCTCAAACTCCTCCTTCCAATTCAAAGGTCCAGTCTGTATGAAAGATCATCAACAATCAATAGATTAAAATTATTAGCAACCCGATCTTAAATTAGGGGCGGAGTTAGAGATCTAGGGTTGTAGGGGTCGACAGTACTTAGGGGCCGTTCCGGTTTCTTAAAAAAAGTATTTTTTGAAAAAGAAGTTAATTTCAAAGTTTCCGATCGAATTTTGATAATCCAAACCACTCAATGTAATCAAAACGTGATTTTAAGGGTAACCGCTAAAAATAAGCAAAAAAAAAAAGACCGGGAAAGGCTTCATCGGAACAGTTTTTTATTGAACTTTATTGAACGGTTCAATAAAAAACTGCTCAAATCAAGCCCTTTGAGATTATTTTTTTTGCCAATTTCTTGCGAGCACTCTTAAAATCACGTTCTGAACACATTGAGCGGCTCGAATCATCAAAATTTGATCGGGAACTATGAGATTAAGATTTGGAGGAAGGGTTAGAGGTTTTTTTAGGAATCCCCGAAACCTCCCCCAATAAAAAATTGTTAGTTATTAATAGCCTTCAGAGTACCGATTTATGTGCAAAAACTGTCTCGATATTCATAAAGGAAAATGATATTGACATTCCAAAAAATAAAAGAAAGTGGCTTTAAAATTACATTGATTTTGGAGTGTCTGCATCAATTTTTAGAGTGCCAATATCATTTATCATTCATAAAATTTGCGCAAAAACGTATAAACATGTACTCGTAAGTGTATAAAATGTGTATTTGGAAATTCAAACTTTTTAAGCATTTGGTGTATATCGTCCACACTTATTGTAGTGGGCTAGAGTGTCCCTTTGGGCCTAACGGATCAGCATGCGGAGCAAGCATGGCGTTGCTGCCTGACCTTGCGGACCGAAGGAATCCAACTACTTCGGCTCGGGCACCTCAAAACCCAACCACTTTGGCTTGGGCACCTTATTCGGACCGAAGGAATTTGGATCGATTTTGGACGGACCCGGCTCAAGGCAAGAGGATCCGCGTGTTTGGCGGAGAGGCTATTTTGGCACATAAGTGTAATTGCTAGGTTCGGTACGTCATGCATGGCGTTACACCAAATAGGTAGGGTATGTGTCGAGCACGAGGAAACCGTGGTTTAAGAATCCCATATAATTAAAGTACAGTTCTATAACCTAATGAGGTGCGTTGTTTATCCTAAGCTAGAGCTCTACACCTTTTGTTTGATCGGCAGATCATCTCTATACTTTCTCCCTTACAGAAAGAACTTGCTTGACTATCAGAGTGTCAGACACTAACGGTGGTTCTCTGCCTTGCTGTACTAGGTTTGGAAGAGGAGCTTTGTCCCAAACCCAAGCTAGATAACTGGTTCAAGAGATTCTGATCAAACATCACACACCCTTATTAATCGTTGGTTAGCGATGTTTTTTTAGTATTAAAAGAAGGGAAAAAGTTATAATTTTAATGAGGTTGCTGTGCTTTGGGCAATTTCATATGACTTGTAGGGACAATATCGAAAAAATATGAAAATGAGGGGGGTCAACCCTACTTGACCATATAGAACCCTGCTCACATAATTAATAAGCCTTTCAAACAATATGTGTTTATCAACTTACACTCCGTTTGTTTCAGGCGAAAAACATTTTTTGAATACTAATGTGTTTTCCACTGTTTGATTGCAACTTGAAAATATTGTTCGAAAAATGTTTTATGTTGTTCAGTTGACACAGAAATGCATTAGTATAAACAAATTAGAAATAATTAAGATACCATTTTTTATTAAAAAAATTCACATTGACAAATGACAGAATTAATCACGACTATAAAAATGACCAAAATAATTGAGACTTGTTTTGTGGAGTGGTAGCACGAGAGGGTTAAAGGGTCGTTTGGCTTGCAAGAATTGGATGGGTGATTTTTCAAATACCCGGTCAGCGTTCTACCGTGAAGCCAATGGTTCGCTATCAGATAACTCATTAGAGCAAGTTTACCAGCTTGTTTAAACTAGCTTTATAGTTATTTTAGCTCAAAAAAGAGAGAAAAGTATCCCTACAGCAGAGAAGGTAAACCGGGAGGTAATTTTCCTCCATCTAGAGTTCCAAGGTACAAACAGCTTACAACTGTTCACAAGCAATTCATTTTCTTATTGTTTCCTCTCTCTCTCTCTCTCTATTAATATTTTAATAAAGAATAGATAAAATAGATTGTATTGGTATAGTGTTTAAAAAATGTGAGTAAATAAAATAAAAAATATACACTGTTCAAGAGTTTTTTTTAGCAAATAACCGATAAACTTGCTCTAGCATACTGGAAATGATTGAAAAGATGAATATTTTCGGTGATGGGTTTAACCTAGCTTGTTCCCAGCTCCCAGCTCCCAGTCTTTCATAAAAGCTTAACAAACGAGGAGGAGGAGCTAAAACATGGTTTGGCCCCGTTTTTGCTTTCTTTTTAAATCTTCTTTTTCAAAAAAAATGTAATTTCAAGTATAAATATAATGAAACTAATTTTTTTTAAAATTTTTTTTTGCAGCATTTAAAAAATCTCAATGAGATCTATTAAACAAGATCTATATTGGTAGAAAAATTATTTACGTAAATACATGATTTTTGAACATGAAATTACCTTTATTTTCTAAGAATCTGGAACGGCACCCCAAGTCACATAACTTGAAGGCATTCCGGTTTCTTAAAAAAAAGAAGTTTTAGAAAAAAAAGGTAATTTTAAGCTCAAAAATCATTTATTTTCGTAAATAATTTTTCTACCAATATGGATCTTGTTTGATAGATCTCATTGAGATCTTTTAATTGGTGCAAAAAAAATTGAAATATTATTTTTTATTTTTGTTATATTTAAATTTGAAATTACTTTCTTTTTCAAAAAGAATGTTTAGAAAGGAAACGGAACGGAATGACTGATGACGAGATGCGGTGTCCAGTCATATAGGCAGGGATCACTATGCCTCCAGTCTCCTTTGTTTTTTTATATCCTAGGCGTACTGCTTAGCATTCTTTTTTTTCTTTTTCTTTTTTTTTTTTATCCTAGGCGTATTGCTTAAGAAAACGGTAGGTCATACACTAGAGAAGTGCTCAGTTGGAGACGTTAAGCAACGATGAATATATAGGCAATACTAATCCCAGTTGTAAAGCGTTAATTATCACGTGATGCGGTACACTCCTATCTGGATAGCAATGATACGTGTGCTACATTCAACCATACAAAAGTATACAATAATGATATTCTCACCGTATTGTTATTATTTGAGGGATTCAGAGGAATCTAGAATATTCTACAATATTCTAAAAAGTTGTGGAGATCGAGTTCCAGAAGGATCTAAAATGTCTTGGAACATTCTAGAATATGACAAGAGCTTTGAGGAAGCTAATAGACTTCCGAAGATTCAAGAAGACTATAGATATGTGTGAAGTCTTTTAGAACAATGATGATGGAAGATTATCAACTTAGAACATTCTATAATGTAAAAGAAAGTAGTGCACACCTATATAAAAGGATGGAAATGAGGGTGTGGTAATGGTGCTGACTATCCAAAAGTATTTGGTTAATTTGACTCCATTGTATTGGTTTTGTTTGTTCGGTTTGCTTTCTTCGGGCCAAAAAATTTGGGGCTAGAAGCAACGCCTTCCCCTCTAAGCCAGCTCTCCAACTCTAGCAATGGAAGACATTGTCAAAGTACTTGCCGTGGAAGCTAAAGAAATTGGTGGAGATAGTCCAACCGGTAAATGAGAATGGCGTCAATGAGAAGGAAAAAGAGAAAGAATGGGAGATCTCCCCTTTCACCGTTGCATGATTATTTATCACATCGATCAACGTATCTCATATACCTTTGGTTTTCGCGAGGACTTCGCAAACCTTCTGGATGCACCTCCGGCAATGCAGCACAAACACCGCTGTCGAAACTGTCTTTTTTTTGTTTGTTCGGTTTGCTTTCTTCGGGCCAAAAAATTTGGGGCTAGAAGCGACGGCTTCCCCTCTAATTCAGCTCTCCAACTCTAGCTAGCAATGGAAGACATTGGCAAAGTACTTGCCGTGGAAGCTAAAGAAATTGGTGGAGATAGTCCAACCGGTAAATGAGAATGGCGTCAATGAGAAGGAAAAAGAGAAAGAATGGGAAATCTTCCCTTTCACCGTTACATGATTATTTTCCACATCGATCAACGTATCTCATATACCTTTGGTTTTCGCAAACCTTCTGGATGCACCTCCGGCAATGCAACGCAAACACCGCTGTCGAAACTGTCTTTTTCTCCTTCTTCTTCTTCTCCTCCTCCTCTCCGTTGTCCTCAGCCGTCGACACTGTTTTTTTCTCCTTGTTCTTCTCCTCCTCTCTATTGTCCTCCACGATAGTCTCTGATTTTTTGTCCTTCTTCTTCTTCTCCTCTCCGTCATCCTTGTCCGAACTTGACTGAAATTGAACAACTTTTTGAACCATGCGGATGTTAAAATGCGCAATGATGTTATGTGAAATAAAGAATATGGGATAAAAAGTTTAATTTGTAAAAACTATCCAATGTGCAATGATGTTTGTCCCATTGGCCAGAGTACGGCAATGTCCCAGGCGCCTCAATTCCTATTGAGTCCTTCTATCACTACTCCCATTTACACACATTTACACATCCATTCACACACCTATACTCACAACAAGGGTGGAACCCACACACACTACACACTCAGTGTGTGTGGACCTCACCCTTGATGTGAGTGTGGGTATATGAATGGTGTGTAAATAGGTGTTGTGTTAGAATTATTGATTCCTGTTTAGCCAGTCAATTCAAAACATAATAGTAGTACTTCCATCTAGCGCTACATGGTGCCAATTAGCATTTGCGATTATTATATCATAAAGTTTTTGCTTTTCACTTCATTATATTTGTACAGTAAATTGATTCTTTAGGTTTTTTCAACTGTCACATGCTTATTTTTTATTTATAAAAGAAATTGTGAAATGAGAATATAAAATAACCAATTTTTTTTATCAAATCGAAGCAAAATTACTAAAATTATAAATAACTATACACGAATAATTATCAATAATATTTAAAATCAAGTATATATAAAATAAAAAATTTAAAATTCGAATGCTCGAGGAGCCGGGGCCCTCAAGTCCCCTGCATATCTCTGCCCCTGAGTTAAGAGAAATGCTATAGTAAGCTATTTAAGTATATGTATGGGGCCGTTTCTAGAGACAATATATTTGACAATACAGCGATCTGAAAGGAGTCAATTTTATGGGCGGTTGGGGACCGGGGAAGACCGGTAAAGCATGGGGTAATGACTGGCTATAGGTTAGGTTCCTCTAAGCAAAAAGTGTTTTAAATATTTTTTTGTCCTTATTAAAAAAAATATTTGGAGAAATATCCACTTTAAGTTAAAAAGTCACTTTTTTCATTGTTTTAGCTTAAAAGTGGATATTTTTCAAAATATTTGAATAAAAGTAAAAAAAAAAAATTACTTTTCTGATTCGTTTCGTTAAGAGGAATTAATAATCTAAGTTTGGCGAAAACTAACAAAAAATACAAAAAGTGTCTGTGCAGAAGGAAGTGCGTGCTTAGCTAGCAGAACACCACCTACCTGAAGCTGTGTTTGGTTCAATTTGCAGTTTGTCTCTCGATTAAAATGAAGAAAGTTACAAACTGATACAGAAATGTAGAGAGAGAAGATGAGGGAGAAATCCTCTTTTCATTTCTTTTCTTTTTTTGAAAAGGAATAATCTCTTGTTCATATAGAACAAAAAACTGTCCGCAGGCTACAAATATTCTAATCCTGGAGCCCTTCGTTAGGTAACAAAACCACAACTTTTAGGTTTATCCATACGGGCCGGGTCGGCAGTCACTTGCACATGAAAATAAGCTCCACACACGAATAATACGCGAAAGACAATGAGGACGGCAGCGGTAATTTGACCAACTTCACTGGCCCTCCTTCGCGCAATTCATTTAGGGAACGAAAACACCCTCAACTGGTGGGAAAAGTTCCACGCAGGGAACAAACCACTCCGAAACCGGAGGGAGACAGAAAACAACAGCAAATAGCTCGTTCTTGAGATATTTCGATGTTGCTTACAAAGAAAACTAAACAGATATCACTCACTCTGAGCTAACACCCCAAAAGTCCTTCAGAAAAATAACACTCCAAGTTTGTCCTTTGAATTTAATGTTGCCCTTTGAATTTAATGTCGGCATATTTACTTATTTAGCAACACAGGATCGCGTCAGATTAGGAATGAGGCCCCGTGACTTTTTTTATTTTTTTTTAGATACTATTTGTCAAAATATTTGTGTAAAAGTCTTAGTAATTTTTTACTTTTTCGGTTCCTCTTATCGAGACGAACCCATATCACATAAAAGTTTAGCTTAAAACTAATAAACATGAAAAAAATTGAATAAAGACGAAACCAAAAAATTGTGGTGCATAAATTAGTCACTAGCGTAAACAATCGTTGTCCTCAAATTACGCATGTAATTTCTCCTCCACATACTAATATTAACAAACCTCATTCGAAAATCGTAATTGAAAGTTCAGGCTTATCGGGAAAAAATCAACTTGGAGGTGGAAGAAGAATTCTACGTATAAATATTGCCATGAAATTTAACAGCAAGCTTGAAATTGAGAATTGCATTTTTTTCAATGGAATCCATTTTCTGATATTGAATTTTCAAATGGCAATTTTTTAAGATTAAGATTTTTTTTCAAAGTTTTCGAATAACATTAGTTTTCAGGTTGTGATATTTTTGACAACTTTACATTTTTACGGTATTGAACAAACAGAGAATTTTTTGATTTCAACAATCTTATCTACCTTGTTGGAGTCATCGTCATTGTCGTCAGAGTCATCATCTCATCATCATGGTAGCAAACCCTAATGTTAGTCTCTGCTCTACCTTTATCCTCTCTATAATTTCTTCTTCATAGAGAATTGGGGTTTTTGCATTGGTTGGAAACCCTAATTTTGCTAATGGGGACTACATTCATTTAAATAGCTAGACTGTTATGGAGTACTACATTCATTTAAATAGCTAGCTATTGTAGAAAATTGAATTTTTCCCAGGCAAAATGCCTAGGAATGGGCTTTCATTGTTTGGTTGGCTTGCCTTAAAAGGTTAGCAACTAAGGATAAACTTTGCAAAAAGTCTACGTACACCGCATGAAAATGCGGTGACCATCCACCTCGCGCCTACTGAGACCCACTTCAGGCCTCAAAAAAATATATAAAAATATTCATAAATTTTAAAATAATATTTTTATAGGACCCTATAAAAAATCAGCTCTAACAGATATCGGTAGATATGTTTTTCGGAATTCGTAGGGACGAAACTGTTTAGTTTTGCAGTTTCGTTCCTACAAATTCAAAAAACATATATACTGATATCCGTTGGAGCTAATTTCTTACAGGGTCTTATAAAATATTATTTTGAAATTTATGAATATTTTTCTGTATTTTTTTGGGGCCCAATAGACGTGCAGTGGATGGTCACCGCGAAATCCATGCAGTGGCTGTAGTGGTGCTCTAGACTTTGTGCTTGGGGTACGGTAGTGTCTGCTGGTTGTGTGCTTTGCAATCAGGGCATGGAATCTCATGGACATCTTTTCTTTGATTGTAGTTATGCAAAGAGTATTTGGTCTGACCTGTTGGGCAGGAATTTGGTTTTGCGTCGGCCAAACAGTTGGGATTATGAACTTGCGTGGGCTGTCAAGCATTGTGAAAGCTATTGGAGCGGAAATTAGAGATAGGGTCTGCACATGGGGAAGAGTCCCGTACTCCTTTGAGCATAACATCCTTTGTCGTGATTGGTCTATTTCTCCATGTGTTTTTAGTAGATCTTAGAGGTTGGTGTAGCTACGGCTCCGTTTGTTGTTTTGCTCTCTCCACCCTGGGCTTGTTTTGTATTTTCATGTGGTGGTTATAAAACTATAACTTACCAAAAAATAAAAAAAAAAATGCCTAGGAAGTACTACTGCTTGGAGATGTAGTCGTTGTAAGTGGGGTTTGGGAAATATTTAAAGTCTTTTTGAGAGTTCGTGTTACTTTTCAATTAATTATATTTTGTAAATTATACTCCATCCGTCCCTTTTTTTGTGTCCAGTATTCCATTTTGAGTTGTCCCTTAATAAGTGTCCATTTTGTAAAGTTATGGGGTAAAAGTTAGTGTATTGTCTATTTTGTCCCTAAAATTATATTTTATTTTGAAAAGTTAGTGAGTAAAAGTGTAATGATGATGGGTAAATAGGGAAAGTAGAGGAAAAAGTTGATGTGAAAGGTGTAATGATGATATCTTTTTAATAAGTTGGAGTTACGAAGCAGGACACTTAAAAAGGGACGGAGGGAGTAATAGTTTTATTTGATTTTTAAAATATTGTGTTATGAAATTAATCAAGATATATCAAACAAGATCCATGTTGAATATAAAATTTATTACTAATTAAAAGATAGTAATTAATTTTTTATCCAATTAGAATATAACGAAAGACTATTAAAATAGTACGGATGAGAGAGGGGGTTTGCACAAGTCTCATAGTACATCTGGTTAAAGAATTTTGCCGGTCCAAACTCCTCCACCTCATCAAGTGCGGCTGCGTTCTTATAGGAACGGGGGAAGCTGCTGTGCAGCTTCGTGCTGCACAGCGTGCTGTGCACCCGCTGGTGACGCCTTGCCGGCATCGGTCCGGCGATCGGAGACGTTCACCGCGTAGAGCTCGTCGAGTTCTACGTGCACGCCAAAAATCAGCTCGATCAAATATCGTTAAGTGTCTCATCTGAAGATATATAACTTGAAAAAAATGGATCCAGTGGTTTTGATCCAGTGTTTTGAATCCATTAGGATTTATTTTTTTTCAAGTTATATGCATTCGGATGAGGCACTTAACGATATTTAATCAAGCTGATTTTTGGCGTGCACGTAGAACTCGACGAGCTCTACGCGGTGAACGTCTCCGATCGCCGGACCGATGCCGGCAAGGCGTCACCAACGGGTGCACAGCACGCTGTGCAGCACGAAGCTGCACAGCAGCTTCCCCCGTTCCGTTCTTATAAGTCTAAAGACTTATTTCAGTGCTTTTTATTTTTATTTTTTAACTTTTTGTTTAGCTTTTCATCGTAATTTTTGGAGTTAATCATTTGTCTCGACAAGATAAATCAGAAAAGTATAAAAATATGGACCGATGTTGAAAAAATTCAAAGAAGGCGAGACTTTAGACAGTAAACTTTTTTTTTTTCAGTCATGATTTTGTATTTTTTAAACTCCTTTCGTGGAGAGGGATGATTAATCCAAAAAATTTCACTTGAATCTAACGAAAATTCAGAAAAGACGAACAAGACACACAAAACAAAGAAAATACTAATAGTAATTATTTTATTTTAAGTTTATAAGAATGAGGTGGAGTACCGACACTGATTTCGCGTAGTGGGACCAGTGGATGAAACCGCCTCAAATTCTTAGAGCGCCTGTTTCAGGGATATTCCTTGTGGCGAGCAACATACTTCAATGTACGTTTCAAGCCGTACTTTTTAATTGCGCATTTGGCCTTCCGAAATTCGGCAGCATACAAACTACGGCTACCTTCTTTTCATCCCATGCTTAAAACACGTCGCCAGTCGTTCTGCAATCTCGGCGTCCTTTTGGGTGTACGACGGATCATAGCGATCATCACGAACTATGTACTTTAGCCACTCGTAAGATGTCGCCTCGCATATGCCTTCTTTAACTTCTTTTTCCAATTGAAAGGTTCAGTCTATATGAAAGATCATCAAGAGTCAATAGATTAATTATTAGCAACCTGATCCTAATTAGGGGCGGAGTCAGAGATGTCAGGTAGTAGGGGTCGACACTTACTTTCATCTGCTTCGTATTTATTGACAAAAAAATAAACATGTACTAATAAAAAATTGTTAGTTAATTACCCCAAAAAAAAAAAATTTGTTAGTTATTATACCTTTAGAGCACCGATTGATGTGCAAAAACTGTCTCGATATTCATAAACTTTGCACAACAACGAATAAACGTCTATTATTAAGTGTAAAATTAGTATTGGAAATTTAACTCTTTAAGCATTTGGTGAATATTGTCCACACTTATGGTAGTGGGCTAGAGTGTCCCTTTGGGCCTAACGAATCAGCATGCTGAGCAAGCATGGGCTGCATGGCGCTGCGGCCGAACCATGCGGACGGATGGAATCCAACAACTTTGGCTTGGGCACCTCAAAACACAACTAGTACTTTGGCTCGGCCACCTTATTCGGAGTGAAGGAATATCCGGGTCGGGTTCGGACAGACTTTCGAACGTCCAGCTCTCCATCGTCGCCGTCCTCCATCCTCTGTTGTCCCCATTTTCTGTTTTCCACGTCATCAGCCTTACCATCCCTAACCGGCTCCGTCAACCCATGATTGGTTTGATGGATTGACGCAAAAGATGATGGGTTTGCCAAGATCGAACTCAACGGCGATGTCAAACGTCCGAACTCGAGCTCGATGGCCATAGTCCGATCTTGATTGCAACGATGAAGACAGCAACAAAGACGGAGTCCACGATTTGCACGATCGATCTCAGAGCATCCACGATCTCCACATCCTTGTGGGTTTCCGATTGGTATTGTCAATGTTGAATTCCTTTTCTTGGAAATTAAATAGGCATTATTTTTCCTTGTAACGAGATGGATTTTTTTGAAAGTTGGGTTCCTGTCGGTATATGAATCATCATGAAATTTTGAAATCAACATGATAATTTAACCATGAAGCAACATGGTAATTTAATCATGAAGCGCTGATCACGATAACTTGTTGATGATAATTTAACCATATTTGAACCGTTTATCCTAAAATATTTGTTTGAATCATGGGATATTTATCGTGTTCACGTTATAATCGTCATGGTAATTTAACATTTAACCATATAACGGTTTGAGTATGTTATGTTATTCTTTTTTTTGTTGTAATTTAACAATGTTCCGTGTAATAAGATCAATAGAAAATATGATTTTTTGATGTCAGTTGGCCAACTTGAAGAATGAAGAAAACATGCAAAGATTCCTAATCATATTTAAATTTACCAAATCCCACTGAATTAGGAAAATAATCCATTCCGATCCCACTAATTGGGAAAACAATTCAATCCAATCCCACTAAATTAAGAAAGCAATATAACATAATATATGTATATTATAGAAAAAATGCTAAGAAAGGTAATTCACACACTAATAGGATGAAAACACAAGCATGAAAAAAGGACGGAATTAATTCTAACATGACATGAATAAAAAGGATGGATATTTAAATATTCCAACAATATTTTGGATGAAATTGTATTAAAATGATAAAGCGCTAGCTAGCTTGTCTCATATTTTCACTGGTATACAATAAATATAATTTATTTATTTATTTTTGTTGCGTCCTCTATCGTGTCTGTGTTCGTATCCCTATTTTTTTAAAAAGTTTCGTGTCTATATCCGTGTCCGAGTCTGTATTTGTATCTGAGTCCGTATTTGTGTCCGTGCTACTTAGCTCAGAATCACTGGATAAGTCATACGTTTCAAGGATATTCCTTTTGCAAGCAACATACTTCATTGTACGTTTGAAACCATACTCTTCAATCGTGCATTTGGCCTTCCGAAACTCGTCGGGGATATTCTTTGCGCAAGCAACATACTTCAATGTACGTTTGAAGCCATACTCTTCAATCGTGCATTTGGCCTCCTTCCGAGTCCGAGACTCTGCAGCAGAGAAACTAAAGCTATCTTCTTTCATCTTCATCCCATGCTTAATATACGTCGCCAGTGGTTCTGCAATCTCGGCATCCTTTTGGGTATACGACGGATCATAGTCACCAGCAATGTACTTTAGCCACTCGTAAGATGCCGCCTCACATAAGCTTTCTTCAACTCCTTTTTCCAAGGTCCAGCCTATATCAGATCATCAAAAATCAATAGATCAATTATCAGCAACCGATCCTAAAATAGGGGCGAAATCAGAGATCCCGAGTAGTAGGGGTCTACACTTACTTTCATCTAGTTCGTATTTATTGACAAAAACCTGAACATGTACTAATAAAAAAAATGGAAAGAGGAGTTGCACAAACTGATGTGCAAAAACTGTCTCGATATTCATAAAATTTGCACAAAAATCTATAAACGTGTATTCCTAAGTGTAAAATGTGTATTGGAAATTTAACTTTTTAAGTATTTGCGGGAATATATGAATTGTGCACAAACCATTCGGTGATGTGTTTAACCTTGTTCCCAGCTCCTATAGTCTTTCATAAAAGCTTAACAAACGAGGAGCTAAAACATGAAGTCACGGAAAAGAATTACACCACACACACTCCTCTAGCTAAGCACTAGGGTTGTGTCTCGTTCTATATACGGGGCAACGAAAAAAATGGGAGTGAAATTTATTCATTATTTCGTACATTGAATGAGACACAACGCTAGTAGTTAAAATAATTTATTATACATGTCCAAGTATAAATAGAGAATCATGACCAATTAACAAATAAATACTAAAAAAAATCCATAAAAATAAAACAAACGAAAACACTTAAAAAATTGGATTTCCATTTACCTTGCACATATTAAGAACCCCCAAAATGTCCATCTCTTTCCCCATAAAAGTACATGTAACTGCCAAGCATTATTTAGGTTTTAAAAATTCTAAATTCTGGAAAATTAGGATTTGAAGGTTGGAGAATAGCCACTACATTTGTATAGGCTATTGAGTGATGTGACAGTCCTATAGCCCTTCAGACTTAGGCGTGACCATAGGATCTCACAGTGTTGAAATGAGTTGACGATGAGATGTGGTGTCCAGTCGTATAAGTAGGGATTGCTATGCCACCTATCTTTTTTTTAAATCCTAGGCGTATTGCTTAGCAAAGAAAATGGTAGGTCATACACTAGAGAAGTGCTCAGTTCGATACGTTAAGCAACGATGAATAAGCAATACTAGTTCCAATTGATATATTGAGATGAAGGAATGTGAGATTTCAGGTAAGGAGCTGGACAGCATTGTTGATGGCTTTGATGATTTGGAGGAAGGTGCCTCCATTTTAGTGGAGTTTTGATTTTGTTCTTCTGTTCTTTTTGGGTTCTCGTATGTTATTTTTGCTGTTTTTTATGATGTTAGCTTGTTGTGTGTGTTTTGTATTGTTGAGGTTGTTGGTGTTTTGTTATTAGTTGCTTCTTTGGCTAGTTTTGCCTTGTAGGGTTTTTGCTTGGTGTTGTTGATTTCCTCGTGATTCATCTCCTTTTCGTTGTAGGGGCTGGTGGCTGGTTTTTGTTTGTAGTTTTTTAATCTCTTATGTGTGATGGATGTTTTTTCTTGGCTGTAGCTGTGTCTAAGGATTTTCTTTTCCTCTATTGGTTTCTTGCCAAAGTTTCTCTTTAGGTCGCGGTTAGCTTTTGTTTGCCCTTGCCCCCTTTAATCTCTATATCTTCTTCAGAGATCAATAGAATTTCTTTTGCCGAGGAAAAAAATACTAATCCCAATTGCAGAGCGTTAATTGTTACGTGATGTGTACACTCATACCCGGATAGCAATGGTACGTTTGCCACATTCTCTTTTTTTTTTTTTTTTATATAAGCAACAACATTTTATTAAGAAACTCGACAAATGGTACATCGAGAAAAGATCAATTATACACTTCAAAGATTGAAGTCAATAACAATAAGGATGTTCTCACCATATGGTTGTTATTCGTGAGATAATTCGCAACATATGATTTTTATTAGTGTGATATGAGAGAGTGAAAATATAATCAACATAAGGCACGAGAACGGGGGATAATTATACCTTGGTGCTTTATCCATGCATGCGTCATCTCATGAACTAGCGTTGACGCAACTACTTCTCTGCATATGTACATCACATATCATGTCAAAATTGACAACTGAATATGTTTCTTGATGTTATCAAGTCCTTAGTAAAATGATATGAATGGCCAAACAAACGTTAGAGATTCCTCTTCTACGTTAAGATCGAATTCAAGACAATTCAAGAGGTGTACATGTACTATACACTCTAGAATAGGAATGTGTATTGTACCATTTCCTCCCTTTTTTAAGTGGACTTTCGTATCATTGTAATTTAATCGCTCTCTCTGTTCTCTACCGTCTCCTCTTTCATATCCTATGTTCATATGTTGCCTTAACATAACTAGATGTTCAGGTTGGGCAAGCTATCAACTATCGAGGGCGAAACATGCTAGAATTCTCAAATAGGTCCCTCTATATGATTCATAACTAAAAATTTGAAAAAGATAAATCAACTTTAATTATAGATATAACAAATACTAAAAATTGAAAGTACAAAAAACTTTATAATCATTCGATTAACTCAAAAGGCCTTACTTAAATATCACTTTTCTCCCATTTTGAACGAATTTTTTTTTTATTATATAAGCTCTCAAAATAAAATAAAAAAATTCTCTCAATCAAGATATCCACCCTATCACTTACCTATTACCATGGATAATTTAACTTCTTTTTTTATAACGACAATATAGCTAACCATTACTAGTTTTATATATATAGGCATAAATTAGGAACGCCTGATGCAACTGCATCATCGGCGTATGCCCAAAGATGATACTATGTATGTTACAAACTACGGAGTATCTCACTTTCTTATGTAAGCACCTTCTTGAATCTGGTTTGCCTTTCTTAAATTATGCCTTGATGAAGAGATCTCTAGTTGTTGCAAAATCTCAGCTCTACTGAACTTCAAACGAGTTTCAAACTATAAAATGCTAGTTTCCCGATATATAGTCAGTTTTCTACCTGTGTTTTAAACCGTGTCTCTGCTTGCAAGGGTTAGATTGCGTACATCATTCCCTCACACCCTGCAATGGCGAGAGCCTCCTACACTAGGTTTGCCTTTTTTTATTTATGTTTGATAAAAGTATTTAGTTCAAGAAAACGAAAGGCGTGCAAAAAATGAAGACATGTAAACATTAGGGTCAGATGAGAATTACCTTGGTAATCCAAACAAAAGATAGATTGCACCCACTTTATCACCCTTTGCTTCCTTGGTACTTGTTACCACTTTTAGATTAGCCCCACTCCATTCACACCTTTCGACCTAATTTGCACAGAAGTATATACACATTATTTGAAAAAATACACACTGAAGATTCACAAAAAGACAAAAAAATATGGAGTGCCATTATCTGAAAAGGGAGTGTGAAAATCATTTTCTATGGATATATTTGTGTGTGGGTGTACATTTGTCCACCATATGTATATTTTTGCCGATCAAAAAAATATTTTCTATTTTGAGGTAGTTATATATGAATCGATAAATGATTAAATGAAAAAAAAAGAGTGAACATACGAAATATAAATGATTAAATGGAAAAAAAGAGTGAACATACGAAATAAAAATATTAGCCGATCGAAAAGTATTTTCTACAAGTACGTCAATATGCGCAGTATAATCATCGGGAAATTAACGAAAAGGTTCTTACTGCTTTTATTGTTTCTTCTCCTCGTTTGAGAAACGCCCCACGAGCTAGAGGTGTAGCCTGTTTAGACAACATTGGATTAAAGACTTTAATTAGTAGTAATTTTAGATAAACTCGATGAATTAAGTAGAAGTCTTATTGCTTAAAATTGATTCATTCTAATTAATTTCTATGTATAAGGAAGATCTTACAAATAAACAAGGTAAGGAATTCATGACAAGACCAACAAATATGGAAAAATTGTACTCTGATCGTAAATGCATCGTAGGTTGTTTATGACCACTGTGCTATTATAGAGTCCTGTCATTATCCAAGAGAAAAAAAAAAAACTTACATTGATTGCCCCTGTCACATTTTTATTTATCTCATTTCCGTCGATCAAGAAAATAGGAATGTCCTTTCTGACAGAAACCTTCAAATAGTTGTCGAAAAAGCCGTGTACTTGACGAATTATAGGTTTCAATTCTCCAGGTTCCATAAGCATCATAGGAAGACAATCTGGACATAGATATCGACCATCGCCAAGGTTGGCATAATCTACCTCAATCGGCTGCATATACTGTACAAAGAGAAAGTTAGCTTTGGCATCAAACACAATCTTATATATAAGTGCAAAAAAATTATACTTAACCAGCTCAAGTTGAAAAATATGCTTATTTCCTCCGAAAATAAGTTCGATCTAGATATGATTTCCTCGGAAAAAATTCTCATTAGTTGGTTGGATCTTTTTCTACCGTCGGAATTTTTCTCAAAACTTAAGAATTCCTATCAGCATAGCTCTAATAAAACTTGATATGCCAGCCGTGGTTGTATAGGGAAAAAATTATTAAAGTTGGAAAACACTAATAACTACTCCTAATGTAATGGTTGAGAACTTAGGAAAGTAAGGGATCGTTTACTAGAAGCCGACGGACATACATACATATATACACACACACACACACAAAACTTCAAGTAAGAGTGCCCTTACCGTATTAAGTTAAGGACATTCCTTTCCCGACCAATTTGCGATGATCCGAGCCGCTCAATATGTTCTGAAAGTGATTTTACGGGTACAAGCGAGAAATCGGCCAATAAAAAAGACCGAAAAGGGCTTGATCCGAGCAATTTTTGTTTGTATTTTATCAAATTGTTCAAATAAAAACTGCTCAAATCCGAGCAGTTTTTGTTTGTATTTTATCATAACTTTTGATGTGCTTCAACACACTCAAATAAGGGTTGTGTATTGTAGAGGGTTTTGTTATAACCCGGCGCAATTTACCCGACCCAACTCTCTTAGGATCCGCGTGTTGTTTTTTATTCCCGTGGCCGCTGGGAGCTGAGTCCCACACCAAAGCCTGCATCCGGGATCCCTCAAGGAATCCGGAGTGTGTGTGTATATATATATACTAGAGGCAATACATTTTTTTTTGGGTACTTCGGAAACACTAATATATATACACATAAAACACTAATACATTTTTTGAAATCTCATACATTTTTTCTTTTTTTGGAGTTTCAAAAAATGTATTGTCTCTAGAACCGGCCCCTAGAACATCTTCGATTTTGGTCTGACATTTTAATAAGTTGGTAATTTTAAATTTTAACTGAGGCAGAAAACCAACCTGAAGCATATAGCAGTTAGAACACCTTCGATTTTGGTCCGACGTTCGAACAAGAGGTGGATTAAAAACTCCGTATCCTTGAAGTGGTCCATTTGGTGTTTGGTCTGTTGGCGTGCTCAGAGGTGGATAATAAAATGGATCTTGTAAGTAACCTTGAACCGGTCGATTTGGTGTTTGGTTGGTTGGCGTGCTAAGATGTGGACAATAGAAAGGATCATGCACGAAACCTTGATTTGGTCCATTTGGTGTTTGATCTGTTGGTGTGCTTTGGCTTGTGCCCATCCTAAATTTGAGACTAAGAAATCGAAACAAATTAGGGAAACATGCATAACAAGAAAACCTAGACTAAATACGAAAACATGAATAATAACCAAGATTAAACAGGAAACATAATAATAAAATCCAAAACCATAGTAATGTAATTCAATACCTTTCCTTGGGGATATTAAACTTAATTTGATACGGTTCCTTCCGGGCCATAAATCATGGGAAATTCTATTTTGAAAGAAAGAAATTAATTAATTGGTAAATGGATAGCAATTTTTTTCCTCATACTGTACTAATTTTCTATTTAGAAACCAGGAAGACATTTGGAATGAAGTATAGTCAGCAGAACACGACAAAGCCCAAACCACACCAATTTAATCACTAGGCAAACCGTAAAGAATAATAGTTTCCAATTTAAATTCGGTTTTTCTATTGTCAGGTTACTGGGCTGAAAATAAACATATAAAAAGACAAAGAAAATACGTATTCATGTATACTTTTTAAAAATTTTAATACATATTCACACACTTGTCATTGTCAACTCATTGAACTGATTTTAGAATTATTTCCAATTGTTTGCTCACTCAATTTTCTTAACCCAAGTAATCAAATTCCAACACTTGCATTCCACCAATTATAAATCCAAAAAAGAGAATTATGGGCTAAAAAAAGGTCTGTCATGATTCTCATCCTGTTCAGGACTATCAACTTGATCCTACGTCTGATGCATCTTAATACAAATTTTAGGAGGCCCTCCTACTTTACAACAAATTTATGATAGTTCAACTCCAACACTAAAAGGTCCCATCTTTTATATCTGCTTTAGACCCCCGATAAGTTAGGGCCGGCCCTGCATCCTCATGACAAATGGAAAAATCTCAGCAATTCTCTTTTAAAAGCTGAATACATTGAATAACAAATGCATAATGGTTCAATTTTTGACGAAAATCTATTCATTTTCTTTCCACCTTCGGACAACGTGGTAGAAAAGATTTAGGGTGTGTTTGGAAGTTGGGGAAGAGAGCGGAAGGGAAGGACTATATTAAAAAAAAAAAAAAAACCTCCTCTTATTTGGTTGCTAGAGAAAAGAGAGAAGAAAGAGGAAAAAGTTGAAAGACAACGAGTAAATTTTTCCGGGATTAGCCAAGTGGTCAAGATTTGAAACTAAGAGAGGTTTGCTCCATCTCAAGTTCGATGATTAATCGATCAAGATGCATGTAAGCTGATTCGAACACGTAAATTGCCAAAAAACTTAGACGAAACGAGTCAGAAAACACACAGATAACAGGAGAAAAGCGCGGAAAAAGATAACCCATCAAGAAAGAAACAAACATCAATACATACGCACAGAAAAAGCCACCATAGAAAAGACACAAATCGGCACACCGACCAAGCAAAACAAAGAATAATACCTCCAGCAAAAGCGGAGCGAGCAGACCAGGCAAAACAAAGGGCATATGAATGAAGAGATAGATATATACTAGGTTTCAAGGAGTATTTATTATGTTATTGATTAAACTTAGTTTCCTTTTTAAGCAAAATAAAGTCTATATTTTTATTTCATTTAAAGTGTTTATATATAGTATAGATTTAAATCAATGAAGATGCATTTTGTATACTTTAAAATTGCTCAACGATTCCCAGAAACCCTGCTTGATTAAGAAATCGTTTTCGAGATTTTTAGTATAGAGAGATTTGATTGAGTAATAGGTTCCCATAATTTTTACTTTTGAATGAGGTAATATATACATTCCAAAAAATTTCTTTTTTCGCTTGGCTACATTCCTTTAATTTTTGGACATAAGTAGAAACTAATGCTTTCCATATATAATTAAGGTATTTAATACAATATTTCCATTGAGAAGTTTCAATTTTGAGATTAAATTATATACACCGCCAGTGTAAATATTCTTTTCTTCTAAATCAATTAGATTTGCGTCACATGTTAAAACGGTGGTCTCAATTAGTAGAACATGGCAACGTGGTGGAATCTGACGCGATAAACAAGTATTTGGCGCTTCCAGAAGAAGCTCGTGACCAGTTTTTTCCGAAATTTTTGAATTTATTGAGATCTCGTCGTAGCTTCAAGAAATTACTAATGAGTTAGCATTACTAGCGCGAGATATTTGTTGTTTCCTGATGTAAAGCAAGATTCGTTAGGGACTTCAATGCCTTCTCTCTGTTGTGTTCATGTTCTTGCGACAATCTTGAGCTTGTTTTGGTGTATGGATTTGTTCAGTGATACATACTTGTGTTATGGTGGGAAATTTTGCTTGATAAATCCATGCATGTTAATTTTACCAACGTACTCGATCAGCATGCTATATATGCTAACGTATCAGTCACGACCATTTCCGATAATAATCGCGCACGATGGGTAAGGCCGGTATGACCCACCTTACTTGTTATGGCCAATGATTTGATTTTGGCTCTCAAAATTAGCTACACTAACAAGTGAAAAAAAAAAAAGACAAAAAAAGAGAGAGAGGTCTTGTCAAATGGCCGGTCAGACAAGAAGGTAAGGATCCAAATTTGCGTAGCATCTTAGTTGCTCAATTGGTGTTAGCTAAGATCTTTAATTCGATCCAAAGCGCAAAAAAGGCTAGCCATATTAAATGATTGGATGAGATAGAACTGCAATAGGTGTTTTGCCGATAGTAGGATTTGCAGCAACTGGAAGTAGGATTTGTAGTTGGATTTGTCATACAAATTTATGGGAATTGACACACCAACAGCTCAGGGAATTGGAACAACAAATTTACTTGGAGCAGCAGCTAGCATCAATTGGAACTTGGATTTATCATACAAATTGCAGAAGCAGCAGATGGAATTGGAACGTCACCAGCTAATAGACTTTGAGCAGCAGCAGCAATTGATTTTACTTTCATTTATTTGTGCATAGTTTTTTATTTTGAATGGCAAAGAGAATTTTATTATTCTTTGAATAAGCATTACAAAGACTAAAGGGAACAAGGATTTAAACGGCATCACAACCCGCATCAAACATCCCAACTAGGTTGGCACATAAGAATTGGGACAATCATTTGCCAATCAAAGACCCAAAGCAGACAACGGAGAAACCAAGTCTAAAGAAAAACAAAAGAAGAAAAAAAACAAGGAAAGAAAAAACACACAGAGATGCCCAAACTCACACGCACACACTCATAACAGAGAGGCAATGATGTTGTCCAGTCTGAAAAGGAAGTCTTCTGAGTAGTGGATCCCCAGCTTGTTCTTGCCCAGAAGATGATTTTAAGCTTGATCAGTTCAAGAATATCATTCCAATCCGGAAGCTCATTATCAAATAAAACCCCATATTTTTAACCACAAAGTCCAGAAGACAGCAAAGGGAATACAATCCCAAATCATTTTCACCTTTGGCTTTAGTTTCCTATCAAACTACCATGCTCGAAGGGCTGACAAATTTGGAGGAACCACCCGTTGGATACCAATCCAAGCTAGTAATCTAGTCCAAATGAACCGTACAGGAGTGCAAAGCAGAAGAAAGTGATCCATTGTTTCGATGTGTTCATTGCAGAATTTACATAGAGCTCCATCAACAGAATGAATTATTCCTAGCCTGTACAAGTAATCACCCGTCTTTACTCTTCCCTCTAGCTACCACAAGCCAACCAAAGCATTTAGAGTTATGAGGAGCGATGTTCTTCCAAATGAATTTGTAAATAGGATCAGTTATACTCTCATTGTGTCCACAGAGGCTGTACATTGATTTAACAGAGAACATCTTAGATGTACAACCCCTCCACTCAATTTGATCTGCCCTGTCTGCCGTAGTTGTAATGCCACAGTTATTCAGTAAATGCTTAAGAGTCTGGAGTTGTTCTGATTCCCAGTCAAATAGACTTCTCCTGAGTTGAAAAGCTTCCTCAATAGGCAAGGAGTTATAGCCAACAACTAAATCTAGTGGCACTGATTTGTTGCATGCAACACTGAAGAGACTTGGAAAAGTATTGCCTAAACAAGTTTCATTTAGCCAAATATCATTCCAGAAGGATATCTTTTTGCCGTCACCCACCTTTAAATTGAGGCTCCTTGTGTTGGATAGAGATAATGCCCTTCCAAATAGGTGAGGTTTTCCTATTGATTTCCATCTTGGGTAACCAGCTATCTTCCTCCAACTTGTATTTTGCAGTAATAATTTTTCTCCATAAGGCATCTTTTTCCTTTCCAAACCTCCACCACCATTTCATGAGAAGAGAGTTTTTCTCCATAAGGCATCTTCTAGCTTGTATGGCTTCTATTGCTTTTACCACAGACATGGGCATTTTGAAAATTGACATATAGGAAAGAGGGAGAGTTCTTACAGATGATTTGATCATGGTTATTTTGCCCCCAAAGGTGATGTGTCTCCTTCTCCAGGAAGCTAATCTGATTTTCATTTTGTCCAAAACAGGTTTCCAAGTGGATTTGAGTCTTGGACTCACTCCCAAGGGCATTCCAAGATACTTGATGGGTAGGAATTGATTTTTGCATCTAAGTAGGTTTGCAATACTGTCTACCATTGATTTCTCCTCACCAATGCCACAAACCACAGTCTTGTGATAGTTGATTCTGAGCCCAGACATTGCTTCAAATCCTCTTAGCAATCTTCTGAAGATGAGATCACCAAGCCCAATGTCAAGTCCATTTAAAAGACCTTGGTTTACAGCAGCTTTGAATTGCCAGTTTACACCTTCTGCTGCAATGATGAACAGAAAGGGTGAGAGGGGATCGCCTTGTCTCACACCTTTTTGCATTTGGAATTCTTCTGTAGGGCAGCAATTTACAAGTACTGAAACCCAAGCCGATGACAAACAAACCTTGATCCATTGTATCCACAGCAGTGGATAACCCATGAGTTCCATCAAGTTGAAGAGGTAATTCCAGTTAAGATTATCAAAAGCTTTCTCAAAATCCAATTTGATGATTATCCCTTCCTTTTTACTTCTTTTCCAGCCATCAATGGTCTCATTTGCTATCAGTATTCCATCTTGAATGTTTTTCCCTCCGGTGAATGCTGATTGAACTTCTCCAACCACCAAAGGAATAGTAGTTTTATTCTAGATGCAAGTACTTTGGAGAGAATATTGTACATGGAGCTTATCAGACTTATGGGTCTGAATTCATTTAGGATAAGTGGGATGTCAACTTTGGGAATCAGAGCAATGAAGGAAGAGTTGAATCCCTTTGGTAATCTGGCATTCTTGTGAAATTCTCTGAAAAAATTCATTATGTCCTCTTTCATGATTTGTACATAGTAGCTTGCAAGGACTTGATCTCCCCCCAAAATATAGAGCACAAACTGAGTATAGGCCAGTCAAAAGTGGTATCAAAGAAGAAACCTCCCCATCCTCTACCACTTGAGATAACTGAAGATAGGCCTAAAATAACTTGAACAAGCATATTGGCTGACTTGTATAGCCTTGTTGTTCATTGTATTGTTGTTCAGGGGGACGCCCCATTATTTTTTGTAATTGCCATGTTTTTTGGTGAAATGAAATTGCGTACCCAAAAAAAGAAAAAGACGAACATTACCCCACCCCTCAAAAAAAAAAAAAAAACAAAACAAAAAAAAAAACTTCCTAAAACACAATAAAAGCATCACAAAAGCCTGAAACATAACAAAGCCAAAGGTAATCACCTATATTAAGAATCCATGGAATATAGAAGAGCACTTATCCACTTTCAATCTTCTTAACAAAAAGGGTCAAAAGCAAAACTGGCAAAGGACCAAGATTTTGTACCAGCTCGTACTTTTTGATGTGAGAGAAAGAAGGAAAAGTGTATAGGGTGTTGTGTTAACTAACCCTAACACAATCAACTCTTATTTATATAATGGAAAATCATAACATAAGACTACATTAACCAATGTGGGACTAATACCAATAGTATATTCTAACACTCCCCCTCAAGCTGGAGACTCTCCAAACAATTACCTTAACTACTAACAGCAATAACGAAAAACAACCAACTGGTTAAAATAATGGAACAACTTTCAATAGTAACGACCAACGAAACGACTTCAATGACTTCAATGACCAACCAACTTCAACGATTTCAACGAATTAATTTCAACGACCAACGAACAACCAACGAATTCAATGACCAACGAACGATTTCAACGACCAATGAACGATTTCAACAACCAACGAACCAATTTCAACTACCAACTTCAATGACCAATAACAACCAACTTCAATTACCAACCAACAAACACCAACTTCAACGAAATAGACAATAAAACAAGATATATTACCACGCTCACCAAAAGCATGGCCAAAAATCCGACCACGATATCTAGAATCACGACTGCAACCATGACCATGGTTGTATGAAGAACCAAACCCATCAGAGATGGCGGAAGCAGAATCAGAATCAGATTTTATTGCAAACATATCACCGTGCAATGAGAGGCAACCAATCGATCAACTAACCAACTAGAATGTCCAACCCCGAACAACTAGCAACAGATCTACCTTACCAGCCATTATACGATGAAACAGAACCCAAAGTAGAGCATCGACAAAATAAGAATCAACAAATCACGAGCTTAGCCTACCTCATTAGATCAATATACCACAAACCAACAACTGAATGACAAATGTGTTGCACGAAAGAGTAGAATTGTAAACTAACAGAGACCCGGCTGAACAGTCTCATGAACAGTGTGTGAACAGTGCACATGAACAGTGCGTGATGAACAGATCAACACGTCGACTGGAGTTGGGTGGCTGTGTTTTGGGGTTTTGGTTAGGTGGGGGGCTGCACCGCGGTGACAGAGGTGAGCAGCAACTATTTAGGATTGTGGTGGTTTAGGTTAAGCGTTAAGGCCCGGCTCTGATACCATGATGTGAGAGAAAGAAGGAAAAGTGTATAGGGTGTTGTGTTGTTAACTAACCCTAACACAATCAACTCTTATTTATATAATGGGAAATCATAACATAAGACTACATGAACCAATGTGGGACTAATACCAATAGTATATTCTAACATGAAAGCCATTTCCCTATGATATGTCTGTCAAACTAGGGGAAAAGGGAAAACTAAAGAAAAAGGAAGCCATACCACATAAACAGTCTTCTCCATCCCACCACAACGAAAGTCCTATTGTTCCGCTTTCTCCAAATCAACCGGTCCTCATTGAAAGTATGAAAGGCGCCATAATGAAAGGCCAGATTGCTAGAGCCACTTTGCATAAGATAATATAGGTATCAAAATAGCAAAACAAAAGAATACATTCAGGGAATCTAAGCAGAACACCAAATCTTACGGTTTAAAATTTAACCAAATGTATCTCCTTCCCAATATAAGTTGAAACCAAGGTTTAATTTCAGATATGAAGCCCACAATTAGATTACATAGGAAGCAAACACAGGCACAGACAATAAAAATTGAAAATATCCATTGTCCTAGACCTAGAAATTGGATCCTTTCACACTTTTCAAAAACTACTTCATAGTTCCACGGTGCTAGTGCTTGAGTAGAAGACTATTACGAAGAACTTTAATTAATTAGAAGCTGATTGGTACGCCTTATCACCTTCATCTTCTTGACTAGTAACGGGGTAAATGCAGCACCATCCTGGTTAAAACTAAATCAACTCGATCGTCTCTTGACAGATACTAGGTTCTCTGAGTATGGAAAAACTTGTGCTATATAATGTAGTCCTTGCAAATCGCATAACTGTTTATATTCTTTTATGTCCCCTGTACTAAGGTTGTACGACACCATCTGCCCATTTTTGCACCCAGTCAGAAGAACCTCGCTATTTGGCCGAAACCCAAATGGACGCTGATTTCCTAAGATGGGCCCAATAGTGTACTTTTTAGTCCAACACTCCTGAACTCTGTATTCTTTCATTAACCACACGTCAAACTGCGTCTCTTCTAGCTGGTTGTCATACATTGGCACAACAAGGGCAAGGGAATCATTCAGAAGACAAAGATTAGGTCGCGATTCAGAGCCAACGCTGACGGGCAAGGCTCTTTGTTTGAACGATCCTTCAACGGTGTTTAAGACATCAATAGCGCAGACCTCAATAGAAAAGTCATAACATAGCCAGTAGAAAACCCCATCTATTAATGTGGAAGGATGATCATAAGGACTGAATCGATGGTTGGGCCCCGTAGCAGCGATTTCTTTCCATGAGTCTCTACTCATGCCATAGATCTGAATTTTATGATCAATGCGCGTGGGTGTTTCAAGGTCCATAACTTTTTGATCAGAGCGCGTGGGTGGTTCAAAGTCCATATCCACTGCTTTCGAAAATTCATAGAGGGTGGCGACCCTGACCACTATATAATCATTAGTTTTGGAATCAAAAGCAAACCCTACATGATTAGTACGCCAATTATGATAAGGGGGTCGAGGGAGTAGCCTAAATTCTCTCGTTGCAGGGTTGCATATCATGATATTCGCCTTGAACCACTCGGAGAGACACATGAGGCCATTACAAGAGCCATGGATCCTGAAACTAATAAGGTCGACTGGCCTCTCGGTGAAAGAGAGATCTAGATGTTGGATTGACGTTTGGCCGGGGAATAAATAATAGAACCAATGGTGGGTATAATTGTTGTCAGTGCGAACGAGCGAGATGCAGTCGTGGGGTTGGGCACGGGTGTGGTTGAGGGAGATGAAGCTAGGGTTTCGGATGAGAGAATACCAGTTTTTGGAGACTGATTTGCATCGAAGAAGTGATTTCACGGAGAGACGAGATAAGATCTCCATCAACACATCTTCTGTCAGCAGCTCCATCCCTTCAATGGCCGTAGCCTCGTTCTCCATGTTTTTTTGGTGTGGAGGATTTGCCAAGACTTTCTCAGCACGGCTTCTTTTTTTCCTTTCTTTTTTTGTAGTATTCAACAACACGAGTTGATGCGGCGTAGAAGTTGTTCGAGTTTGATTAGAATACTAAACAAATTGAAAAAAAGTAAATTTAATGAATGATTTTAACCATTCTGAAGCTTGATTCGACTCGACTCAAGTTCGTTTAAAAATTTAATGAAAAATATTTAACATTTTGAAACCTGACTCTATTCGATTTGATTGTTCACAAACTTAGGGAGGGGTTACTTGACAAGATTATGAGTTGTTGTTTGTTGCTGTATTTCTTTCTGTAAGACTCTTTTTTGGGGTCTATAATCGCTTTTCTATTTTCAATGCAACTGCTCTTGGGACTTGGGATGGTGTAGTGCAGCACCGCAATGCACCACAACGGTTTAGGGTGACCTCAATTACAATAAAGCTATGGGTACATATGAGAATATATATACTATGTATATATGGGTTTTGTGGAGCTCACGTCGGGTCCCACAAAAATTATTCGAACCGTCCATTTTTAAAATATTTTTTATGGAGCCTCGTAAAAAATTAGTTTAATCCAGTATCAATAAGGATTTTTTCTAAATTTGTAAGGGCAAAATTACTTAACTGTTCAGTTTTGTCCTTACGCATTTGATCTGAAAAATCTTTACTGATATCAGATTGAGCTGATTTTTTACAGAGCTCCTTAAAAGAATATTTGAAAAATAATGGACAATTTAGATCATTTTTGTAGGATCTGAGATGGGCCCCACAAAATCCATATGTAAATGATATGTACAATGCATATGTACCTATAGCAATACTCCCAAAACTATGTCGTTTGGCCAGCCTGGTTCAAACTTCAACATTGTAATCTCCAACATTTGACTTCAAATTGGAGATGTCAAATTTTTTTTTGAAGGCATATGTGTCATTTTAGCATCTCAAATTTGACATTAAAACTTCCTCTCCAACCCTTATACCAAATTCTATTTATTTATTAAAAAAAAACTCAAACAAGTAGTACGGAGAGATTTTAAACTTTCTAACAATAGTTTTTTACTTTCAATGGTTACTTTTTGAAATTTGGCATGGGAGAGAGTAGCTGTCAAAATTGACACGCAGGAAGTTCATGCCAAAGCCACATCAGTTTTGACATGAGTGAAGGCAGATGGATTGGAAGGTAAGTTGATCCCCAAAGTAGTCGTTGCATCATATACGTCATGTTTGACATCTCCTATTGGAGATGCTCTAAGGTGTTTATCAGGACCACAATAAGACAATTCAAATTGCTTATTTTGTAGGTTTTGTTGACATTAGAGCATCTCTAGTGGATTGGCTAAAATTAGAAGGATAAATGAAATTTTTTTATGAAAATAAAACCCACTTATGGATCAATGAGTGTTCACTAGTTAATTGAGTGGATGATAACCCCAATGGACTAGTTAATTTTATTGTATGAAAACAAACGTAACACCCCGCCCCCCCCCCCCCCCCCCCCCCCCCCCCCCAAAAAAAAAAAAAAAAAAGCCTAAAAGAGACGAAATGAAGTCTTTAAATGAGAACTGTAAGCAAAGACAACTTTTTTTTATTGACACAAGTAATATTTTATAAATAGGAGAAAGGAGAAAGAGCTTTCAATCAAAAGTTGTAAAAATACAGTCAGTTGAGAACAAAGCCCAAATACTCTTAATAGAACAAACCTATAACACCTATGGGTTTAAAATGCCCAGATCAAATAATGATCTTAAAAGTCCAAATACTCTTAATGGGACAAACCTATAACACTTATGGGTCTAAAATGCCCAAATCAAATAATGAACCCAAAGAAAGACTAACCTAACAAAGTGGACGAGTCCCTGCCCAAGAAAATCCTAAACCTAATTTTCTATGCAAATTCAGATCTCCGCCATCCACCTGCCACCCCAACCAATTTCCGATAGACCACCACCACCACCCCAGGACCTCTGGAAAATAACCCGGCTGCCACACGCCAACACTACCGGAGACAACTTAAGAACAGATTCTACACAGGTTTTTTTCGGGCCCGACTCGAGTATCAAAAAGATGATTCGAACCATTTAATTTTTTTGAAATATTTTCTTATGCATTCCTGTATAAAATCATTTCAATCAAATATCAGTAAGAGCTTTTGTCAAAATTCGTAGGAATAACCAGTCGATCAGTTTTCCCTATGAATTTTGAAAAGGCCCTTACTGGTTCCCTATTGAAATGATTTTTCATAGGAATCCATAAAAAAAGTATTCTAAAAAAATTGGAAAATGACGGCAAATGACGTATTTTGATAATTGATACCCGCCAAGGACATGTTGAGAACATTTTTTAATATTGAAAATGTCCTTGGTGGGTATTAATTATCAAAACACGTCACGGACCGTCATTTTTCCTAAAAAAAATTGATCGATTTGAATCATCTTTGCAGGCGTTGAGGTGTGCCCCGGAAAAAAACTGTATAAAATATGTGCTTTAAGTGTTCTGTGTAAGTAGATTTTTCGTTTGAAATATTGTTGCTGCAAAAAAGCAACTTCCTTTTTTTTTTGACAGTCAAAAAGGATGGGAGGGGAGCAACTTCCTTTTTGGTGGGAACAAAGATGAGCTTTGGAGGGATATTTGGGCCCAATTTACAAATTAAAAAACTGATTTTTGAGTTTTAAGGATAAAATGTGAGGTTTTCAAAATGTGGTTGCAACAAAAATAGTCCTTCTCTGCATGGAAACAAAATTGAAGTACGTTGGGAGGGTTTTTCCAAAATGAAGGATTTTTTATTTTTTTTTGCCACAATGATAACAAGTGTTATTAATACGTTAGAAACGATACATCAAATGGGAGATCCGTCCCTCAAAAGGGGACCAAGTAATCTCAACGGTGGGGATTCAGTCCAAAGACTATATCCCAAACCACTCAAACCCTTACTTGCCAACACATGAGCAACAGTATTACCAGTCCTACGAACAAAAAGAAAAGCCGCAGCACTGAAAATTTTTGCTCAAAGCTTGAATATCATGAATGACCACTTCCACCTCTTGATTGGTTGCAACTTGGCCATTGAGCATCTTCACCAGCAATTGAGCATCACTTTCTACGAAAATAGACCCCAAACCAAGTTGGAAGCCAAGCTGAACACCTTGTCGAATTGCCAGAGCTTCAGCAACAGATGAACTTGTACACCACTGTGAAAAACCCATAGAAGCAGCAACAAAAAGACCTCTAGAATCTCTAACCACAATACCATAGCCTCCTTTCCCCAAGTCTTTCTTCCATGAACCATCCACGTTGATCTTCAAGATCCCAGCTGGAGGCCTAATCCACGAATTTGCACCGCCCTCCCTGGACGAAACAATATTCAGAGTGTTCAAAGAGTTTGCAAACAAAAACTCTTATGTTTGCCAAAATTACGACTAGATAGAATCCTATAATCTCTTTTAACTATATATTTTAAAGAATTGATTTTGTCACTCTCCTTTTCTTTAACGGCACTCATCTTCTCTCACAAAATAAATCATCTAATAGAGACATAAAGGGAACACAAAACAAATCATCTAATAGAAACATAAAGAGAAGTGCCATTAGAGAAAATGGGAGTGGCAAAATCACTCCCCATATTTTATTAGATGATTCAAATATGTTTGGAATTGAAAACCAAAATCTAAAAAAAAATAAAATCTGTTGCTTTAAAAAAAATATTTAACCAATGACCAAATGCGCTCTTATCCCCCGCCGAATTTGGAAAACGAACATGCTCTTTTCGTCTGTATATGTAATTGACTCAAGTTTTTTTTTTTTTTGGACCTAAACTAAAATTAGATACGATCAAACAAAAATGGCCTTTTGCTGGACTCAATAAAATGGATTACACCTAATACATTGAGTACCAAAAACAAGGACCGGGATATCCTGTAGAGCGGTCGATTCAACCGCTTATCTCGGCAATCGATGGCTTGAATCTCAATCGAGTAATGGATGATTTAACCGAGCAATGGACGATTCAGATTTGTATGGAATTTGTATGCGTTCAAATTTGATCCGAGTTGTTCGTACCGAGATGGACGGCCAGATCGGCTGCTTTGCACCCACTCGGCACGGAAGTGCTCGGCAACATTCACGGGTCCCAAAAAATGAGCGCTTTCAGGTCTAGGGATTGGGGCCAAAGCAGCTGCTTCCCCGGCCTCCTCTAAAGCTGGCTCTGCTCCATGATCCTATAGGGCGGGGTGCCCTACAAAGCTGTAGGGCAGCCGATCTAGCCTTCCATCCGAACAATAAAGTAGCCTCGCGTTAGAATTAGAAATTTAATCAATTGAAGAAAGGTTTTTAGAGTTTCCATAGTCAGGGAATGAACTCTACTTCCCCGGACTGCGCGTCATTTTGTAGTCGTCAGGAAGATCATCCAATGAAAAATGAAAAAATGATTAATTATCAAAACACGTCCTGAGCCGTCATTTTCCCATAAAAAATCAGTTTGATGGGACATTGTTTGTTATATCAAAACACTGGAGTGTAGCTCAATAGTTTCGCTTTTGGATATGCAATTTCCCTTGGGCGTGCTGTGATATGCTTGGCGTTGGCCCTCATCTCGATGCATTTCAAACTTACCCACGAGTCTGTTCCCCAAGTGTTTGATCAATGCTCGAGTAAAGTCTGATTTTCGTACCAGAAATCATAGTATAATTTTTACCGGCTTTTGAAGATTTAAGTGCTGTATTGTCCTGAAGAGAATTTTCTACTCTAATTCGGGAATGCGTTTTTTTCAACTCGTTGCGCATTTCATTGCCTGGCCAGCGCAAAAGGCCAAGGAAGTTAACTTAATGACGAACTTGTTCGGGAGCCTGCGACCGAAGTTGGGTCCACATCATGGGTTCCTTTACACGAGATGTATATAGACAAGAATACCTTGACGACGCTCTCTGGTGCAATAATAACGCTTTTATGGAAGCATTTGAACAATGATGGGATCCATATGGCTTTTTTATGAAGAAAAAAGGAGATTATGATTTTGGCACTGAGTTCGATGAGGAAGCAAGCTATTAGTATTACATGGAAGACAGATGAAGAGGGTCCTAATGTCATGTTATAGCTATGCCATGTTGCTTAAACGCAGGGCAAGATTGATAACAAAACAAATGATGTTGCGCTGGATCGAAATTCCCTGCTAGTGTTAGAGATGCTTTACTCATTATGAGAGAGCAAACGGGTGTTGGAAATTCTTTTTCACTTTTAGCTCTTTATTGCTTGCTAAATTTGTAATGGCTGGTTTAGAGGAGATGATTCGAATACTGCAGGAGGAACTAATCTATTCAAATGAGACACATTCCAATTCTCTTGATCCTTGAGTGCTAATAGTAACTTCACTGTTACTCTGGTTATAAGCTTATCACCAGCTCTAACCCTTCCACTTCCATTTTGAATTGGAACTGGTTATGGAAGCTCAGTATTCATCAAAAACTAATGGCTTCCATCTGGCTATGCTTACATGGTAAGATTCTCAGTTTCTGATCACTAATCTTCAAAGGTCCACTAAAAGTATGACCCAAGACCCCCGTTGTCCTAGCCTCCTAGGTGTAACAATGAGGTTGAAGATCTGAAAACAAATTGGTCTAACTTCCCTAATTTGCAGGTCCCAAGCGAAGGTGTTTCAAATCGGATGGAGCGGTTGGATTGATAATGCAGAAAGAGCTAGCAGTCAAGATAACCTGGCAGTGCCTTGGAACTTGATTTTTCTTGCTACTCTATGGTTTATTTGGAATGCAAAAAAGTCTTTGAAAATGGTCATTGGTGATTCTCCTAACTGCATTCGGCTCATTCACACATGTAGAGGAGATTAAGGAAGCATTTAAGCCTCGTCTGATAAATGGGTGTTTTTCAGGTTGTGGGAAAATGAAGCTCTATACTGATGGAAGCTCCAAAGGAACCCTGGGAGTGCTGGGTTTGGTGAAGTGCTTAGAGAAGAAAGAGGACTTTGGGTGAATTCTCCATGGGCTAAAGGCTGTTGCAGAGCATCAAATGGACAAATATTGAGCTTGAATCAGATTCTGATGAAGCTATCAAGATTATTAAAGAATATCCAGCGCCTAACTCCCCTGTACCTTACCCTGGTGGGGGAACGCAAAAGTCTGGTTGCAAAGCTTGGAATCTCCATTATGCACGCCCTTGTAGACGGAAACAAAGTCGCAGACAAGCTTAGCCAAGGGGGTTCTGTGCAAGATTGTGAGTGAGTCATGGCCATTATCCCTCCGAAGGGTATCACTGGGATGTTCACCGTGGATTTGGCCAGTGTGGCCTTCGAAAGAGAATGATCCTATTTGTAGTTTCCTATTAAGTTTCTTTTGTACCAAAAAAGAGAACCTTCCAACTGAAAAGATAAGGATAAAAGATAATGAAAGTGTTTGAGGTTTTGGTCTACCTTTGATTAGAGACAGAATTTGGTTTGCAAAAGTGTTTAACCTCTAACTGGCTTTTCAAGAACAGCAGAGAAAACATCTCATCACCTTCTTTATCCATCTCCGGCACCACCCTCCACGGCAGCTTTCTATGGTAAAACTTACAACAGGACTCTAACGTTACATGGCATACATGAAAGTAACCTCTACGGTAAAACTTACAATAGGACTCTAAAGTTCCTCAACCTTCGTAGGTGCAGCTTCATCTGCCGTCTACTTGACCTCGTCGTCCAGTTGTCTTTGATGCTCCAGCTTCTCCCTACGCTTTCTAGCTGCCTTACCTGTTAAATCCAATTCATCAGCACATGCAGCAGCAACTGGAAAGTAACTCGTGGAAGGAAAAAAAACCCAGAACAAACTCAACTCAGTAAGACTTACAGAAAATATCACTCATGGTTTCAATGCTAACGTGCTTGGAATCATCTGTCTTGAATTCCTTCAAAGACTTTTTAAATTTAGCATTATCCTCAAATTCAATCAAAATATTGTCGAAATTTTCAGGTGATTTCTTCCTCATTGCAGTGGGAAGAATACCAACGTGTACGTAATTCTTGATTAGATCCAACATGATGCCCCGATAATCAAGACTGGCCTGCTTGCATCTTATCAACAGCTGCCTCAAAACACCCTACTCTTTGTGATTAATGATTCATTTCTGACGAGCTGCAGGAAAAGTCACAACTCAGTTGACAAGGACTAAGAATATGAATAACAAAAAATGCTTAGGTTTAACAGGAGAAAGTTATAAGATGCATTAGGTTCATAACCGGGAAAATAATCGAAAAAAAGCACATTTGACACTCCTGGACAACTTCGAACATTGGTGTAATTTATCTTCAAAACAGATGATGTGAGGTGTAAATCTAGGATCAAATCTAAGGCTTCGTTTTTTATAGCTACCTCTAGTAATGGCTTCTTCATGTTGTTCTCGATTGCCATTCTAATGGAAGCATCTTCTTGATCCTCAAATACACTCCTGTCCATCTCCAAACCAGGAATTTTGTTGGATTCTGTTCTTACTCCCATTGCCGCAGCCAATAGAGATTTTGTTGTGGGGAACATAGAACCTTCCTCTGCAGAATCAACATGAGATTTTACCTTTCCATTCAAGAGCGATTTATAACTTTCGCGGACATGCGTTCCATCTTGCTCCCTCTTCCAGAGTTCTTGTGCACAGACGACCTAACTCGCTTGTAATGATCTGCACTGTACCATAACCTTGGTTTGCTTTGTACGCAAACTTTGAATTTGTTGGAAAAATGGAATTTTAACCAAAGAGAATTTGGTAGGACCCACACCACCCGAGGTGGGCCCAAGTGGGTTTTAGATACTCCTTAAACCGGTGAAAGAATAAAATTTCCATTGAGAGATGAATGAGAAATTGTCTCTCAAAGTGGGTTTCAGACCAACAACAGTGTACGGTTGGATGGTCAAAACTGGGTTGATTACCCAGAGTTATTACCCATGATTGCATATTCAATTTCAGGAATAATAACTGTATCAGTTTTATTTCAGAATTGAATTGCATAATCAATTCCCCTATTGATTGAGAAGCTCCCCCATCATTGCAGCATTCATGGCAGAGGCTCCTCCTTTAGCTATAAAAGGAGACCTCTTCCTTTGGTTTCAACACACCAAAACACACCGAAAATCCAAAGCTCTTCGGCTTCTGCAATATCGTTCTTCCTTTGAGAGAGAGAGTACAAACATAAGTTGGTTCGACAGGCAGTCTACGGCAGTGTTCCGGCGGCTGAGTGGTAACCAAGTCAACCCTGAGAGACGAACACCGACACAACCTCCAGCACCGGTGAGGCAGCGAATTTGTCTTAAGGGCATCGTTGAACAAAACGGGTCTCGGTTTGAAATTGCTAATTCTCTTTTACAGTTTATGTTTTTCCGCACTATTTTCCTACAGAATTAGGACAAGTTCTTCCTCGAATCTCATAGATACTTCCTTTCCTTTAAGTTTCACATTTGTGTCTGTAACTCCAACCATTTATACTCGAGTTCTTCTGCAGTCGAAGGAGTTGGAGGAACATCGAACAACCATTTGGTTAAAGCAACAATATCTGGTGGGACAGCAGCTTGAGCATTCCTAATACTGCAAGAAGATGCAGAGCCATATTCAACCTCCAACCTTAGCAAACGATCATGCAAGGGACAGGATGAGTCACTGCTTAAAAGAATCAGTCCCCGTTGAGATGTGAAGACAATTTTAGAGTTGCAGTAAAAAATGACCCGGAAGGTTTTGGGTCCCGCCCAACGCAGGTTTTAGCGTTTTTTAGGGTTTTCTAGTATTAGCTTGCTTGCACATATAAAAGCAAAGTTAAGGCTGCCTCCTTTTGTAACTCTGACATATTTTCATCATAGTGAAACACCCCAGCACCCCGTGGACGTACGATTAAGCAATCAGCTTAAGTCGAAACCACGTAATCACTGTGTCTTGTTCTTTTCTTGCTTTATATTATTTTTTGTTCTTGGTTTGTTCTTCGATTGTGTGCGTTTGCTTGTGGGTTTGGACGTTCAAATCCCCAATAGTCCCGTATCGGCAGTATAAAAGGTTCCATCAGCAAGTAAGTTATCATAAACCTCTGATTCACCACCACCAGCAACAATCTCTGTAAACAGAAATGGTCTCATTTTCAAATCCTGCCCGATTTCCCCATCATGCTCTTGCTCAATATGCTTCAAACGCGGTTTGAAATCTTGAAACTTCTCATCACAGTAGTAGCAGGGCCAGAGCTTCCAAGTCTTGTTCTTCTCAGCATAACCTATGGCTTCCGAAAAAACCCTTTCTGCTAAGCCGATTTCATCCTTCTTCTTGCGTAGTGAAGTGCAATACGCTTTCAAATCCCCAATTCTATGTTCAATCAACCCTATCTTTTCCTCGTCAGTAATCACATAACAATAGTTCATTTCGAAATCCTTGCGTTTGTTTTCCTGTGCCTCGGATCTACAACTATGTAAATCAGGTTTTTCTTCGGAAACTGTGACTGTGAATTGTAAAGAAGCATCGTCAATGCATTGCTGAAATGGATGTTCGATTGACAATGTTTGTTTGTACTCACTCAATGCCTCATCAATGTCTTCAACTTCACTGGACCAGCTGCCCAGTTCATAGACGTAGAGAGCCTCGAACAATGTTGAGTCGGGCGTCAAAAAAACAGCGTGCCGAGCCGACTCGACGGCGACTCTCAAATGCTTCAGAAACTGCTCACCATCAGAAGCGCCAATTCTACACGCTTCCAGATGGTGCATCTTACACTGGTACGAGTGCGCAAGGCCGCAGATTTCATAACGGAGACAATTCTTGTTCATGAGCGCCACGGCTGCTACAGTGTCCCCTTTCTTGTGAACTTCGATTGCGGCCTCGCAATCGGATTCGGATCCTCTCCACAGGTCTCTCTCTCCAGATCTTACCCATCTTTTAACAACATGTGGACACCTCATTAATGAAGTAATCCAACGGCCAAAACATGGCCACAGCACCAAGTCCAGAATAGTCATCTGTACGATGTCATTTAGTTTCACGGGAAACAAACGCCGACTTTTTCCGTCTCTCTCTCCCCTCCCTCTTGGAAGCACTGTTTTACCTCCTCCCCCACCCCTGGACGATAACTCATCGCCACCGCCAAGTCCTGCATCTGTCAACCTCTCCGTCGTTCATCGGAAACAGCCTACGACTACACTCAATCGAACACCAACAAACGTCGCCGATATTGTCGATTTCCCAACCAGATCCGATGTATCAAGGCCATCTTCACCCTCTCTTCCCTTCACTTGAAATTATTATTGAAAGTGGGTTTGATTTTATGCACCAAAAGAAGAAGAAAAAAGAAAGTGGGTTTCATTTTTAGAATGTATCTCGCTCAAAATATTTACCTGAATGACTGAATGGTGTTCATCCTGTTCGTCAATCCCCACAGCATACAACAACAACGTATGAAAGAAAAACTCCAAGGGCGAAAATAAATCTTCATTTTCCAAAATATAGAATCACAAGAAGCCCTGATCTCAATAGTACACTTTCAAGATGGAATCCAAAGAAAGCCCTAAAATTTCAGGAACTCAAATGAAAAATCAAAACTAAGAGTTGAAGTAAGTGCCAGATTTCCAAGAGGAAGAACCACGAGGAAACCATTATAGTCGTGCAAATTATCATCTCTGCCATATCCCGGTCATCGGAAATGCCATACCCACCGGCAAAAGCAAGGCGATGTGAGCTATTGATTTAGAGAGAGAGAGAGAGGGAGGGAACAGCGTTGAAAACATGGATGTGTTAACGGAGCCTTACTTTGGGGGTTTTCTGTTGCCGTTAATTTTGTGTTGGAAGGGGCACTTTTATTTTTTTGAAACTACACCGTTTCACTATTTTAATATTTAGATGCATTGTTGGCTTATTTTCAGCTGTTGGATTACTTCATTAATGAGGTGTCCTCTTGTGGTTAAAACATGGGAAAGATCTAGGGAGAGAAACCTGTGGAGAGGATCTGAATCCCTCGCAATCGACCTTTATCTGTGAAAGATCATAGAACTTTCAATGCTCTTGATTTGGGGGTTGTTATCTGGCGGTGCTGCGGCGGTTTCGGGCGACAGTGGGTCGATGATCTTGCTCTAGGTTGCTCTGTACTTGTTACCCCGACCCATTGGAAGGATCCCCAAGAATTTCTTATAAAGAGAGAGAGAGAGAGAGAGAGAGAGAGAGAGAGAGAGAGATTTTGTATTTATGTTGTTTTTGGGCAGGCGGGAGAAACCGTTAACTGACTAGAGAATAATGGGTAAATTTCACTGACCTCCCCTGACAAAAACCTCCCTTGAGGTTTTTGAAATGTCACTGACTTCCCTTACTTTACTTGACAATGTGCAAATACCCCATTCTGTTAGTTAGACTTCAAACAGTGTCTAATTTGGGGTTTGGATGACTTAAATACCCCTCCTTTCCTGAAACCAAACACCATCTTCTACCTCTGATATCACTCTCAGCTAACTCCATGCGATATTCAACAGAAAAATGGAAATTAGTTGGCTTTTTCTCAAAAGCCATATTTAAACCATATTACGGAGTAGTTGATAACTCAATTCTTTTTCCGTATATACACTAAGGCATAACTTTAAGAAAAAAAATTTGTTTTGTCTTTATTTGAATTTTTTTCTCGTTTGTTAGTTTTGCGTCAAACTTTTGTGATTTATTGATTCGTCTTAAGAGGACGGGGGAATATGGATCTTGTTTGATAGGAGTAGATCTAATCGAAATCTTTTATAGTTACAACCCCATTTCCCCTAACACCACACCCCCCCCCCCCCCCCCCCCCCCCCCCCACACACACACACACACACACACACACACACAACCGCATTTCCACTATTACCCTCCAGTTTGCTTTTTTTTTTTTTTCTCTTTTTTTCCTCTTCTTTCTTTTTGGTTTGAATTTCTTTTTCTTTTTTTTTCCTTTTCTTTCTTTCCAGTTTGGATCTCTTTTTTTTGTTTTTTAATTTTCAATTATTTTCTTTGTTTGTTTCTTTTCCCATTTACCTCCCTTATTTTTTTAATTAACTCAAATTCTATTTTCAATTAAAATTGACTTTATACTTAATAAATTTATGTGATTATGTAGGCTAGTATGTATGTATACCTAGAAAATCTAGGAAAGACTACTTGTAAGACAATTAATAGGTTCAAGTCTATTTTCTAGGGTTTGTAAAGTAATTGAGAGAGAAAAAAAAAAGTATTTCAATTGATCATGTTTATCCGACTATTTTTTTTTTCCTTTCCAGATTAAAAAATATAATTACAAAAATAAGTATTCCAATTTTCAATCCATTTGAACCGGTGCAAAGATATTATTTTTCTGATCATTTCATCTGAAATGGTCGTAATAAATATTTCGCTATAAGGCTTTTCAATGGGCACCATAAGAGAACTCTAAAACTAAATAAGGAATCTTAGGGTACTCGTTGAAAGGCCTTAGAGCCAAAAATTTACTACAACCATTTAGGATGAAATTGTCAGAAAAATAATACATCTTTGTACCTGTTCAAACCGATTGAAATTTGAAATATTTATTTTTTTACACCATTTATATATTAAAAAATATAGTTAAAAATTATATGTTTTTCAATTTTTTAGTTAAAAAATCTAATTGAAACACAAAGTCCTCCTTTTATAGCCTCCAAAAATAATATTTTTGGCACACGAATCAACATTTTTTATACTTGTCTTTTGTTCACACTCTAAGCATGGGAGTAAGCATTGCCTAATGAATCTGACTGTTTATTTTCTCCTTTTTTCCCTATATACATATTAAAAAATATAGTTAAAAAAACAAGTGTTTCAATTTTCAATCCGTTTTGAACCGGTGCAAAATTTTTATTTTTTTGATCATTTCATCCTAAATGGTCATAATAAATTTTTGGCTCCAATGCCTTCAACGAGCACCCTAAGACTCATTATTTAGTTTCAAGACTCTCTTAGAATGCCCATTGAAAGTCCTTAGAGTAAAAAATTCATTATGTCCATTTAAGATAAAATGATCAGAAAAATAATATCTTTGCACCGATTCAAATAGATTGAAAATTGAAACACATAATTTTTTAACTATATTTTTTAATATATAAAACGGCGTAAAAAAAATAAGGTGTAAACATTTGTTTCCTCCAAATCAATTGTATTGCGTCACGTCACTATGTTTTATTAACTAGGACTACTGTTTTGACACGTGTCGCAATGCAATTGATTTGGAGGAAACAAATGTTTACACCGGCGGTGTAAAGAATTTATATCTTTTAAATGACGTAAAAAAAAATTGACAATTTATTTTTGTAAATACATTATTTTTAGAGAATTGAATTCTGCACTCCATTTTTTGACATCTACGTACATTCCTTTTTTTGGATTTTAGTGTTGAAAGTGTGTGTAATTTTTTTGCTATAAGACAAAAAAAAAGAGTGTAGATGTCAAAAAAGGGAGTGTAGAATTCAATTTCCTATTTTTAAGTTTGAAAATTGAAAATCAAATTCTTATTTTTTAAGAAAGAAAAATGGAACGGAGTCTCTATAAATACCCTCACATTGTTTCCCCTTTCTACCCTGGCTTTATTTTCCAATTCAATTCTTCATTCTCTATTGAATATAAATTTCACTAACCTCTGAGGGTTTCTAATGAAAGAGAGACCTTCACTGAAGTTTCTAAAATACCAATGCCCTCCCTTATTAAACCTGAGATTACGATATTTACATATCCCTTCCATACTGTTTTCGTCTACAACTTAGCAGAATTAGGCCATGTTTCCAATAAATTTTTGTGGGAAATTTTTTTTCACATTAATCAACAAAATTTGGCAATTTACTAGTTGTTTACACTAACTAACAATCTGTCAACAACAATTTCTTTCTTAACGATTTTTTCACTCACATACCCATCTAATACTCATTCACTACCGGAAACAACTTGGTTGCAACATATTCTTTCTCAAAACCTTATTCAATAATTTTTCCGCATTTGTTGGTTTTTCGCTAATTTTTTGTGGCTTATTGCTCCGTCGTGGTGAGAGGAATCTAGAAAGGAAAAAATTACGTACGATCGAGATTCAATTTTTTTTGAAATAAAGACAAAAATCGGCTTATTTTGCATTTATTAAAAAAAAATTGGATTTCGAAGTTTGTGCCCAATCCGGTGCCTCCGCATCAGTCGTTTAAGTTATAGATCAAGAAGACGATCTAGGAAGGTGGAAATGCGAGTCAGTGCTGAGCGGACTTGCCAATTAATTTTTTACATTTTAGATTTTCTTTTGTCACGATGAAGTAATAATCCACAAAAAATCGACGCAAAACTAACTAATGCAAAAAAAAAAATGAATAAAAACGCTAGAAGGAGGGCTCGAACCTCCGACCTTGTGGTTAACAGCCACACGCTCTAGCCAACTGAGCTATTCCAGCCTGGTTGTTGGTAGAGTCAAACGTATTCAATTTAACGACGTAATCACAGCCCTTTTCTGACAGGGATTGATCGTATAAATGGTTGCAAATGAGACAAGATTTGTCGAGCTCGAATTCGGCTCATTTACTAAACGAGTTAAAAATTTGAGCTATAGTCTTAACGATCCAAACAAGTCTCTTTAATCGAGCCGAGCTTTCAACGTAAAACGAGCCGAGTCAAGTCAAGCCGAACTCACGAATTGCTCGGTTCATTTGCAGCCCTTTCTATTTATGTCTCCATACAAAGAAACTTTTATGCATACCAAGCGTGTTGGTATCTCTTCCTGTCCATTTCGCATTTTCTGGCCATTTTTCAGTTATATTTTGATGATCGGGCTCTGTTCATTTTGTAAAGTTCGCTGAGAACCATAATAATTCCAAAAATCGTGTTCATCGAACTTTAGTAGGCACATGATCAACACATGTGAAAATTGAAAAAAATCAAAACTGGGTAAAAAAACACGCTGAATTGAAACCTAGTTTTGTTTTTTTTTGTTTTTGCAATTTTTATTTATGCCAATCATGTATCAAATAAAGTCTGATAAACACGATATTTGGTAAGAATTAGGTTTTCACTGAACTCTACTAAATGAATAGAGCTGATTATCAAAATGTGATTGAAAAATGGCCGAAAAATGAAAAACGGTCTGGAGGGGACACCAACCCCTTAGTATCCTCCGTAGAGTTTTTGATCGATTTGTCTAATTTTTGTAAACGAATTGGATGAATACCAACTTTCTCTAAAACATTTTGTATAAATAGTTCATCGTGCATTTTCAAATTACGCTATAGTCTATCGCGCATTTTAAAAATGCATGATATCGTTTTACACAACTTGTGTGGCAACAATATTCACGACATTAACTATAGCATAAACTATTTTTACAAAATATTTCAAAAAGTGGGTATTCATCTGATTGTTTACAGAATTGGACAAATCGGCCAAAAAACTCATCTACATAAAACCAAAGAGCTGTGCTACGTGCACAGCAGCTGCTACACAGCAGTTATGTACAGATTCCGTTTTCTTCCGCCTCGGGTCGCGCAAAGATGATCGGAGCCGCTCATTTTGTTCAAAGGCCTAAATTCTGAAGTGATTTTGGGTGTTTTGTTAACGCCTCTAACGGTATCGAACGAAACTCATTTTTTACAGAGACCTTAAACGACATATTTTGAACAAAATGAGCGGCTCCGATCATTTTTGCGCGACCCGAGGCGGAAGAAAACGGAATCTGTGCATATCTGCTGTGTAGCAGCTGCTGTGCAGATAGTTTTTCTGTAAAACCAAATCCCACATACAATCCCCCCCGCCCCCCTCTCTCTCTCTCTCTCTCTCTCCCTCCTGAATCCTTGACCTCTCACTACAATACACAAATTCCTCTCAGAAAATTAAACGAGAATACGATCACAAACCAGAACGATTACAGGGCACAAGAATCTGGTCGTTACGTTACGTACATAGATATACTTGTATTATACCGTCCTACTGTGGAACTTTTGCAAAGGTAACGGATTCTGTCACCGACGTAGAAGAATGACGGAGGACAATTGCGCTAGGGTTTCGTCAGCCGACGCCGAACAATCAGCAACCAAGCAGAGGTGACTATGCTCTTTGAGAAAGAAACCCTAGTTTTTCAACATTTCCTTTAATCGGTGTTTTTATGCTTTCCATGTAAAAGACGAGTTTTTTTTAAGTAGTATGTGAGTCGAGGATCCTCATTCTCTTTGATTTGTGTCAACTGGTCGATATTGGATGAGTTTAGAACTTTATCTTTCGTGTGTGAAATACTTTGTGGTAGTTGGTTATTTGTGGATGTTAATTAGGGTTTTATTTGTCGTATAATTGGATTTCGCTGGTAAGTCGACTATTTTACTGATTCGAAACCTCGAATGTGCTATGAACTCTTTTGAGGCCAGTTCATATGGTTCACGGCTTCAATAGGACTCTGGACGGTGGGGTTGGGTTCTGAGAGATTACTCTAGGTGCACGCAAGCTCCGCAAACACCATGAGTTATAAAAAAAATGTATTTTACTCATTGGGTTTCGTTCTTTTGAGCAGTTGAAACGGCTGCATGGTTAGTACGGATGTCTATCACAATTGGGTTAATTAACCTATTTTGATCCGTTTGAGGACAGAAAGAGAGGAAATGAGCCAATGTGGTGTCGTATATGTGCTTCTGACTCTGCCAACTTGCTTATAGAGTAGGGTTATTGACTCTAAGGTGAGAATATCTATATTAAGAAAACCATGTCATTAATGATGAATGATGGTCACAATTTACCCCTACTTAGCAAAGTTGCAAATCCCTGGCTTGAAATCTTTGGTGTTTGATTAATCAATAGCTTTTGCATAGAACTTAAGGCCATGTTTGATTCATCAGACAAATAATGACTGGATATGGAATCTTATTTTTTTAGTAAGTTGACCCACTAGGCCACTGGGCTAAGATTGTGTGGGACTACTGATCCTATACCCCTCAAGGTCATTCATATACTCTGTTTTGTAGGATTGGGTTTGCAACATATGTCAGCGCTCTTCTAATTGCTACATTGAAACGCGCGAAATGGTGTACCCACAGATGTGTAGTTCAATCACATGACTAATGCGATGAAATGATCAATCAAACATACAACTTGAAATGGGAACTAGAGGGGACAAGTCATATTATAACTTTTGACAATTTGCAGGAAGAAGAGAAAGTGGGATCAACCTGCGGAGTCCTTGGTTGTAGCTGGAGTGGCAGTACCTGGAATTATTCCGTTGGGGAACATGGGATCTCTTGCTGCAATTACTCTCCCAGGTGTCACTTCGGCCTCTGGAGCTCTTTTGACTAATACTCTTACATCTAGCTCTGCCACCACTCCACCTTTAATTCAGCCACATGCCACCGCAGTGCTCCAAAAGATGAATCAAGTAAGAGGCTTTGACAGGGTGTCAAACCAGTTCTTTTGGATTTTATTTCAGACTCTTTCTCTTTGATGATGCATTTCAGACCCTTTTTTTTTTAATAAAGTATTTCAGACTTTATTGGAAAAATATTGTCCTTTTGCATAGCCGCCAATGGCCCGCCATAGCGTAAGCTTCAAATCCAATATGATATCTGTTGACCTTGGTGTAATATAATTTTGCTGATGTAGAAAAAAATACAAGATGAGTTGATAGCTCGAGAAATTGTCATAAATGATGCTGATTCTGCTGTTCGCTATATGCTCACAAAACGTCAGACCCAGGAAGAGGTGAATCTTGTTCATTTAGTTTTCAGGAGTGATTGATAGTAATACTTGCAGGTTATACTATCTTTTTTTGGAATAATCACATATGGAGTTGATAGATTCTTCTACTAACCTTGCAGATCCAAAAGTGCACTGGTGCCGTAGTAATAACAAGGTACGCCTTTCATTGCAAGCTGTAATTAGGGCCCTTCTAGTATCCTCGTATATACTGTAATCTCATATTCTTCTTTACAACCCGCTTGATGAAATTGTGTCTGCAGGGGAAAGTATCATCCTCCAAATGCACCCCCTGATGGTGAAAAACCACTCTACCTTCACATTTCTGCTGGGGCACATGTGAGTGCTTTATGTATAATTAGTTGAAGATTGCATGAAATATAATTTGGCTCTGTTTCATTTCAGTTGGTGCTCATTACTTTGGGAGTACTGCTGTTGGATGATGTCAGGGAAATTTGTTTATTGGACTCTCAAACTCTCACCGTGGACTTATGCTTGGGAACTATAAAAAAATGTCTATCCCTGAAATATTGATGTTTTATTCAAAAAAAAAAAGCTACTCATTTCATCCATAGATATTCTCACCGCTTAAGAAACTGTACAGTTTTGGTGTCAATTTGGTTTCCGCTGTCATATGCAGCTTGCTGGCTGCACAATGTTCATATTTGTTTGACTGAAAAGTATTTCAACAAGTTTGAGGTGTCCGTGGAGTAAACGATGAATAAAAAATTTCTACCTATGTGTTTTTGTAGAACTTAGTATTGTGTGTTTCAAATATTACCTATTAAAGTAATGTGGTTATTCCAATTCGTGGTTTCGATCATTATAATTATTCCCCCCTCCCCACCCCCTCTCCTTTCTTTTGATTAAGGCTTATTTTAGTTTGCTCAAGTTCTGGTCTACCTCTGCAGTTGGAGACAACCGTGGAACGCATAAAAGCAGTTGATCGTGCAGCTGCCATGGTTGAAGAGCTGCTGAAACAGGGTTCTATCAGCAATGGTGGAAAGGTAAATGTTCCCATTCGAGCCCTTTTATGCTCCGAAACGGGGTTGACAGGACATGAAATACTAATTGAAACAGGCTACTATTCCACTGAGCACATCTGTGTATTTGGGCTTTGAAGCGGACCCGTCCTTGAATGTTGCTGCTCGTATTCGCGGACCAAATGTGAGCCTTGGCCTTTTCGCCTTGTGAATTATGACAGTTTCTGTTTCTTTGTTCCGTTTCTTTTTTGTAAGGGGGCGGGGGTGCGACCCTGTTTTATAGCTTAAACGAGCTTGAATGGGAACAGTGGACACTGTGGATTACCGCTTAGAGAGTTAATCTTATGCTTGTTTGTGTTTTTTTTTTGTTTTGTACTGAATAGACCATTCATATTACCTCAACACCCCGTCCCAAAACAGGTTTTTAACTGGGGAGGGGAAAATGAATTATCTTTGAAGTTTTGCTTCAAGTTTTTTTTATCACAATGCCTCGCCCAACAAAAAAGGGGTTTATTGTGGAAGGGGGAAGTGGGTTATTTCAAATAGTGGCGAAATATATGGCTATTGTAAGTTTTACTTCAATTTTTGCATTTCATGGATTCTTTTTTATCCATCAATCCGGTGACATTTCTGCAGCTCTCTCTCTCTCTCTCTCTCTCTCACACACACACACACTCACTCACTTACTCTAGCAGACACATTTGGTATGTGATGCGCTTTCTTTTATGTCTTGTTCATGATTTGCATTGTTCAAGATGAGAGATTCTAATGGTTGAAGCTTCCTCTGTCATCTCCATGCCATTGGGAGAGATTGTTTTCTGTGTTGGTGGTGGTTGGTGTTTGTACATGCAGGACCAGTATGTAAATCACATTGTGAATGAAACAGGAGCAACTGTCTTACTAAGAGGACATGGTTCAGGAAGTTCTGAAAGTGGATTTGGTGAAGGTTGTATTGTGATACCATGCAACCGTTTTGCAAGTTGGTCATGTGTTTAGCATAATGTTCTTGATGAAGCAGTAACAGTTACCTTCCTCTTATTGCAGAAGGACAGCAACCATTGCATTTATTCTTGTCAAGTAACAATCCAAAAAGTCTTGAAAGTGCAAAGCTTTTGGCCGAAAATCTTTTGGATACAATCAGCATAGAGTTCGGGGCCTCCAGGTAATTAGGTTGATTCGTTGTCGGGTTTATGCAGGAATTTAAACTAATATTGTGTAAGGAGAATTTTGTAAGTTGTGTACTCTGCATGATCTTTCCTCTAAAATACAGGAATTTAAACTAATATTGTTTTATCCGTTACTAAGATTGATTTGTGTTTTCATAATGCAGATAGACCTTTTGTCTTTAGTTACTTGTAAACTTGAGATTTTTCCGTTATTGTACTTTTCTCCTGCTTTGCTTGTTGCATGCATATGCTGTTTACGTGGACTGGACTGATGATTTTCATGAATTAATTTATGTAATTATGTCACTATGTTTCTGTCCGCTTTCAAAGGAGATTAAAATTGTGATTTTCATTTAATGTCACAGGAAGGCTTATGGTGCTGTTCCTCCACCACAGCAGTTGTGGAATGGTGTTCAGAGCGGGATCGAGGTGAAAGTGAACAATAGTTCAGCTGTCAGTTTGACATCATCCGCTGTGAACTCTGCAGCAATTCCACCTATTTCCTCAGCTACACACCCTGTCTACAATACCACCCTTCTTCAGGGGACTATGAGCAGTGGGCATTTGCAACCGCACACAGTTTCATATCCCCAGCTGTCATCAACTGCTGGAACAAGCTATAGTGGATATGGTGGGATATATCCCCAAGCCACACCTTTGCAGCAAGTTGCATTGGCCCTCAGACAATCACCTTCAACTGTCAATCCCTTGGTTTCTCCTGCAAGCACAGCAGCAAATTCTATGGAGAGCTTACCATCTGAGAAGGAGAAACGGGCTTCGCAGAGACGAAAGTTTCAGGAGTCACCAGCTGCTTTGAAGGGGCGAGCAAACCCCCATCAGGTACCAGTGCTTACTCTCCATGCAATGGAGGGTACTGCATTTATTTCCACTTAAAAGAACATATAAAGAACGACTAGATAGGAAAAACCTTCTTTCAGACAATTTAAAGCACCTGTTGGGGATATGTTTCAACAAGTGTTGCTTAGTGCAGAAACTTACATGAAAAAAAGGTTGTTTCAACAAGAGTAAGCCTGTACTAGATTGTGGATAACAAATTCTTAAAACACGGTTCGTTTTGTTGTAGTAAAGATGGCATAGGGTTGCAAGTGACCATTAAACTGATAAACCTTTGAAGTTCTTCTTTTGGATGGATAAGAAATTTATTAATAGAAAACAGCCTAAAAAGAGTCAAGGAAAACCTTCTAAACCAACAAAACAAAGAAATTAACTAAGCTATAAGCTGAAGAACAAACTCTATGAGGATTTGCCAACAGCTAATAATCATGTAGTTTAAGGGGGTTCAAGGATTCAAGAGAGGTAGCAATCATCGCCTTTTTTGTTCCTGTTATTTTCTTGTTTTGACTGATCAAAAGGATCAAAGGTTTTGTAAGATGTGAAGGGAGGTCAAAAAGTTATTGAAGTTTTTTTCTGATCTTCTTGACCACCTTGTTTTCCCTCTTAAGGGATAGCATGAACCTCAATCATTATATAAACATATTTATCTTGTTTACTGTTTTTGCCTGCAAAACGAGCATGATTATCAGTCTTTCATAATTTTCGTCCTATTGAAAACTTCAATATTACTCCTCTGACTTCTACTAATTATTCCAGGTATTTTCTCTGACCTTGTATGAAGCTTACAGGCCGATACTGGACTTGTGTTGTACCATTTCAATGTTTCACAGGGCTTATGTTATGGTGGCAGCATGGGATTGGTGCATACTGCTTCTACGCATTTCACCCGTTGCTGATTCCAGAATTTATGTTTCTGATTTTAAACTGTTTGTGGCATGTAAACCAAGCACACGAACACCTATCTTTCTTTTTTCTCTTTCCTTTTTCCCCCGAAACTGCAGATCTTCGAATGAAGACATGTCGTGTTAGTGTAGCAGTCTTTGTTCCATGGCTTGATTTGGGAGGTCAACAGTGCATCTAGCCTATTATTCCTGTCTCTCTCCGATCCAACACTTCGAAATTGATGACCCTAAACCAACATTTCTCGTGTATAGCCTATGACCACTCAAGTTTGCACCTATTGAATAAACCCCCTCTATAAATTTGAACCTGAAACCTTGATTACCTTTTACCCTCTCATACTTTAGCTGGTGCTTTTCATCTTATTGCCATCGTTCTTTAATTCTAAGATGTCGATGTTGTGTTTTTCCCTCATGGATTGTTTTCTCAGAACTCTTTACAAGGGTCAGAATTTGCAAAGCCAGGTCAACCAACCTCATACTTGGGGGGAAGAAATCTTTCCACAATGCCGGCTCCAAAAAAGTTGGTCCAACCATCAATCGATGGAATGCCTCCACCTCCTCCAAGGACCATGCCACTGCCACCTCCACCAAAATTTAATTCAATGCCTCCACCTCCTCCAAGGACCATGCCACCACCGCCTCCACCAAAATTTAATTCAGTTGCACCTGCCTCCAAAGAAATTTTGAATACCTCAAAACCGGAAAGCCTCCCTGGTAATCTTTCAACTCTACTGCAAAACTAGTAGATTGGTCAACCGTGTGAAATGTTTGAGATGAAAATATGAGAACTTGTCTGGATGACCATCATGCTTCTCAATTCAGCACTTCTGCTGAGCACAACGTTGTTTGGTTGTTTCAGATACTTTGATCAAGCTGATGGAATATGGGGATGAAGATGATGATCCAGATGAAATTGCTGAAGAACCATCCAAAAGCAACTCAAATGGTTTCTCGGTTACTCCAAAACCATTTTGGGCTGTATGAGCAACAAGTTGCATCTCGAACTGGTTGTTTCTTGGCAGGAAGCAGGCAGGAAGTGAACTCACTCTTGGACGTGTTTTTATCTGTGTTCAAGAAGAAAAAAAGGTGCATGCGAGTGTTTTGGATGGCAAGAATTTATTGACGAAAACTCAGAGGTTGCTTCTGACCTTTGGCACCTGCAGAAGTTTTGGGGAGATCTGTGTTGTACTTTGGTTATTGTTTAGAGTTACAATGGTTGTATGCATATAGTTTACGTTAGATCTTGCAAATTAGGTAGTCACAGCATTGATGTTTTCTTTTCTGGATTTCTACATAACATTCTGCTGAATCCAAATGAGGTTGCTTCTCAGTGCTGCTGTTAAGGTATTTACACTATTGCTAGTCTAGATGTGCACGAAAGTACTCTGAAGTCAAAACAGAGCTGCTTTATGAGTTATGAAGTCGAAATAGAGGTTCAGGCCACATTCCAGCGCCACACACACACACACACACACACACACACACAGAGCAGTAGTGGAGTGACGTCACACAGGAGGAGGCTACTCGATGGGCAGTTTGTGCATTTTGCGGCTTACCTTGATGCTTGGAACAGTGATGTTTTACAACTTATCAAGAATATCGACTTCATGCTAATCAGAAACGAATACAGAACTTTTCTCATCAAAACGCATATATCTAAACAAAAATGAGTTGGGCCTTGGACAAGATCCATTGTTTATAGGTAAATGTGTTATGATCAGGTATTAATATACGGTTCATGCTCTCAATGAGTTCTTGAAAATGAATCGGTTTCGCTCATGAAGACGAAGGTGGGCCCCATGCCCGAAAACTGCCCAGTGCAGTCTTCAAAGCGGACTGAAGTGACCAAACAAATAGCAGAAACACAGGCACTGAACATTCTGGAAGATGATCATTCAGAAAGGGATTAAAGCAGTCCCATAACACTCTGTTTAGCAGGTTTGGCACAGTACAAGTTTTTTCACCACGCTATGTGGCTCCCCAGAAAAGAGGGAGGATAATGAAATCTTTCAACCCCTGGTATTAGCATAATCATCAACTTCATCGTTATCGACCTCATTATTCTCTTCTATCACGTCTCGATTAAAATCCTCGTTTCCACCTCTCCCGCCCGGATTGCCAAAAGTTGTTCCAGTGGTCCCATCATATCCACCGCTGTCTTCGCCACCAAAACTGGTTGTGCCTCCGAAACTTCTGCTGCCTAAACTGTTGACGCCACCGCTATTTCCATAGTTACTGACACCATATCCGCCGCCTCCACCAGTGTAGTTTCCATCATTACTAGTAAAGCTTGTTCCACCACTACCATAATCACCGCTGGCTCCATAATTACTGCCACTGTAGCCGCCACCGCCAAATCCACCAGTACGAGACTTCTCAACGGCGTAGTTCACTCTTACCATTCGGCCCTGAAAATCCTGAACAAAATCACATGTACTCTTGGAAGTTAGATTCACTTACAATAACTTGAAAAGATGAAATAAACCAATTTCTTAAAACTAATAGTACCTAATGAACCAAAATAGACAGTGTGAGGGTATCCGAATCGATTATTCGCAACTAATAATCTGCATACCGACATTATTTTAGTATATCATTTGCCGCCACTAATAACAAAGGCAATTTTTACGCCTTTAAAAAGGCATCATGAGAAAGGAGGCTCCATCCATTGTCTGCTTTATGCAAATTCTGAGAGAACCAAACTTTGGCAAATGAACTCACTGAATTTATGGTTAAAAGTACGGATGGGCAAGAGAATCTGTGTACTCACGACATATGCCAGCAATACAATTTAAGTTATACATGAAGAATGACCATTATAAGCTTTTGTCGCAGGTTCAAAAGCTAATTAACTAGTTTCGAATAACTTCTTATGGGGTACGAATTCCTGCTCTAGCAGACCTCACAGAAATCAAAACTGAAGCATACTTCTGAGCAGGCATAAAGCTATATGAGGACCTTCACTTGACCTATTAGGTTTCCAATAAACCCTTCTCAGGAACTGGTTTGGGGGTCCAATGAACAAACAAAAATGAGTTTGTCACTCTTTTTCACACGGGGAGAAAAGGTTATGATAGCGAGCACAAATCCTTCAGCGTGTTCAAGGTCATCCTTCCTCTTCCACGTTCACTGTTCACATTGGACCCAAACAAGAGTATGCATGGCATGGGGGCTCAATCCCACCATCTTTATAGATCCATGCATAATGAATCCTTTTCACGGAATAAAGAAGAAGCTACAAACTCGGAATTGGAATACTATAAGGAGCATCCTTCGAATCATTTATAACAAAGTTTAGGTTGAACTCAAGTCTTACTTTTGTACTAGCTTTAGATTAGTAAGCTGCATCTGACATTGATTTTTTACGATTGGAGTTCTACGTTACTACGTATATTCTAGATTACTCGACCTTCAGCTGCAGCATGGGCCCATGGGTAATTGGTCAAGCTGTGTGCAGCTTTTATCAGGCCTAAAATAGCCTTAATAAAACCAAGCCAACTACACCCTTCTCCAATAGTAAACCTTTTTAAGCCTTAAAACTTTCCATGATATTGACCACCGTATACAGATCACGATCATCTTACTACCAACATTTGTTTCTACAGAAGTGGAAAAGTTCCTACTACAAAAGAACTTTGGCTCAAAATCATCTCAGAGTA
>CM033800.1:33665951-33690951 GCA_019656835.1 Rhododendron ovatum | reverse complement strand
GCATGAGGACACTCTAAAGAATCTAATGAATTCATTTCTGACAGAAACCCTGCATCAAAGTACCTTGCATGCTATGATAATTTTATAGCAGGTTTGAATCGTAGCCAAGTAAATCTTTCTCGAGAGTTGGAAAATGAAAATTCCCCACCAATTTCAAACCCCTCACAGAAGATAACCATATAGACAAACAAGCTAGTGTCAAAGAAACAGGCACATGGTTACAGTACTTCAAGAAGCTATAAAGGAGCGAGACACTAGAAGGCACAAAGCAAATATTAGTACCTTGCCATCCAAAGCCTGGATAGCACTAGAAGCCTCGTCACTCGATGTATAACTAACAAAGGCAAAGCCTCTGGACCTTCCAGTTTCACGATCCGTGACAATCCTAGCTGCAAGAGATCAGAATATTACAATTGATAGCCAGCGGTTCTATGTGCACAGGACCATATTTCTAGAAATGGACTGCCTTTTTCAGCAACCAGTGTTGATAAGAGATACTATTGTATAACTTAAATAAGCACGTCTACCCCAAGAGAAATTAAGGAAAAGAAAAACAAATAAACCAAAAACCAAAAGAAAAAATGTCGTCTCACTTTGCTGCTCTTTTAGTCTGCGGCTATCCTCCTGCTATCATCAGACCATTAAGACCAAGAATACATTCACTTTGTGGAAAGCTCAGCAGACAAAAGATAAGCTGATAATTTCCAGGATACTAGGAATTTACTGAATTCCCCATCAGCTCAGAAATTTTCTGCATCCCTATCACACTCAGAGGAATACCAACAGAGCCACTTCCATAACATAGACTCAAGGAAATATCTCAAACATCACAATACCCTATCTGGAAAAATAAACACAAAAATCCCAAAAAGTACAGAAAATAAAGAAAACGAAAAACTAAACACTAAATTACATCATACAACAAACAAGAGATCGTCCAAGGCAAATTTTTGTAATGAGAATCTCTCCCCGACTAGCACATTGCTTTCTCACTAATCATCCTACTTAACAATTCCATGACCAAAATGAAGAGCATAGGAAAAAGCAGATAGTCCTAAAGTAAACTACCAAAAGAAGTCTAAAACAAAGTCAAGTCTCACATTGCAAATTCCCATCCTCTGCCATCACATATGAGAGAAATCACTCGTTCACAAAATCATTGCCTTTTCTTGAGATCCAATTTCCAAATACCACCCAACAACTCACTTCTTAATCACACACAAACAAGCATGTTACATATGTGGCCTAGGATAGAGTATTAATGAGCAATTTAGCATAAAGCAGGTTGGAAATAAGTATACCTTCAACCACTTCCCCATACTGGGCAAATGTTTCTCTCAAACTCATTTCATCTGTGGAATACGGGATACCTGAAGTGGTACATAAAATATTAGAACATACTAGATTGAAATTAATGCAAGTTACTCCAGAAAGAATTCACGTACCTCCAACAAAAAGCTTTGAAGATGACATGCATCTTATAGCCTGATAAATTGATGGTTTAGATGCTGCTAATTCCAACTTGACGTGGTTGCTTATTGTCTGCTTCAACATATTCCCGACCTTGCTAACAAAAGCCATTCTTGAACCTAGAAAACGGAAATTTACATATTTAAGACCACAAAATCTTTGTAAATTAAAAAAACTGAAGAGCTGATGATGGATTTTCATTTCTTTTGGATATGTTATAGAAATTTTCTTCGGAAAGCTTGAAGATGTAATTTCTGACAAAGGCTTCACTAGGGTGCTACCCTCTCCAAAATTTGCCTATGTCAGCAGACTTTAATTTCTTTAGCAGTTAGTGGGCCAATGGCTGCCCAAACCATTGTTCTAAGCGTATGAGGAGCAACATATGCAAGTGTATTATAGATACAACCGTGACAAGGAGCTTCCATATCAGGAAAAGAGTATGATACATGTTTCATGCAAGCCATTCTGCTGGCACACAATATAAAGCGAAAATCTGAGAACTCAGATGCTGTTGTCAATAATGGTTAAATACACCCAGGGGTTAGACCCTATGTTGTATCTATATCCAACTGAACACTTAATTTTAATTTTTAACCCATTGCTACACTACAGTGCCTCTTGATACATAAACTGACTCACCATACAAGCAAACACTACGATACAAAGCTATGCACAATAGGGCACAATTATCTGCCACCGCAAACGCTTAAAAAAGAGTCAAGGTTTTTAACATTGCAAGTGCAAGCAGGGGCGGCTGCAGGATTTTAACTTAGCGGTGAAAAAAATGTATGAAAACTTTTTGTACACAACACTAAAAAAAATTTACATTTACTCTAGATCGAAACTTATCGGGCCTAGTTTATTTTGTTTTATAGAGCTATATGATCAACTCACCTACAAATTTAAGTAAATTTTCACTTATACGAATGATCTAGTACTGCAGATAATACTGAAGAAAAATAAAATTCTATGGGGGAAAAAATATAATTTCAGTTCATTTTTTGTACGCTTGAACCCCCTGAAACCCCAATGGAGCCGCCCCTAACTGAAAGCGTATGGCCAGGGGCAGCGTCTACATGTAGTTGGTGGTGACAGCCAACCCCATCAAAGTTTTGAAAATTATTTGATAGAATTCCTATTTTGCAATTTCAAAAATCTAACTAGTAGTGGGGCATTGATCCCACCTTACCACCTCCATATTACGTGAAGTCTGCACCTCCAAGAGGCTCTTTAAATGGTCCCCTTGGCTTAAGTAGCTAGTAAATACCTTATTTTGGCGCTTCAAGAAGCTCCCTTCTCCACTAGCTATTTTGTCTTGGGTATTTTCCGCTAGCTACTAGTAGCCAGCGAAGTGGCTCTCTTCTATGTATGAAATGTCAATTCTCACCATTTTCCCCTGCTAGCCAATGAAAGTTGTCCTCTTCCCTCCATTTTTGCTTTTGGATAGCAAAAATAGAGAGTGTTGGAAAACTCTCTCTCTCTCTCTCTCTCTCTCTCTCTCTCTCTCTCTGTGTGTGTAAATTGCTTTGTTTTGTTACTTTTCTACTAAGTAAGTGTTTCCTTTCGATTCAGAGTACTGTTGTGCACAACTAGGTTCATAGTTTCTAATTTGAAGAAATTTTAATATGGACAACAATAGTTGGGAAAACGTTCTTAACTTTTTCAATCCCAACATTTTCAAGTAGATTGAGTAGAACAATCAAATGGGTATGAATGATTGCTTGGCTCGTTATGAATTCAGCCAATATAAACTTCCCTAACCTCTTCATTCTAACATTTTCCGAAATAGAATAGGGTTTCAATATTCCATTAAAATTCCACCGAGTCACCACTGGTAATGGCAAAAGCAAAATGACAAGTGCAATGTTCTAAATACCGCTAGGCGCTAGTCGGGCAGAAAGGGCCACCTAGCGCTTAGGCAGGGACTAGGTACCGACTGATCTAGGTGTTGGACCACCGCCTAGAGCCTAGGCGGAGACTAGTCAGCCGACTTTAGAAAACTGGACAAGTGCGCCAGTTGAACTAAGACCGACAAACCATAAAAACCCAAGAACCACCATCTTCGATTATAGTCTAATGAACTATAACCACATACCACTTTATACCAGGAAATGAACAACGGTAAAAGATAAACTATGGGGACAGGTCTAGGGTTTGAATGGGGACGAAACATACCTTGGAATTCGAATGGCACACTCTCGCCACTTCACTTCTGCGCGGCTAAAACCCTCGAGCGAGGTCAGGGCAGGGTTTTGTACGAGTCAGCGTCCCCGGCTACGTGGTACTCCTTAGCCACGAAAATTATCATTCGGTTTTATTGAGTGGTTGGGAGATACCAAGACCTTGTTTCGCTTGAATTTTTAGGGAGATTTTTGAAAGTTACGAGTGATAGCGATACATCTGAGAAAACTCATTCGAGACTGTGTGCTAAGGTTTTGAGATCCAAAATTAGGACTGTGAACAAGCCTAGCTTTGTCGAGCTCGGCTTGTTTACTCGATTGGTAAATGAGCTAAAAATTTCAGTTCAAACTCAACTCAAGACTTAACAAACTTAATCATTTGCTAAACGAACATTTTTAATTGAGTCGAGTTTCCGTTCAAAAAATGAGCTTTTGAAAAAAGAGCCGAACGTTAATGAATTGAGCCGAGCTGAGTTCGTAAACTGCTCAATTCATTTAGCCAAAACGAACCTACTGACAATCTTATATTTTACAATTAACATACTTTCATGGGTAAATTACACGTTCCTCCTCTTTGGTTTCTAGGAACAAGACTCCATTCCTCGAGGTCCTAGAAATTGCACTTCCACCACCGGCTAGAACTGGTTTCTTAGAGCATGTACATCAATGTGGCTATGCCTGATAATTTAGGTAAAATACCAAACCAAACCCACAAAAATCAATTATAGCAGAATAGGTAAACTGGAAGCTATACCTTTGGGGGAAATGCTCGGTAAAGATACCGATGTACTGTTCATAGGTATTCCTTAGTTTATTGTTGTTTCTCTCTCTCCCTCCTCTCTCGTTCTCCTTCTCTGCAAAACTGCAACATAAAAGTGAATAGGGTATATTTAATAAATATGTGATGGATAGAGATTAGATGATAGATAGTTTGGTATAAGGTGAGAGAAAAAGTGAAGAGGTAAAACATAAAAGTAGCTTTTTGAGTAAGTAAAATTGCTCTGCTTGATGTACATGCTCTTAATAGAGCAACGGAGCATTTGAAGCCAACTAACAATTTGTGGGTTATTCATGGGTATTCTTATGAAGTGTAACTAATGAAGGTATGGTTGGAAATGGTGTTTCATAGAAGTGCTACGAGTGGAAAGTAGCGTTACATTTTTTGTTATGGGCAAAACACGGGTTTTCGTAGGCACAAAGGAATAGTCCAACGGCTAGTTGATTGGACATTTGGACGAGAAGGTAATAGCTCATTGAGGCTTTTCATTATTTTCAAGGGAATTTTGGCCAAGCCACTTACTTTTTTTTAAATGGTGTAAGAGATATTCTCTTCGCTTATAATTTTTAGTCCACATTTCTATTTTGGAATGTCTCATAATAGATTCCCATCTTGTCAAGTCAATGAGAAAGTAAGGAGCAATAGACTTCTTTTTTTTGTCCTTCTCTTCTAATTGGAGTGGTAGCTCCCACTTTTAAAAAAATGTCGATTTTGGAAACTTACACTTCTTCTGGTGTAATGATCGATGATGTCTCCTCGAATAGTTGAATTTTCAAGAAGAGACTAAAATTATGGGATACTCTCTTAATAGACTCATGTCTATATAGCGAGTAGGGGCAAGTGTTAACTAGTAGTAGTATGTGATATTCAACTATAGGGGAAGTTTGGCGTAATTCTAGGACCTCAGGGAGGGCAGTATCTCAGGAGGAGGATTGTGTAATTTGCCCTACTTTTATTTAGTGGATCAGGATTTTGATTCCAGTGATCTAAGCTCAAAGATATATTTTGGCTCCCACATAGGGAGTTTGGATATTGTGTATGTGTGTTTAAATGGTTCATTATGTCTCTCCCTAATCAACAATTGCCTACGTGAGTTGATATATTGAATTATCCTTTTGCCCTCCTTCAAAGCAACCAAGTCTCACCCACCCGTTGTGGTTTGGATGTTTGACCTATGGTGCAAGCCCCTTGGGCTCCCTATCGTAGTGTCACTCTTTAGTAGCAAGGCTTTTGGGCATGCGTCAGCTGGGCTGGCTCCCACATCGGGAGTTTGGATATTATGTGTGTGTGTTTAAAAGGTCCATTATGCCTCTCTCTAATCAGCAATTACCTAAGTGAGTTGATATGTGGAATTACCCTCTTGTCCTCTTTCAAAGCTCAAAGATATATTTTCACTCAAAATGCCCTCAATTACATTTATACATCTATTCGTTGGAACGGGTCTCATGTGCATAGAGTGATACAGAAATTATTATAAGTTGTAGCTGATACTAGCAATGTTAATTAAAGATATATTGTACTTTTCCCACGATTGATCGTTAAAAACTCATTAAGTGTTTGAATTAAACTCGATCAAAAAACTTGTTTGCATTCGAATAATGCAATCAACATACTTCTAGAGTTCCTGAGTTTTGAATACTAAAATTTATGGATATTATTCTAAATTTTTGTGGGATTCAAAATAGATCCAAATAAATTTTTTTTTGCGTGATTTCCGAAAAATCTTTTTTGCGATTAGAATTTCCGAGAATTTAACAACCCAATACTTATTAGTTTGACTCAGTTCGCTTTGCACCATCATTCTAGTACACCATTAACTCCCAAAAGGCCAAAAGTCACCTTTTCCAAGAACACCGGTATAGGTAGAAATGGTCAACAATTTTGATGGATTCTCAATTTTTTTTTTTTGTTTTGTTTTGGTACATCGGAAATTAATTTTGATGGATTCAAGGAATGGTGAAGGGCCCGACTGGAACCGGGGATGGTGTTGTACAGTGCCGTGTTGTGCACATTTGGGCCGTTCGAGCATTCGAGTTGTTCTTCGTCAAAATGAAATCCAGACCGTTAAATTGCCGAATGAACGGCCAGAATGTGCACAGGCACAGCACAATGCCGCATAGCACTTTCCCGGGTCCGACTAGGCGGGGCTAGGCCCCTATTTACACCATAATTTAGCAAATTAGTCAATATTGATCAACAACGTCAGATCGTGACACGTGTCAACAATATTCGAACTAGTTCGAGCAAAATTTATGCATGTCGGAGAATCGAACGGACTGATCGATTATTAAAAACGTGTTTTTATTACCTGGAGCACATGTCAAATGGTGGAGAGCAAGCAGATCGTGGTTGAGAGAGTCAATGAAAGTAGTTGAAAAAGACGTGGACAATGTGGCATCATGTCGAATAACTACCTGTCTCAAAACGTGGAGAAAGAAGAGGAAGAACAAGAGAAGTAACCGCTTGATTCAAATTTAAAGAGGGAACTTTGTTAAGTTTGAATTTCAAGTCGAGAAGACAACCTATAAATACAAGAACAGAAGACGTTTAGAACCCTCACACAATCGCCCAAAGGCTTATACTTTTTATCTGTACTTTATTTTTCGTGCTCTAGAAGTAACTTGTAATGTAACCGTCTACTCCACTTTGTTATCACTATCGATTGACTTTTACTTTGAAGTATAAAAGTCAATTTGTTATTCTTCTTCCATTTTCATTCGCTTAATTACGCTTGCTTTCAGAGAAATCCTGAAATACGATAATGAACCAAACTCCACCATCACAAACGTTCATATTCTAGTACTTAGAATATTTTTCTGTTGACCATTGACAGCAAGTAAAACAAAAGACAAACAGCTCCCCACTTTTAATTTGTCTTTTTATTTTATGGTTACAAATAGTCACTTCACAAACAGCAGTGCTACGGTTTCCAACCGGTTCTCAACGGTTCGCTGGGCCACTCCAGCTACCGAACAACTGATCTGAGCAGTCCAAATTTTTTTAAAAAAAAATGAGTGGGTCCATGCGAGAATTAACGACATCCGATGTGTGTAGGTGCTCAATCCAAACATTCTATTTCTTTTGTATATATCCCGGTAACCGGAGTGGGCCCGACATGCCGTCGGGAACCTTATCTTTATTGGGTGATACGCGAAACCATTAAACGTTAAAAAACTCAAGGCGAGAAGGAACGGTCCGAACAACAATCCTCAACAGTCGATCGACTTGATTTTGCACTTACGATTGACGAAAACGAGGAGGCAGAACCGATGGGCTAATATGACTGGAGACCACCATAGCCGACGTTGCCGCCCAGGAATCAAAATTCTAGTTCCGCCACAATTTCAAATGTGGTGGTTTCGGTGTTTTTGGTTGTGGTAGGCTCAGAGCTGGTCTTGAGTTACAGCAAGTGTTGCGGCCACTTTAAATCTCCAAAAAATTCTAAATTATAAGAACCTTTCCAACTTTTTTATCGTCCACTAAAAGAGGCCTTATTTTTTATTCTCGTTTTAAGTCCCAAAAAGACAGGACCATAGCCTTCAGCATAAGATGCGGAAAATATTGTTGGTCTTCAAAACGTGGCGCTCTGGTCCTGGTCACAAAACTTCCCTTTTGTCCGTCAGTGGATGGGAGCTGAGAAAGTCAGATCTCAGAATTTTTTTCACTATTATAATTGAACCGTTCAAGTCATACTGCCTTAATACTCCAGTAAATAGGTTGGTGGGCTTTTACTCCTTTTATTTATTGATGATAAGTACGAGTAGTTATTTTACAGAAGTGTTGGATTCTCTCCGGTCTAATAATTTGGAATGGACGAGACAGGTCATGTGTTGACTATCCATTTCTACAATGAATAGTTGAAATTTATTGTAAAACTCCTGGGAAAATAACGGCCAAAAATGTGTTTTAATAATTAATACCTGCTAAGGAGAAATTGAAAATATTTGTTAATGCTGAAAATATTTTTGACGGATATTAATTATCAAAACATCTCTTAGACCGTTATTTTCCCCTTCCATGAAAGAGTTAAAATGGACGGTCGATACATGGATTTTCTCGTCCAATCTAAACCTTTGGACGGGAGAGGATCCATTTCTCCTCTACAAAAAAAGAAGGCATGAGGACACTATTGAAACTGACATGAATTCAAAAAAAAAGAAGAAGAAGAGAGTTAATCATAAAAATAGAAGAATTAAAATCAAGGAGCCAGGGCTCCCAAGTGTACAATTCCAGCAGTCCATTTCGATTATTATCAATAGTTTATATATATTTTATTTCGACAATAAATAGTTCAGACTTGCAGGAGCCGAAATGATATCTGAATTATCGATTTGTCGATATGAGCGGCATGCAACGCGCACTGCACCCCTTGTGTTTAGAAGGACCCCGAATCCGAAAATCAATTAGCCAAAGAGAGAACACCATATCCACGTCATGTTGATTACGGTCTAGCTGTGAACATGACGAAATCATGAAACAATCAATCATGTGGGTTGGTCTCAGCCACATATCTTGGTCATACGGCTAGATATATTTAATTAATTAATTGGTTAGGTTCACAAATATCTCCACAAGGACTTGAAAACTTTTGTGTGTGGGCGTAAAAGAGTTGAACTTGAGTCTCCTTTGGCTGTCCAGTTCGTTTAAGGTAGACAGAGGCAAAGGACCTTTGCTATGCAGATGGAAATAAGAAAGTTCCGCTAGGATTTTCAGGACTTTTTCTTGTTTTGTTTTTATTCATAAAAATTTCGCCTTTTGTTAGTTTTTTGCGTCTAAATTTTGTGGATTAAGAGGAATCGGAAAAGTAAACAATTATGACTTTTACCTAAATATTTTTTAAAAAATCCAAGAAAAAATCCCAAAAAGCAAAAGCCGACTTTTGGTGCTTTATCTTGAATATTTCCCAAAAAAATTTAGTTAAAAGTCATATTTTTTACTTTTCTGATTCGACGAATCAACAATTCACAAAAGTTAGACACAAAACTAATAAATACGAATTTTTTTGAATAAGGACAAAACAAAAAAAAGCCCCAAAAATCTTAGTGGAACTTAGTTTGTCTCATGAGTTCGTGAATGGGTTTATGGAGAGAATAAATGCAAGTAAGAAGTGACGAGGTGAAGAAATTGAGCACTATTATTTTGTTCACCCACCTAAGAAGTTGGTGAACATCATTCACTTTGTCTGGAGCTTGCACCACATTTTACTTGAATGATCCGCGTAATTCAATATTTAGAGCGTGGTTTTCTAACTATCTTTGAAAAAAAAAAAAATCGACTCAATTAGATATTAAATATTCGTTCAGATTTTTATTCTGAAATTCTAGTCCAATAATTAAATAGTTTGATCAAGCACTTCGCAAACATTCAGATTTTTAGTCTAAACTTGTGATCAAGAATTGAATGATTCGATCGAGAACTTACCAATGATCAGGCCCTACAAAAGCAACGGCTCTCATCACCGAACTCAGATCGGTATAGATTCCACATAAGATAGGTAATGTTCACATATATTTTTGGATGGGTGAACAAAATAGCTCTCAGAATGAGTAAAAATTCTGAACTGCTGCCTCCCGTAGGAGTCTTGGCCGTGTCTCAGCCCAGTGTGGCTGATCATCCTCTCAGAATACCTCGACGAATTCATAATCCAAATACAGGAAACGTGAAGATTTCATTAACAAATTAACAAGTTTCCTTTTTAGCAGCTAGACATGGTCGACATTTGAGTTTCTCTCTTGCAATTTGGTATCTTGAAGCAAAATTGAGCATAAAACCTCAATTTTCCCAAACCTGGGCATAGGATCATGCTCCTCAATCCATCTTAAGCATTGTAAAAACTAAAAACCATCACAATAAAAACTGGCGAAATAGAAGATCTGCGTGACCGAATTTTCCTGTTCATGCTAAACTGGCGAAATAGGATCATGCTATCGTTGAAGGTTCTGATTGTTTCTTTAAATGGGAATTCTACCAAAAACACAGGCAAGTAAATGCAACCAAAGCCATGTACAAAACTCAAAACACTTTCTTTCATATGACAAATGCGAATTATATTATCGCAAGCGAAAGAATACAACACACTAAACACTGGAACTCTTTTAGGCCTTATTACATTATAGACGTACGGTAATTCACTTCCTGTGGAAACTGTGCAATGATCTTGGGGATCCCTCAAACAAATCCAAGAGGAAACTCTCTAAATCATCAGCACTATACTTGATGCTCTTGTCACTGAGATTGCTACAATGTCTCCCTACAAATGTCCTGTAAGCTTGGATCACTTTAACTGATGTCGAGATTCGCAGATCCTCCCGGAGCTGGACATCTGGGATTAACCACGCCATTTGGATCTTGTAAACCTCTTCAAACGCGACATAAAAGACCTGCATCCTCTCTTTCAGAAGAGTCCTCGACACAGAATTCGAACCGGTATGGTGTATCCCTTCGTCCCTTAACAATGACAGGATTGAACTCCAAGTGGCTCGCTCGTAATTCATCGCTTGCTGTTGGAATTTCCAATTGTGCTTGCGAATCCATTCATCCCCTAAAATAGTTCTTAACTCGGAATCCTTGACCTTTTGAGTCATGTAATGGATGTTGTTCATCAAGAAAAGGTGGCGAAGGGAATCTTCCTTGTATAGTTTGGACTTATCATCAAGGTTGCACAGTAGAATTGAAATGAGGGATCGAAAGTGAAGAGCCGTTGGAGAAACACAAAAATTTGACCTTATACTTGAATTATTGTCCACAGTTGGATTCAAATCAGGCGAAAATGAAACTGAAGTTTCTTTACCGGAGTCTTTGAGAAGCAAATTTAGGGTTTCAGAGTAATCCGTGAGGGTCCTGATGTAATTCATGACGTATCTAGTGAGATGGTGAATTCCTCCTCCGGGAAAAGGGGTTGTAGATGTGTTTGAGGCAACAAGATTCTCAAATTCAAGGAAAGTTGCCTTCACACAATACCCCAATCGCCTTAGGAGATCTTGGCATTCGTTTCTCACGCAAGAATCAATCTCATCGGCGTATAAAGCATCTATATCGGGGATAAGGTCTGTCAACACCTCATACATGCCAAGAATACGAACCAACTTCTCCGGTTGGCGAGGGCCAAGGGCTATGGCTTCGCCAAAATTCAGCAGCTGAAGCATGGAAGACTTTGATGCCTCAACGAAACAAATCGAACTACAAGAGTCAAATCCCCCAAAAATCTGGTCACTCAGCCTCTTTTCACTGGCAAGATACACCCGCACAAAAACCTTCATCACCCAAGTCCACCTTCTGATTTGGGAATTCAAAGCACCCCACTCCATTTTAAGCACATCTTCAATGCTCAGCTTCTCCACTTCAAGCATGAAGAGACAGTCGTCCAAGGCATCCTTCTGGACACTGATAAAGGCCTGTGTGCATTCCCGGTCGTAACTCGAAGCAAACATCAACTTGGCAATGCATTTCAGGTCAGGAATCACAGACGGGTGGACCAAATCGAATACGAAATCCCCCAAGCTCCTTCTGCTTATACTATCCCTCGGAACAGAGTCCTCGACCGATTCATCCCCAATAGAAATAATTGACCCCTCATTTTCAACATCCTCTTCGCTTGACCTAAAAGACACGTGCTCCGGCTCAAAGGGTTGCCTGTTTTGAACAAGCATGTGCCTAAACTCTTCCTCAAGCCTCACCATCGCCGTGTGAACAACATCATGAGCCCTGCAAAGAAGCTCACTCTCTTCGCCATCTCTATTCAAACACAAACTCTCTAGCGTTTCAATCAACTTTTGTGCTTCATCCACTGCCTTAACATAATCATAAGCTTCTTCGGAGCCACAATCCCAAATCATAGACTCATCTACCTCCCAATTCATGACCTTATCTCGAACGATATTTAGTCGCTCCTTGATCTCACCTAACCCGTCCTCTTCCTCAACCTCCTCCTCCTTTTTGTTTTCATTAAGTTTTGTTATGGAGGACAATTGGGTGCCTAAATCTGCCAAGATTTTCCTCGCATCACTCGTCAAATTCCTTCTAGTTTCCAACGCTATTACAATTTGCTGGGCAGCAGCAATTAAATCTTCTTCCCCTTCCAATGTTGGAGTTACAGGTTTACAGTCTCCCATAGCATATAAATTGCACACAAACAGAAACCCTAAAACCAGAACCTAACGACCACCAAAAGAAGCCCTCGAAAGTAAAGGCTACCCTCTTAAATTGAGGCCAAATCACTTCTTTCCAATTAAAATGAAAAATGGAAAATTGGGTATTTCCAATAGTCCCACTGAAAAGGGAATCAGGAGTATAGGGTAGGATCAAACCATTTCAAACAAGATCGAACTAGAACTATATTAACAAATCAAGATTCATCAAGATTCTAGCTATACAATCCCAATTTCCTGGAGAGTGAATCAAAGAAAAGACAAAGGAGGTTCGAAACTGCAAAACCAAAGAGAAGCAGTTCAGTAAATTTTGTACAACAAAAACTGAATTCTAAATTGCCATGAGCTCAAAAGAGCTGAAAATTTATACAATTCCAAACAAAACTTGGTGGAATAACTATTTACCAGGGATGAACTTTATGGAAAAAGATCCACACCAACACCAACATGCACTGTATAAATCTATATATACTTATGTATAAAATATACGTATATAGAGCAGTGATTGGGTAGAGAAAGAACAAAAAGGAAGAAAGAGACTGACCCTTTGGGGGATAAAATCTGATGAAAATGGTATTCCAAGGTTTCAAGCTATCAATTTTCCTTGGCCGATCTCTGGAAAATTTGGATATTTGTTGAAGATAGTATGATGCTTTGCTTTATGGTTTTTTTATGCTTTTCTTTCTTAGGGGTCTGGTTTGACTTTCTAGTCTTCAAGAAAGATGGAAGAATATATCGCATTGACCAAAATAGTGCTTATTTGTAGACAAACAACAAAAGTGCCATTCTTTCATTAAATTAACCAGTTTATAGGGTCCGATCTCCTCTGTCCCGAAAACTTTAGTACCTCTATGCTGAGAGATTTTTCGGTCGTTAGATTATGTGATTTTTATGTTTTAAATCCAATGACTGGAAAATTTCTCAACACAGAACCACAAAAAATTTTGGCACAGAATATCTTGTCTCCCTCCTAGTTCATGACCCTCCACGAACAAAATTCATTACTCCAGTTATTTGAGTACTTTTATTTTTTTAAATTAAAAGTGATGTATTGTGAAAGAATGACTAGTTTTGTAAAACGAAAAATAAATACTTAAAAAATACACTAAATCACTAATAACCTTAGGGGAACGGGGAGAATCCAAGTCTGCATGTTTTGGACATGCTCTTTTTTCATCTATTTCTATCCAGCAATGGCAGAGACCAATTGGCATTACAAAAACCTTTTTTTTTCCAGCAAACTAGTAACCCTTAGACGTGGATAGCTGATGACTTATGTCAAATAAATGGATGCGTTTTGCAAAGAAAGGTCCGCTCTTCGCAGGACCCTGGCATTGCAATTAGGTAAGCGAACAAGTCTAGCTGAGTCGAGTTTTTGGATCTTCAAGCTTGGTTGGTTTAAAATTCCGGGAGCTCGAATCGAGCCCAAATATTCGATCTCTCAAGCTTGGTAAATGTTTGAGAACCTGAGTTCGGTACGAGTTCTAAACGAGTCTTAATCAAGTCCATACATACATACGAGCTGAACTTATTTACATGAGCCAGGCTACAATTGACTCGAGCTCTGCCGATAGTTTAGCAAATGAGCCAAAATATTGTACTAGAGACTAGGCCAAATTAGTCTTTCCTATAGTCGCAATATCGGAATACATATTTGATATGGTCATAGGGCATGTATCGGCATTTTCGGATAATATAGGCTGATATAACCCACAAATAATCGTGGCAGAGGCTCAAAGTTCCGGTATCTATTGGTCGGTATATACCGGTTGCTGCATAAAATTAAAAAAAAAAAAAATTTTAATTCGAATTGCAGAACTAGCTCAGCGCAGCTCAGCTCTTGGGGCAGAACTTTGGGTCCTCTTGACAAGGTCTTGGATCTTAATATCCAAAATATTGAAGTAGAATGTGATGCAGGTTATGTTAGGGAGCTTCTCAACTCCCCAAACGATAGTAATCACCAGTTAAGTGGTTATTGCAAGAGATTGGTGGAGCTATGCAGTGTGTATGAAGTTCGACAAGTGCAACGGGAAGCAGATGGTGTGCAGATACGCTTGCTAAATAACCAGATGAGCTAAGAGCCATATCTATTTCACCGTTACTTGAATCCACCAAAATATTATCTTTGACCATCTCTACCTAAATATCGAGTATACCTTGTACAAAATTCCCCAGGCAGAGGGGATTGAGAGAACACAAGTATTATGAGAGCATCTCCAATGCATCCTCCATATCTCCATATTTTATTCTATGAAAACACCTTTTTGCAGGGCAAATTTGGAGGATGAAAAAGGTTTGGAGGACCAAAATAGAAAGATATATATGTAGGAATGAAGGATAGATTGGAGCAAATACATTCTCCAAACCACCTTTTTGCACCTTTCTAGAAGAGTAAAATATGAAAATTTAGAGGAATGAAAGATGCATTGGATATGCTCTGAGAGAGATTTAACGTGTGCCTTCGAAGCGAGTTTATGCCATTTGAACATTAACGTTCAAATAGGGGCGCGACAGTACAATTGCTGCAAAAATTGAAATAAAAAAAAGATTTGACCCACATTCTCTCTAGCTCATAGAAATTGGATTGACCAAAACAGAACTCCCAATTGAAAATGTCACTGAATTTGTGAATAATATCGATAGTTACACCTCAGATTGATATAGCAAACTTTATTCGCCTCATGTCACACACTGGAAAAAACTGTTTTGATCACAATAATGTAATGCCAAATCGATACGAGCGCTTCCCTCCATGCAGTCATAATCCGACCACGGCCTAAACAATCTTCCATCGCACCTTACGATCTTGGCCCAGTACCCAAGATCCGCCCGCCTTGGAAGCCGTGCAATGCAGCCTGAGCAAAGTCGTAACACGTAAGCTTTTATCAGTACCAGCCACGTACGTGATTGAGATTTTGTGATGCTTCAAGAGCTTATGCTGAGTAGAATGCCAACTAGAAAAATTAACCACTGAATTAGAGAAATATACAGGAGCTAAGATGTTCTACAGAAGCACCAACTAGTTTATGATAGAACATGATGCAACAAAATAACATTTTGCTCTGAAAAGGAAACTAAACGGAACTATGAATTTGGACAATTGCAAGTGAAAAATGCAAACATCTTGGCATTAATACGTTAATCAGCCCGACGTTCAGGTTTCTTCTACAGAAAAATTAGGCTTGTGTAGCTCAGCATTTAACCATATGGAATGCACCACCATAGGACCAATTGAAAAGGCGATTCTTTGTTGATCTATAAAATTTAGAAATATTTTTTTTCAATCTTTTGAAAAAAAATATCCTTGTCAACATTCCCATCTCTATTTTGAAAAAGATAATTTCCCAAATCAGAAAAGAATACAAAGCGCACATTCTAAAAGAAAGATGGGAGATCAAACCTGCATTCCTGTACATGCTTTTGTCTGTTTGTTATCAGTCAGCTGACTTTCGAACTCTGGAAATAAAAACATTGGAGAGCTGCAGTCATCGCCTAATACGAAGTAAAAAAAAAAGTGAACTGCATGACATTGAAAAAGAATTTAACATTCTGGCCTAAACAAGCACCAACTTCACAGGCAAACAACTCAATATGTAAGAGAATTAACGAGGAAATGCTTACTATATCTAATTTCTTCATGTTAATATTCCACCTCATGCCTAATCACCATGTATTTGGTGCTGATTTTTCAGCTTGTAAACATGAGTTTCAAATGGCACTACGGTTCCGAACGATCTTCGAATGGGCACCAAGGCCAATGTCACCGATTGTGTTATAGCCAGGAGAAAGAAACTTGCAATTGGATATGTCACAAAAAAACGGATCGATCTAACCGTCGACAATCTTTGATGATTCCATGGAAATATCTTTTAGAAGAATTCACCTTCACTTTTGTAAATGAATTTCAAGTTTTCAGGATTTCGTCATGCTTAGGAAAAAAATTTTTTTTGTCAAAGAAAACTTACACTTCTGGTTTGACTACTGGAATAGAAAAGTAAAGATATATAGATCTACAAGATTTCAGAAAAAGTGAAGACAGAGAATTTCATAAAAAAGGCTAGAGTTTTGGATATCCCAAACAAGTAGTGTCATACCAATTTTTATAATGCATGAATCTATGAAAAAAAAAAAGAGAGAGAAGAGAAATGGTTGAGAAATTAATATTGGCTAGCTGCAGAATTAATAAGAGAAGAATCAGAAGATGAATGGAATGGATAATGACAGGTCAAATTTTTCTTGGAAGTATTCTATATAGTGCAGAAACAAATACCTGAGGTGGGAAGCTTTGGTTTTCCCTGGCCACATATCGTCGAAGCCAGAAAACGCCTAACGTTCTTTTGGACCGAGATAGACTCAGTCCAAGATGGTTTCGCCATCGATACTTATACCAGGGACGTGAGCGATCTTATGCCAGTCTGCTCCTTCCTCCCTGCGGCAACGAGGTTTCAGCAATGGACAGCCCTGAATTTGCAGTTCAAAGAGGGAAGCTGGAAGCCCCTCTTCTGGCAAGGATTGGAGCTGATGGCAGTGCCGAATCTGCATGTATTTGAGAGAGCCAAGAAGATGAAGGCCACTTTTGTTCAGTGATTTGAGATTTGGCATACGTTGGATGTGGAGTGATACAAGAGTGGAGGGCAGCCCCTCTTCTGGCAAGGATTTGAGCTGAGGGCAGTTCGAAATGTGCATGTTTCTGAGAGAGCCAAGAAGTTGAAAGACCCTGTCGTTCAGTGATTTGAGATTCAGCAAATTTTGGATCCTGAGCGACTCCAGAGTCGAGGGCAGCAACCCCTCCTCTGGAAATGACTCCACCACACCTTCAGATTCACCTTCCAGTAAAAAGCTTGTAAGAAAGGGAAGTGTTTGCAAACCCCAATCTCTCCGGCCACCAACAAGTTTCTTGCAATTCCAGATATGAAGAGCACCTAATTTGGATGGCAGACCTCCTTCTGGAAAAGAATCAATTTCTGGACAATCGGATAACGATAACTGCTGAAGAGATGGAAGGAGGGTGTGCATTTGTTCTGGCAGAGCCTCCAGTTTCTTGCAACTCTGGAACCATAAAGAAGACAGCTTTGGAGCAGGTAATCCTCCACGAGGAAAAGAGACCATATTATTGCAGAATATGATGGAAAGGGACTCAAGTAACTGCAGATTTTGGAGCTCAATCCCGTCGGGAATCAACAGGGTCTCAAAAATTATACATTGTTCAATTCTTAGATACCGAAGCTTTGGAAAAAAACCTAGTGGGAGGGATATGAGACTCTCACAGCCATCCAAGGTCAACCTTTCGAGGGACGCGTAGCAGTTGCTCATCTCCTTAGGTAGTTGGAGCACTAGTTCCGAAAATGACGAAAGTCTTGGACATCTCTCCACCTTCAGCTCCTTCAAATTAGTTAGTGTTAACAGCTCACTTGCAAATTCATTTGCAAAACCTGAAATCTGCAGTGTTTCGACTAAAGACACACCTTGCCACTCCAACTGAATTCCTTGGCATTCCTTCAATACTAGCTTACGTATAGAAGTAGTCCTCGGAAGTGAAGCCACAAGCTCTGGGCATGCCTTTATCTCAAGCCTCACCAGAGAAGGCACCTTCTTCGGTAAGTGTCCGATCAACTTGGGGCACTTGATTATCTCAAGCTTTTGAAGCCGAGAAAACTCTCCAGCATCTAATATACACCAATCCACCCACTCTGACATTCCTTCAAAAGATAGAGTCTCCAGAGATTCAAATGGTTTTCTTAAAGAACCACTCTCTCCATAAAAGTCCCGACCCACGTTCCTTATTCCCGACATTCTTGAAATGGTAAGCTCTTTCAAAGCGCACAATTGACCAAGAGGTGGCAAGGAAAAGCAATTGTTGCAGTTCTCCATACGTAAAGACACCATATAGCAGAATGATTGATCTCCCAACCATGGAGGAAATCTTGTGCCTCCATAGTTTTTTATCTCGAGGTGCTTCAAATTTGTGTGCGGATCTAGCTTTTCAAGTACATCTGTTTCGTTTTGTGAATCACCTGTAGCGCTACCCCATTCCAATGCTAACTTTTCAATCTGCTTTTTCTCCCTCATCTTTGCTTCCAATGCATTGCTGCCACTTGTTACATTTTCCAAACCAGAAATGGAGATTGTTCCACGAAGACGATGGAGCTCTTTCAACTCATTAATGCCTGACCCGCTGCACTTTCCCACTACAAAAGCAGTTAATTGTTGGAGATCTTTCAACCTACTCATTTGCATTGGCATCTCTATCAAGTTAGTTCCACTCAAATCTAGAACACGCAATTTAATTAGTTTTACAATCTCTGCTGGCAAGGTTGTAAGGAGATGACAATTATATAACAATAGTGTTTCTAAATTACACAGGGAACAAACTGATTCAGGTAAATGATTGATTAGGGTGTTGGAGAGGTCCAAAAAGCGTAGATGCATCAGATTGCCAATTGAATGTGGCAGCTCCCCAATCTGATATCTCGGCAAAGAAAGCAACCGTAAGTGTGTTAGACTTGACAAAATCTCATCCAAAACTCTTTTGCTCAACCGCCCTTGGCCATAGGTTCTACGATCTATTTGAAGGAACATCCTTAAATACTTAGCGTCCTTAATTACCTTGAACTTTTCAAAGCCATCAAATTGACCTCGAACATACGAGAAATAACGTACCTTTTCAGAAATACCGTGTGGCTTGCCATCGTCTAACCTATAATAGAAATCTCCAACCACAGATTCAGCTAAATCATGAAGAAGATCATGCATGACAAAACGAGAAGTTTTAGCATTTGATCTCTGAAAAAATGACCTGGAAAGCAATTCGTGGAAGCACTCATAGCCTCTTTCTTCCATTGTCTTATTACTTTTGGGCTTCTCCAAAAACCCTTCTGCTATCCAAGTTGAGACTAATTCCTTCATGTCGAATTCATAGTCCTTATTAAATATGGAACAATGAGCAAAACATCTTTTTAAATGGGAGGGGAGATAATGATAGCTCAATCTTAAGGCTGGAAGGATGTTGCTCTTCTCGTCTGATAATTCCCATATGGCACTTTCCAGTACATTATTCCAATCCTTAGCATCTCTTTGGGAGCGCAAAAGACCACCCAGTGTTTTTGCAGCTAAAGGCAAACCTTTACATTTTTTCACTATCTCCATACCAATCTTTTCAAGGTTTGGATGTGCATTGCAATCTCCCTTCCCAAATGCATGTTTGGAAAACAACTTCCAACAATCTTCCTCTGGTAATACCTGCAAACCATGAATAGGAACTGTTTGCATGGCAGATGCAACGCTCTCATTGCGCGTCGTAACGATAATCTTACTCCCGTATGCTCCAAATCGGAAAGGATCCAACAAGACATCCCATTGGTCATAGTTCTCATTCCAAACATCATCCAAGACAATAAGAAACTTTTTCCCACTCAATGAATCCTTCAACTTGACCTGAAGAGAGTTTAGGTCATTTGCATCAGAAGCCCGCCCAGTGACTGCCTCGACAACTGTTCTTGTGACCCTTAAAACATCAAATACATCGGACACACAAACCCATGATTTCATACAAAAGTGCTCATCCACTCTACCATCATTGTATAAAAGTTTAGCAAGGGTGGTCTTACCCACCCCACCCATCCCCACTATCGGAACTACATCAAAAGCAGTACTTCTTTCCCCATCTGAGAGCAACAATTTCATTATCTCCTCCTTGTCATTCTCCCTTCCGTAAACACATGATTCATCCAGCAAAGAAGTTGTCGGGAACCTGTGAGACCAGTTCTGTTCGACGACTTCTCTTAAACCAAGTTCATCTTTCTCTTTCTTAAAATCTTCTAATATATCAATCATCTCCTCCAATTTGGACTCTATCTCAGAGTCAAATGAGTCGGTGGAAGTCGAGATTGGAGCTCGTACCTGCAGGATTGGGCTGCTTTGGTATTCGGCTTCCACTTTGCACCGCAAAGCCTCGGTAGCAATCTCGTCCACTAAGTCGTCAGCGTGGTAGACCGCATCTTTAAGCTCGTCCAACCAGTCTTTCACAGCTTGATCCGTGATCTGCTTGTTCTCTGCATCGTTGAGCACCTTGTTAAGTCCAATCAATTTCAACTTCATCTTCTTGAGGAGCCTTCCGTCATGCTTTCGGCCCCGGAAGAAGTTTATGAACTCGCGGGAAGCCAAACGATCTAATAGCACCTGAAGAGAAGCAGAGAGAACTGCCCCTCCGACCAATGCCTCAGCCATGTTTTTTTTTTTTTTTCTTTCTCTTTTTTGGTTTTGCAGACAGGGTAAAGATGTTATGATCGAAAAGAAAGGAAATAGAGACTCTGCAAGAAACCAAGATTGATTTGCTCAATGGAAGCCTTTGCAACCTTCAACTGTTATTTCAATAACGGGCAAAGTCAACCTTCAACTGTGGTTATGTTATATGCGGATACCCCCTCATAATTCAAAATTGACCACATAACTTATCCGTAGTTTTAAAAATTTGCGGATAGACCCCCTACCGTTATGTTTTCCATCCATATTAACGGACACAACATTAAAAGACCGATATACCCTCATCATGTCACTTGATTCTTCTTTCTTTTTAAATCTAACGACACCATCTTCTATACCAAAAATTGAATCCAAACCATTGATATCGTAAATTTTGACGAGTACTACATTTATACCAAAATTCAAGTCAATCAAAAAATGAAAAACTCATGGTCGAATCGATTTTGTTATGAAATTAAAATTTCAAATTTGAATTTACTAAAAATTAGATTACTGGGTTATTGATGCCTAATCGAGATGATTTTTTTATAGAGATACTCTATTCTTTATTTAATACATTATGAACGACTCAAATTACATTCTAGAGGCGTTTGAGATACACCTCCGTTAATATAGATGGAAAATATGACGGCAGGGAGTCTAAACTCGCAACCAAACTAAACTCCACCCATTACCCCTCTCTTTTAAGTTTTCGTTTTGCGTGAAGGATGATCTTTTTGGGACAGTGGTGGTAATTAAGTTCAAAAACAACTCCTTTTTTCTCTTTGTTTCTTTAAGCTTAACGTACACAGTCCAGGAATTCTAGCAAACCACAGGCAAGTAGATGCAAACAAAGCCAGCTAGTACAAAATTCAAACACTTTCTGCATATGGCAAATGCCTTTTATATTATCACAAGCAAAAGAATACAACATCGTACTAAACATTGGAACTCTTGTAGCCTTATACATTACAGATACTTCCATTTTTGTTTGGAGAGAGAGAGAGAGAGAGAGAGAGAGAGAGAGAGAGAGAGAGAGAGAGAGAGAGAGAGAGACCCATTTTGACAGGATAACTCTCACCTCATTCACCGTCCATCACTTCCTGTGGCGACTGTGCAATGATCTTGGGGATCCCTCAAACAAATCCAAGAGGAAACTCTCTAAATCATCGGGACTATACTTGATGCTGTTGTCACTGAGATTGCTACAATGTCTCCCTACAAATGTCCTGTAAGCTTGGATCACTTTAACTGATGTCGAGATTCGCAGATCCTCCCGGAGCTGGACATCTGGGATTAACCACGCCGTTTGGATCTTGTAAACCTCTTCAAACGCGACATAAAAGACCTGCATCCTCTCTTTCAGAAGAGTCCTCGACACAGAATTCGAACCGGTATGGTGTATCCCTTCGTCCCTTAACAATGACAGGATTGAACTCCAAGTGGCTCGCTCGTAATTCATCGCTTGCTGTTGGAATTTCCAATTGTGCTTGCGAATCCATTCATCCCCTAAAATAGTTCTTAGCTCGGAATCCTTGACCTTTTGAGTCATGTAATGGATGTTGTTCATCAAGAAAAGGTGGCGAAGGGAATCTTCCTCGTATAGTTTGGACTTATCATCAAGGTTGCACAGTAGAATTGAAATGAGGGATCGAAAGTGTAGAGCTGTTGGAGAAACACAAAAACTTGACCTTGCACTTGCACTTGAATTATCCTCCTCGGTTGAATCTAAATCAGGTGAAAATGAAACTGTTGGAGAAACACAAAAACTTGACCTTCCACTTGAATTATCCTCCTCAGTTGGATTTAAATCAGATGAAAATGAAACAGTATTTTCTTTACCGGAGTCTTTGAGAATCAAATTTAGGATTTCACCGTAATCCGTTAGGTGATTGATATAATTCATGATGTATCTAGTGAGAGGGTGAATTCCTCCTCTGGGAAAAGGGGTTGTAGATTTGTCTGAGGCAACAAGATTCTCAAATTCAACAAAAGTTGCCTTCACACAATACCCTAATTGCCTTAGGACATCTTGGCATTCGTTTCTCACATGGGAATCTGTCTCATCAGGATATAAAGCATCTATATCGGGGATAAGATTCGTGAGCACCTCATACATGTCAAGAATACGGAACAACTTCTCTGGTGGTTGGTGAGGGCCACTGGCAATAGCTTTGGCAAAATTCAGCAGTTGAAGCATTGAAGACTGTGATGCCTCAATGAAACAAATCGAACTATGCAAATCAACCCCTCCAAAAATCTGGTCACTCAGCCTCTTTTCACGGGCAAGATGCACCCGCACGAAAATCTTCATCGCCCAAATCCACCTTCTGATTTGGGAATTCAAAGCACCCCACTCCATATTAAGCACATCCTCAATGCTCAGTTTCTCCACTTCAAGCATGAAGAGACAGTCGTCCAAGGCATCCTTCTGGACACTGATAAAGGCCTGCCTGCATTCCTGATCATGATTTGAATCGAACATCAACTTGGCAATGCATTTCAGGGGGGGAATCACAGATGGGTGGACCAAATGGATGACGAAATCCTTAGAGATCCTTCTGCTTAGACCATCCCTCTCAACCAAGTCCTCAACTGATTCATCCCAAAAAGATGAGACCGACCCCTTGTTTTCAACATCCTCTATGCTTGACCTCAAAGATACAAACGGTTCATCCCAAAAAGACATAACCAACCCCTTGTTTTCAACATCCTCTTTGCTTGACCTAAAAGATATATCCTCCCGCTCAAATAGTTGCCTCTTTTGGACCAGCAAGCGCCTAAACTCTTCCTCAAGCCTCACCATTGCCGTGTGAACAACATCATAAGCCCTATGAAGAAGCTCACTTTCTTCACCATCTCTATCAAGACACAAACTCTCTAGGGTTTCAGTCAACTTTTGGGCTTCATCCACAGCCTTAACATAATCATATGCTTCTTCAGAGCCACAATCATAAATCATAGACTCTTCTACCTCCCAATTCATGACTTTATCTTGGATGATATTTAGTCGCTCCTCGATCTCACCTAACCACCCCTCTTCCTCATCCTCCTTTTTGTTTTCACTAAGTTTTGTTACGGAGGACAATTTGGTGCCTAAATCTGCCAAGATTTTCCTTGCATCACTCGTCAAATTCATGCTACTTTCCAATGCTATTACAATTTTCTGGGCAGCAGCAATTAAATCTTCTTCTCCTTCCAATGTTGGAGTTGCTGATTTACAGTCTTCCATAGCATATAAATTCTACACAAACAGGAACCCTACAACCAAAACCTAAAAAATACCCCCAAAAAACCCTTGAAAGTAAAGGCTACCCTCTTAAATTGATGCCAAATCACTTCTTTCCAATAAATTTGACAAATGGAAAATTGGGTATTTCCCAATAGTTCCACTGAAAAGGGTATCAGGAATATAGCGCAGGATCAAACAATTTCAAACAAGATCCAACTAGAACTCTACTATTAACAAATCAAGATTCATCAAGGTTCTAGGTATACAATCCCAATTTCTCAAAGAGTGAATCAAAGAAAATAGAAAGGAGGTTCAAAAGGGCAAAACCAAAGAAGTAGTTCAGTAAATTTCTCCAACAAAAACTGAATTCGAAAGTGCCATGAGCAAGAATCAAAGGAGCTGAAAATTTGTACAATTCCAAACAAAACTTTGTGGAAAAACTATTTACCCAGAATAAACTTTATGGAAAAAGATCAATACTAACATGTACTGTATACATCTATATACACTCATGTATAAAATATAGGTATACAGAGCAGCGATTGGGTAGAGAAAGAGCAAGAAGGGAGAAAGAGACTGACCCTTTCGGAGACATGATCTGAGGAAAACGGTTTTCGAAGGTTTCAAGCTTTCAATTTTCAAAGGCCGATCAGGTAGATTTGTCGAAGATTTATGCTCTGTTTTGGAGTTTTTTTTTTAAGAGTACTTTATCCTTCAGACTATGGTAAAAATCAGATACACCCCCTCATCTATTATTTTTTATTACTTAACCCCTCTCATCTATAAAATCCATTTCTTCCACCCCTTATCTATCAAATGTTATCACTAAACCCACTTACTTGAAAATTCCGTTCATTTTTTGGATGGAAATTGATAAAAAGTGAAATACAAGTCAAATATACCCTCCATTTTGGAGAAAAAATTCCCTCAACTATTGCCCTATATATCCCTC
>CM033800.1:33558351-33665851 GCA_019656835.1 Rhododendron ovatum | reverse complement strand
CGGCCTCCAAACCAAAACCTAGATTATCCAAGTTCGTTGATAGTTAGGTAGATAATGAAACAATGTGTCAACTTACTTACTTGCCCTTACAAGTTTTTTTAATGACCAAGTTATTTTTTTGGCTACTAGTTATTAACAGTTACTAAAAGCATTGCACCAAAATAGTTGAAAATTTAATCAAAGGACTTATAAAAACACAATAAAGAAACCTGCGTAATAAAAAGTTCTATAGCACTGCCAATCAAAAACAAAAGTTCAATAGCACAACTATCAAACCTGAACAAAGGAGATTTTCTTTAGAGGAATGTGACGGCTCTCTTCAACTTAGTTCATTTTGGACGATTGTAAAACATTTTTTTGTTTTGAGATACGGAGGGATAATTGTGTAACTGGGTTAGGGGATTAATTATGGACAGGATTGGAGCTGTTCACAAATACTGAATTAACAAGTCACGGATTAGTTAATCTGGACAAATAGACTATTGAACCGAATAAAAAAGCAAACAAACAGGCTCTTAGATCACTTAAATTCATTTCCCATAGATTTGAGCGAAAAAAAGGTAGCAACACATAATTGCTGATGTGGCTTGGCTATAGCCATTTTTTAAGACAAATTTGCCAGAAAATGGCTCATTTTTTTTACCACTGAAATGCCTGTCCATTGGAGGGTAACAAATGACATTGAAGCCAAAATTTGGCTTTCTCTGCTCAAATGGCCATTGGAGATGCTCTAACTCAAGGGTTTGGGAATGAGGTGGATAAGGTTTGAAACCACCACTTATAGTGACTACATGGTGCTTTGGACTAGCACTCCACTTGCATCAAATTCTCTACTTGATTTGTATAGGTTATACTTCCTCCCAAGTGGACTTTGTAGTTATTACCCAAATCAGCCACGCCATTCTACGTGAGGAATTTTGTTATGACTTAGCGTATTTGAGTCAGCTTACTTGCACGTTGATTAATTAAATTATAACCCAAATCAGCCTTGCCATTCTATGTTGGGATTTTTTTTCATAACTCAGTTTATCCGAGTCAGCTTAGCCACACGTCGATTAATTCTTGAGTGACTAATCTGGTAATTTTTTTTTGTTTTTTGGGTAACTTAAAATTTTATTAACCAACCACAAGAAATCCTCGCTACCCAGGGCCAAACAAAAGGAGTACGACCAAACAGCCAATCAAAACAAACAAGGACACAAGGCAGAAGCCAAACCCAGACCTGCTAAGAATGGAAGAAGTAATATTCCAGTTGTTGCAAACAACAGCATTAATTAGCAACTATAGCAGAATTAATATCAGCAGCAGAGCAATACTTCTGGGTCAAAATCCTTGAATTTCTTTCAAGCCAAAGGTGATAAACAGCAGCTGCCAAACCCAGTTTACGCAGCGATGTCCTGAAACCTCTACCTTTGGAATGAAGACTAGCCCATCCAATCTCAAAGTCCCAATCACCGGGACGTCTCCGAAATCAAATTTCTCCACACATCAGCCCACACAATCTTTGAAAAACTGCAGTAAAAAAACAGGTGCGCATGACGCTCATCGCTTCGTTGGCACAAAAGTTTTTTCTCTCTCTCTTTTTTTTTTTTTTTTGTAGTAAACTAGTAACCCTTGCATGTGGATAGGTTATGACTTATGTTACATAATTGGATACATTCTGTAATTAGATCACAATTAACTAAACAAGGCTCCCTTTCTTTGCAGGACCCTGGCAAAGCAATTAGGTAGGCAAACAAGCCGAGCTGAGCTGGGGTTTTGGATGTTCGGGCTCGGCTGGTTTAAAATTCCGTGAACTCAAGCTCGAATTGAGCCCAAATATTCAATGTTGAGCTCAATTAGTGTTTGAGAACTCGAGTTAGATTGGGTTACTAAATGAGTCATAATAAATGAGCCAAGCTCATACATATATATGAGATGGGCTACAGCTAACCCGAGCTCTGCTCATTGTTTTACCAAACAAGCCAAAATATTTGTCCAAGCTCAGCTCATTAGCTAAATGAATCAAGCCTCGCTGAGCTTCGAGCTACTCACAAACAACTCGGTTTGTTGGCAGACTTAATTGCAATATACTTGTCAGCATAAACTCTGCAGTAAAGGATAACACACAAAATTTTCAAATTTTGGAATTGCAGAAGCTACAAGGAATACATATTGGATATGTTCATATGGCATGCATCCGCCTACTTCGGATAATATAGGCTGATAGAACACACAAATAATTGTGGCGGAGGCTCAAAGTTTCAGTACATATAGCGATTTGGGCATTTTGGATTTCAGTTCGGGAAAAAGAAAAAGAAAAATTCGGTTGCTGAATAACGTACAAATTTTTTAAATTGGAATTGCAGAAGCTAAAACGTGATTTCCAGTAAAAAGGTACCAAAGCCATTAGGCCAGGAAAATGAGGCTTGATCAAACATAAACAGTCAATAACATGAAGTAACACCCTTCACCCTTTGGGTGATTTCTCCTCAACCATAGCTTCAACCCAACACCTAAGAGTTACCCACCAAACTGAATTCCACTTCTTTCTTTCCAATCCCATCCCTTGCCCTCTAACCAACAATTTCTTTTTTCTTGAAAATATTTCGAATAATGAAGGTTCTTTCTTTACCTACCTAACCAGCGCACAATATAGAAAAAGACCAAGGCTGTGTTTGGATCGAGGATTCACAGAGTTATTTACGGAGGAAAAGAAAAAGATAATTGAAAAAAGACGAGTTTATTCTTTGGTTTCGCCGTCATTCTTCTTTTCTCAATAAACCCCTCCACAAATCTACGGTCCAAACACAGCCCTAGCGTGATCACAATGCAGATATGATTCAAGACTTCGGAAGCGGCTCTCCTCTTAGAAATGACTTGAACAACTGAAGCGCTGCTCTTGGCTTGAAAAGTGGTACCTCGTGCCCTGCTCCTCTCACTGTTGCAAATGTCAGCCCTTCATATACCTCTGTCCACCCTCCCACCTTCACAAAAAGAAACACTTATAACTGAGTTATCATAACGACAAAAGGGCCGCCACAAGCGGAGAGGCTGTTTTCGCATCTTCAAGTCGAGACCAACAGGTCACATCAAAGAAACTACTATAGAACACAGGAGAAAAATGAGGATAAATGACTGACCTGTCTCTTAACATACCAAGGGTACCATGGAACCTTGGTAGATAACTTGAGCTGTGCCAGGGAATACCTAGTGGCGGTGACCGGTACCACTGAGTCGATATCACCACTAAAATAGAAAATATAAAACACAGTTTAAACAAATTCGCCGTCAAATTCTGTAGCCTATATATGTTTATATTGAGAAAGTTGGTTTCACGAAAGTGAAAGGTTCTAACCTGAAAACCCAAATCCTCAAACCAGCAGCAATCAACTCCCGGTATATTGGAAGGATCGACACATCGGTGTCGTTCCAATTTCGATTCAATTCTTCGCTGTAATACTTTTACGTTTTTGGTTAGCACCAAGTTTAAATTAAACCAAACGCATATTCAAGACTTCCAAGTTTCATGCATGGAGCTAAAATGGGAAGAAAATAATCTTTGATTCACCTGCATGCAGTCCATTTATAAGGAATTTTGGTAGTGTTGGCATGGAGAGCTTTCTGCACATCTGGTCTGTTGTAGTAAGCCTCTGCATATTTTTCTGTGCAGGGATCGTACCCCGAAATCTGCCTGAATATCTGAAGAAATTCCAGACATGGATATTGGTATCACACAACTTAAGAGTGAACTGTAGTTCTCTATCATGGAAAGACACGATTACGGTCAAAACACGACACAGACACACGTACACGCTGTTCTTTCGAAAACTAGGGAACGGTACATTGGAGACAAGTTGGGTGTAACAAGTACATTTGTAGAGGTATGTATATGCATAAGCTCATAACATTATTTCTAGAAGGTTAACTGTAGAAAACACAAATATTGTTAGTGTGACGAATATATCCAAGACCATAGCATCGATGTTGTTAGACTCTATCCCACATGCTCGCCGAAGCCACACAATCTCGGTTACTATAATCTTAGAGGTTTTAGGTTGGAACCCTCCAAGGAATCTAACATATACTCATTTCGACCCAGTCTCAAGTCCCGTAAATTGCATTATGACCGTATAATGTGTCTACAGCGTGTCCATGCTTGTCCCCAATGCGTTGGACTACATAACAATAACAAAAATTAGACACATACTTGGCCGTGTCCAACAAATGTCCGAACATGACCGTGACACATGAGTCATCTTTCTTAGGCAGCTGCTATGAGTCGAAAACTATACAGATGACACAAAAACAAACTGAGAAACAAATGCAGAATGTTATACTGACAAAAGTACGTTTGTTCTAAATTCGAAAACAGAGAGGTTAATAATATTCACACAATTCAAGAGAGAAAAAGTTCTCTACCAAGTGACACGGACATTGGACACAGGACAACACAGATATGCGTATATCTGGTTTTTTCAATTATTAAGACACAGACACGTTGAAGATATTAACTATATTTCTAGAGGATATTTGTACGTGTCTGACATGTGTCTGAACATGTCAGTGACACGTGAGGTTTGAAGACGCGCCCATCTTTCTCAGGCAACTGTCACGGGTGCAAAAAGAAAATGCGTTTATTCTAAAATAGGCAACACTCAGAACATTAAAGAACAGTTTTTGAAAAATAATAATAATAATAATTCTCTAGATACAGATTTAGCATGAAGATACCGGATGGGGACGATGAGGCAAACGGATTTTGTGACGGGTGCTAGAAGTACTTCCATCCGAGTTGTTGCAAGGGGGTGCATAAATGTTGTACTGATCGATGTTTCCGAACTCTTGGTCCATGGCATAACTGTACGTGGTTTCGCACTGGTTCGATTCCTTTTGCTGGTTGAAATCACAAGTGCTGATGAGTTGATGGTACGTTCTGTCGGAGATCATGGCATGGCTCCACCAGTATGTCACTGTTCCGAGGTTGTCGTAGTAGTTGTCTGTCACTGCATTTCCAACCTGCATCAGTCCATAACCAATGCAATCAAGCGCTATTCGATTGAATTTTGCAAATGTTATAGCATGTTAGAGATCGATGAACATGGAGAAATGTGTGACACAATTGTGTGAATATTCTTTACCATAAATCCTTTCAAATTTATTGGGTGCTTGGACTTGGCATTGTAGGCCACAATTGCTCTTGCCAGCTGAGGGACATAATGGCCTGCGTAGCTCTCGCCAGTCAGATAGACTTCCCGGCTCTTATAACGCGGGAACCGGTTCATCCATCGGATTAGGAATTGTAGCGAGTCCTCCGCTGGATGACAACAAATTCCCATTCGATTTCAATCAATTATCCTTGACAAAAGAAAATCATAATACCATGAAAGATTTTGCTTACAAAACAAAAACAAAAAAAGAGAGATTTTTCTCCAAAATCCACAAGTATTTAAGTATAATTTCAACTTATTAGGTGGCTATTGTGTCGCATGAAATTTTAATTTGTAACCATCCATCAAATAGGACTGCCAAAAATTCATCCTAACTCATTCCTGCTCCTACTTTTTTTTAATAACTAGATGTCCGGGCCTGGCTGCATGCATCTTAACTCAGTCCCCTCGACTAATTCTAGTGGTCCAAAGGTTTGGCAAGTTTTGCCTCCATGAAATTTGAACATGCATGCGATTTCGTGGAGAATAAGCACTTAGTCACTTACTATTAGTTTTCTCATGCCCACTTGACTACTCTCCCTCCAAATATGGCCTAGAGATATGTAGTCTAAGGCCAACCCCGGAAAAGAAGTACGTACTTATTTTTTTTAATTAAAAGTAATATATTATGAAAGAATGACTTATCTCTTCAAACGAAAAATAAGTACTTAAAAATAAAAACCTTAGTGGAACGGGGCCCAATTTTCTTACCCACCCAAAAGCATCAACTGTTTTAAATAACTGAAGATAAAAATGGTCATGGATTGATACAAAAGGATATAGCCTTTTGGCGCCATCTCATGTCAAACCAACAAATTTAATTTAACAAATTTTAACACCACATTTTTATGGATTTGACTTGTCTAAATAAAAACTCTCTTTCTAAATCGATTACGGCCGGGGTTGTACCAGTGCGAAGATCACCGGTGTCGAGGAGATCGGACGACCGGTTGCAGTAAGAGAAGCCGACGCCCGCCGGGGTTTCCAAAAAGAGTAGGTTAGCAACGGTGTTCCAAGAGAACTTGTTGAGGTATAGTCCTGAGCCAGCCTTGTTTATCCTGAAAGGGCCTATTTCTTCAGATGCACCATATGCCACAGAGGAACATCCTGGACCTGTGTTTACCATAGCAATTAACGAAATTAACAAATAAACTGATGATGATAACTCTCCTGAATAAACAGAAAGTACACATCAGTATTTTGCTAATTTGAATGAGATGAATCCCCCAAATAATACTCCATCTATCCCAAAATCTTTGATTTTTTTCGATATTCGTGTCATTCTTTAAATTCTTATATCTCCCAATTTATAATATTTTGCATAATTTTAAAAACTTTGTATTATAGATCTAATCAAGAACTATTAAATAAGATCCATATTGTATATTTTTGAAAATTCATATTGAAAGATATAACAGTTTAAAAAATGGCATAAATATCAAAAAAGTCTAAAGATTTGGGACGGAGGGAGTAAATTTTTCGGTAAGTCCTATATATAGGTAAATATACTATTTGGGTAACTTTGCTATATCTCCCATGGTGAGGTATTAGGGTGGTTGTTACTGAAAAAATAGCATTTAAGGGTATGTTTGGTTTGATAGAATCAAAATTAGAATTGAATAGTCATTCCAAAGACATACGTATTCTCATGTTTGGTTCACCATTAAATGATGGAATGATCATTCCAAATAGAATCACTATTCACCCTAATAAAGGAATTATCATTCAATTTATTTGTCATACCAAAATTACTAGTGCACTCCAAAATTCACTATTGTCACATCAAAAATTACTATTGCCACACTAAAATTACTATGGCCACCCAAAAATTACTATTGTCACTCAAAAAATTACTAATGCCACAGCATTTCATTGCGGATTAGAATGACTATTTTTAAACACAACCAAACTTGGAAATGGAAATAAATATTCCAATCTCATTTCCTACCAATTCCATTCCAACCTCAATTCTATTCCATTATTAATTCCATTCTATCGAACCAAACATATGGACATGATCTCATGTCCGTATATTTGGCTACCCTTGTTCTCAATTCATAGTCTAATTTGAATAGGAAGAGGTGGACTAATCATTAGACATACACATTTTTTTTTCTTACACCATGTTGAGGCTAATTGCTACCTCCAATCCAATCAGAGGTCGGAGGCATGCATGATAATTACCATGGAAGGAAGGGAAGGTCTTCAATACTCATTCTTTTAAGGTGTATACCATATGCGTCTATTATATGGTTCATATTATACCACCTCATAAAAAATTACTTGTAGAACTGGTCATTCATAGCATTTTATTTCGTATCGTAACTTTTATACTAAAAATTCGTAACTTTTTAATAACAATAGATACATAACATTTTGGGAATCATAATATTTTGGTGTGTTTTTGATGCAGTAGCCAAGGAGGAGGAATATCATTTTAAACATGATTTCTACTAAGCGGTATTTTCGTAAATAACTGACCGTGACTTTAGGCAACGGGCCCACCTGGGTTCAATCCGAAACGGGCCAACGGTCAGAACACATCGCCTTTGGCCATGTGCCGTGAGGATTTTAGCCTTCCGAGGCCATTTAGGCCTCTCAGTGGGCCTTCGTTCTGTTTTGGGCTTTTCTTTACGCTTCTATAACTTTTCACAGGCATCTTAGTTTCAGCCCGTTCTTTTTCCTGAAGTCTTGTTTTTCTTTCTATTTTGTGGGTCATTAATAATTTCGGTATTGTTCCGTATGTTTTTCTAGGGTTAGGTTTGTTACCTTTATATTCGGTTTTATGCCTTTTGGGGAAGGGTTGATTAATTTTGATAAAGAAAAGAGTCAGAGAGAGAGTTTCTCTAAAGATTGTGTTTGTGATTGTCCTTGTCGTATCGATCATCATTCTTCTTAATCGCTTCCCTGCATCAGTTTTAATGAAGGTGCATATGATACACATCCAAATAAGGGGTATGCATTGTAATACTTCCCTGAAAGGAAAGACTCCATTTATATATACTTATTATAAATAAACAGGGGCCTTCTAATAAGGTCGCTCTTAGACCTAGAAAATGTGAACGTCAGCTTACAGCCGTTGAATTGTGTTTTTAATTATTTGGATCTACCGAGGGTCATAAACCATTTATTTTTCAGGTCTAAGAGCTAGCGACCTTAGCTGAAGCGGGGTGTATAAATAGATATTAAAACAAACAAAGTACCGGGACACCTTTGTCGTCGATTATAGATATTGAAAATACACATCCTGCTTTTATGTCCCTCCACACGCATTCTGACAAAGGTAGCTAAAAAAGAACAAAAAATTAATGAGCCAAACGGCAGTGGCCTCTCAATCAATGGTTGGGTTTGTTTTTAGTTGCTTTCAAAGCATTTAAATCTTCACTGCCTTGCTCCATGCAATATAAATGGAGAGAGAGAGAGAGAGAGAGAGAGAGAGAGAGAGGAGTCATGAATTATTGGGACGTGGGTAGTTCGGCCACGATTGGGAGGGGGGTTTCATGGTCAGGGTGTCTGAGCAGTTTATGCACACTTCTGCTTAACCATTTTTCCAACTCAGTAAAAAAAATAGTTAATCACATTGAAATTAGAAAATTTACAAGAAATTATTTTGACGCACGCAATATAATTTTGGAAATTAAATCTGGTCAATTGTGTAGGGAACAAACTAACCAACCACCGGGATTAACCCTGGGCTAGATTTGCCTGCTTGGAGTGAATCATAGATCTCACGCGTAAATTTACAAGAGGTGGTGGAGGGTACAGCATTTCGCTAGACCAATTAAAGAAGGAATCCAAATTCAAAATTCCAATTCGACTCTAGGGAGAGTAGAATAATTTCCAATATAGCACTTTCCACATTTGAGATTGACCCAAAAAGACGTCATAGCTACCCTTTGCTCTATTTTTTGAGAATGGGAGGAACTTTTGGGAAGAGAGCAACCAAATTTAGGGCTAGAGGTTAAACTGCTATTCAATAAATAAATACTCGCTACGTCCTTTTGTAAGTGTATATACTACGGTTTTGCATGTCATTTTCAATGATTTCTATTTTGTTATAAAATCAACAATGGAAAATACACTGGTTCAATGGTAACAACTAATAGCCAGCAATCACTTTGAAGGGTATCGGCAGCTAGGTAATTTTTTGGCCCTCGTACCGCACATCCGTTATACAGGTGAGAATGAAAAATCACATGCTTCGTTGACTGATTCCCACAACGTACCACTTTTTTATTAGACTCGCGAACCAATTAATTTGCTGCCGTCACAACCGACTCTACCACCTCTACTCCTCTACGGCCAACTTAGGCACTCTTAAGGAAATTTGTCAATTTCATTTCAATACTTCGTGACTGTTGCAACTTATTCTTGTAACATATCGTTTCGGTACTCTACCGCCTTTACTCCACTATGGCCAACTTAGGCACTCTTAAGGAAATTTGTCAATTTCATTTCGATACTTTGCGACTGTTGCAACTTATTCTTGTAACGTATCGTTTCGGTACTCCCTATACTCTTAACACAGCCAGCAATATCTTTACATGCATATCCTAGTATAGCTATTTAATAGACATTGATCACCTCCTGTGGGTCGCCAGCTCATTCTTCAAAAGGCACGCGGTTAGAGCGCCTCACACCGACAATGGTAAATGACCCAAAGCAATTTGATTATAATTTTATTCGTGACGATATAATAAGTATGAGTGAATCAGTCCTAAAATTGAAAACTATGCTACATACGTGCCGAAAACAACAGCTATATGCCAAAGATTCAACATCCTAATAATGCTTTTGGACCACACCCAGAATGAAATTTTGGTTCGCCGTTCACACTTTCTACACACACACACACACATATATATGGGGTTAGGTAACATTTCTGTAAAATATAAATATTTTCAATTTCTAGCATAGGATATGAATATGAAACTTGATTATGAAGACCAATCTAGCACCTCAAGTCACTATATATATCCAAAATATCTGTAGCTCTCTGTTCTCGTGCATTGTTAGTAATAAGATAGCACGAAAGATTTCTTTCGGAAAGAGATTATTGTGCAATCCCGATGTTGAAATTGCACGAGAACAAAGGTAAATGCACTTTTCTGATACGAAGCCATGAAGCTTTGACCTATTATCATCATAAAAACTGAGTAGAGAGAGAGAGAGAGAGAGAGAGAGAGATGTGCAGCTAATTACCTCCATTAAGCCAAACGACCAAAGGTTGGGACAAGGGATTTTGAAATGACTCAGTGAGCCAGTAAAAGAGAGCTCTACCGGCTGCTTCATTGACGGTCACGTACCCTGAAAACTGCTGGAATGAGACCTTTGGTTGCCCCGGAAGTGCCAGTATCCGGTCAGCTTCTTCTTCTTCTCCTCCTCCTCCTTCGGCTTGTTTTTCCACTTCGTGTGGAGTGGCAATAGCACAAACATGTACTACCACAAGGGTAAGAATGACCATGGAAACAACAAAGATCTTTCCTTTTGCCATGACCATGGTCTTCCAAAGGAGAGGAAGAATGAGAGAGAAAATGGTATCCTAGTTGTTTGTGTTGTGGACCGTTTCTGTGCTGTCTGCTGTCAACTGTCTGAATAAATAGGAGAGGGGGGGGGGCCGGATCCCCTCAATTCGACTCGAACCAGTTCGGTCCATTTAGTCCATTCGAGTCGTTGAAAATACTTTTGGACGGCTTGAATGCACTAAATGAACCAAACTGGTCCAAAGCCAAATTGACTGGATCCAATCCCGAGGGGATGTAGAAGTAGGGGTGTAAACGAGTCAAGCCGAACCGAGTTTTGGCGAGCTCGGCTCATTTACTAAATAAGCCAAAAACTCGAGCTCGACTTCGACTCGAGCCTTAATGAATCGAGCTTTTGTCGAATGAGCCAAGCCGAGTTCACGAGCTGCTCAGTTCGTTTACAGCCCTAGATAGAAGGAGATGGATAGGGATAGTCATTACTCCAACAGCTTTGCTAGCTCCAAGGACAATTGATAGGGCGGCCTATGTGAAAAGATGATTCTACCCCTACTAACTGAAGCCTTGATTTAGTGGCCCAAATATGGGAGGAAAGGGACGATATTTGAATTTAATTAAACCAAGCTCAAAATGAATATATGTTCAATTAATTTTACCTTGCTTACATATTCATCTCTAACGACTTTGTGACAAATTGAGTACTCCCTCCGTTTCCACTATTCAGTCTCTTCTGGAGATTTCAACCAAGTAAGGAAACACAATTAACTCAGTGATCAATAAAACCAAATTGTCTCAAAAGTGTATTTTTAAAGTCGTACTTATCATTGATGATTTTATTCAACAAGAATGTGAATAAAAATAGATCATTGAGGTTCACCAAATAGATCACCCGGATAACGTTTTAGGCTTCCAGACGAGGCCTATTTGGAGGACACAAAGGAGAACTTCCAATGCTGAATTTGAATGTCTACCATTGAATTTAAAAGTAGGTGCCCTTATCAAAGAACCACAATTATTAATTCTTCTTAAAATGTTATCACTGTTTTTGTTTTGGCATCACATAAGTTTTGCCTCCTCACGAAATGGACTTCGGGTTGGAGTTGGGTACCGTGCTGTGTATCTCTGAGTCGTCGGATCGTGCATTCGACGGTCGGATCTCATCTCAGCAACTAACGATCGAAAGCCGTTTATTGCTGAGATGAGATCCGAACCATCGGATACATGATCCAACGGTTTAAAAGTGCGCAGCAGGATATTTCGCAAACCACTGCATAGCACTATCTCCAATTCACGAAACCCTTCAAATCCTCCATTAATACGTGAGGGAGACTGGGACTTTGACTACAGGCCTTTTCCTCTTCATTGGCTACTTCCCCCCAAAACCATGCATTTTTTTCCTCTCTCTCTCCATGTTTGGATAAGATTATAAATACGTGCTGATTCAGCTTTTTCCTTTTGGCTCGTTTATCAGCCCTACTAGGTGCAAAAGTCAGCATCAGTTCGACCATGTGTCATGTTTGTTTTGAGATTTTAAATTTGAATTTGTAGGTAATGAGTGTAGAGAAATATAGTAATGACTGAAAAAAAGGGATGATAATTGAAAAAAGATAGAAAAAAAAATTAAAATAATAATTAACGAGAAATATGATAATAATTAATAAAATCTAAAATTCAAAACCCTTAACCCAACAACTCCTATATTTTTGTGAAAAGATTGTCCCATTTTTGTCATGCATGATGGAGTATTATAATAATCACAAATGTAAGCTCATGATTAGTGGCAATTGGTCTGATTTGCCAACCTGTTAAGTTGGTTAATTAAGGCATTCTTGAAATTTAGAATTAAGGGGTGTTTGGGACCCTTTTTTTATTTTTACTTTTAATTTTTACTTTTTTGACTTTTTAAATTATGAATAGAATGTATTTTGAATCTGGTAGACTGCTTGGAAGAAATGTGCAGAATATATTTTGCAACAGAATATATTTGAGAGAGAGATGTGCTATTACACATCCTTTATGTCTATTTGTTAACAAAATTGATAAAAGTCAAAAAACTCCTCCCACCCTACTTTAATTGGCTTCTCCTCTAGTTTCCAAAACCCATTTTCAAATAATATGCCCTGATCCGCTCAGGTTCTTATTTTTTAAGTACTTATTTTTCACTTTACGAGGCAGATCATTCTCTCATAATACATCACTTTTATTTCAAAAAATAAGTAGGAGTATTTGATAATAAACATGATATGTACTCCTAATAAGACACATATTTACTATTATTAAAATAAATTATGGAATCAGGGACGGACTCCTGGACCCCTGCACAACTCCAAAGACTCCCACTAATTATACTAATTTTTTAGATTACTTTGGAAAGTTTACTTAGGTTGGCCCCTACAAGTCTCTCGAGTGAAAAATAAATCATAAAATTTCCTATACATGTGTGAAAAAACTAGCTAGTAGCAATTGACTTCTTTTTTTTACACCAAAAAATAAATTTTATACATGTATTGATATTTGTATTTTTGTTTGGAAAAATACTCTCTCTCCATCGATCGATCGATCGATTTCTTTAATTAAGTGCACGCCAGGGAAGGAAGTCATTGGTTTTTCACAGAATATCAACATGGTTGTGTGGTCATGGTGATGATGTCCATGATGGTAAGCTCTTTTGGCCAGACATTAATTTTGCCCATAATTAACAAAGGGTGTGGAAGTGTCACGAGCTTCAGCCCAATTCCTAGCATTATTCCTTTCTAAAATTAGCGCTGTTGTTGGGAATCATCATGTCACTATATCCTCATTCCATCTATAATTTGCTTTCTCTCACTAAAATACACAAGGCATTGTTTGTTTTCGTAACTTCAAGTTGTTTTTCTTTTCTGAGAACGGTTAGGAATATTGGGTGACGTGTGGAGTGAGTCCTTTCGATAGTGAGAGCGGTTAAATAGATTAGTCAATGTATGTATAAACCAGTTAAACACCTAGATATCAAAGAAAAAAAGAGAGTGAGCCCTTCTCGTGTGTAACATTCAAGTGGAAGGTATCCTTGTAGAGTAATAGGAGTAACTATATTCTTGAAAGAATCGAGCATTACCCAAAAAAAAAAAACCTATTCTTGAAAGAATAGTCCGTCACCACACCCTCACATGCACCAATGAGTTCATGATGACTATTGCTGCAAATGGGTCCGGTCTCGTGACCGCGTGGCATAACTTCCAATATTATTCAAGTTCGAATACCCTTAGGTCCCGTTTGTTAATCGGATTCGGCCTTGGGATTGGACTAACAGTCTCTTCGAATTGTGAATTCCTTGTTTGGTAACACAAATTCCTCTGAACTGTGAATCCCATGGGATGAACAAGCCCCCTAAATGGGGGTATTAGCAATACCCTCTGGCCCCGTTTGGTAACAATAGTAGATGAGTGAGATTCGTAAGGATATGTTATTAGGAGTGTGATTGATAATGAAAAGGGATTGATAATGAGAAAAGATTAGTAATGAGCATGTTTGTTGGAGATTGGATTGGATGATGAGATTATTAATATCATGTTTGTTTGATATGAGATTAGATGATGAGATTAAATTGATAGAAGGAATTGGTGATGAGAATGGATTGGTAACGAGAATAGGTTAGGATTGGACTATTAATACCATCTCCCCCAGTATATTCCTAATACCACCATTTTGGGGGATTCGTATCCCATCGGCTTAGCAATCCCCGCAACTTTGTGAAACCAAACAAAGTATTAGGAAACACATTACCTTCATAATCCAATCTCATCCCCCAGAACTTTATCAATCGGGGCCATTGGAGATGGTATTGGTAATCTCATCCCAATCTCTCATCATTATCAATCCCTTCTCATTACCAATCTTTTCTATCAATCTAATCCTATCATCTAATTATATCTCAAACAAACATAATATTAATAATCTCATCAACTAATCTCATCTTAAACAAACATACTTATTATCAATTCCTTCTTATTACCAATCCCAATTTTAATCCTCAAGGCTCTTGTTGGCCGAGTGGGCATGAGGCAGCAATGAAAGGGCTTGTCCCCGAAAGGTTGCAAGACTGAATATCACGAAGTCAAACATTGCAAACCTCGGAACTACTGAAAATTTATTCGGATCTTAACTTCAAGGTTCCGAATAGTTAAGGTGCCCAAAAGCTGACCCACTCAAACACCTAGTTGTGCAAAAAAAATTCATAGAAGTTGAAGATGTTGAAGCCAGGTTCAAGCACAATTATGCTACTTCCCCACTCGTATATATCCATCTTCTTGTTTTTTTTTTTTTTGGATCCCTTTAGCCAAAGTAAAAGAAGAAAATTGGATTAAGAAAAGATGCATGGGGAATATATAATTGCCACATGTGGCACAGAGCAGTAGTCAAAAGACTCGAAACATAGTGGGGTGGGGCGGCATGAAATGTCACTCTGATCTGATGGTCAAATGATGTCCAATCCTCTCCCCCTCTTGAAGTTGAAGCTATCAACTAACGGCTCATTTGGTGGACGCATGGATAAAATTTTGGGGACAACGAAGAAGAGGATAAGATTAGGATTTGATACAAGGACGATTCTTTACGAAGTTTGGATTAAGTTTTAAAAAAATAAAATTGGCAGTTTGATTAATGGATGGATAAGAGAGTTGGTGAACAAAAGAATAATGCGATAGTATACTTAATTGCATCTATAAAATCTTTATAGTGAGAATAACAAAGGGTAGTTTGGAAAGGTTTGATGGGCACGCCGATAATAACATCCACCCGAATAAACAGATGATCGATGAAGGATGGGGTGGGTTTCGCTAAGACCCTTGTAGGGTCTTAGCTTATCTGTTGGATAAGTAGTTCCGGTGCAGAAGGAGAAATCAAATACTGGACAATTACTGCACCCGAATTAGCTTATATCCCTAGCTAGGCCTGTAACCCCTCCATCCTCCACCTACCTAACGAGCCATAAATGGGCAATAACAAAGGGTGGTTTGGAGAGGTTTGAGGTGCACGCCGAGAATTACGCCCACCCGGATAAACTGAGGATGGAGGATGGGGTGGGTTTCGCTAAGACCCTTGTGGAGGTCTTAGCTTATCTGTAGGATATATAAGTAGTCCCAGTGCAGAAGGAGAAATCAAATTAATAGTGGACAATTACTGCACCCGAATTAGCTTATTCCTAGCTAGGCCTAATGAGGCCTGTGTACCCCTCCATCGATCCTCCGAGCCGTAAATGGGCAATAGGGTAATATTGGAATGTGTTGAAAACATGTTTTTACTTGCAGATGGGGTCTTTAATGTGGGAGCAGTTTGTGCCCATTCGAGTACGTACAGCCTTTTCTGATCCTAGCATTCAAGTGAGTTTCAGAAAGAAATTAGGAATGCTTCGATGCTTGCTTCCACTCTCTCTCTCTCTCTCTCTCTCTCTCTCTCTCTCTCCATGATTCTTGTGTGATCTCTTGCTTCTTGCGTTTACTTAACTCAAAAAGTTGGTATTCTGTCGCAGTCTGAATAGTGCATCAGATCTGATATACGGTAGAGGATTCAATGCTGTACTACCTTTTTTTTTTGTAAAGTTTAATTTGGATATTTTGTAAGAAAAATTGAAAAAAAGGTAATAATGTTTTTAGTTTTCCAATTACTACCATCAAGACAAACCAATAACCTACAAAATTCTAACACAAAACTAATAAATGCGAAAAAATTGTATAAGAACAAAACAATTTTTCTGGGGGGAAACTAGGCCTAAATTACAATCAGCACTACATAAATAATATCAACTTTTTTTGGGTAAATAAATAATATCAACTTGAACTTGAAGAATAAATTGCATAAATTGATTTTTCTTAAAGACAGTCAATTAATAAAATTTACTTGTAGTCATCAAATTTTAGTTTTTGTAAAAAGTTTTAAGAATAATCATTTATTTTGACGAGCGTAACTGAAAAGGCATAAGAATATGTACCGGAGGTAATAAAAATTTTGATAAAACAACACTAAAAATTACTACAAAGACTGCTGGTTTAAACTTCTTTTTTTTTTTGTCTCTAGTGAACTTTTTACCCTTTGTCTCCTCTCCTCTCACCGAGACAAATGACTAATCTAAAAATATTGAAGGAATTATAAAAATATAAAACAAACAAAAATATCGAAAAAATAAATTAGGCAAAAGTAAGAAAGAAAATACTAGCCATATTCCCACACCAGTCCCAAAATTGGCGAGTCTCTCACCTTGATCCCATGTAGATAATTCACGTAAGAAAAAGGACAGATTAGTCGCTAACTCTAGTGATCGATCCATTGTTAAAATTAGTTCAGTAGTCAATGCATAATCAAGGACAAAATCATTTGACAATAACCAGTAATTCTATGTGAATTGTTCATAAAATTTATAAAATGAACATTTTAGATCATCAATATCATATTGAGAATGCGAAAAGTCAATGAGCTCCACTAAGTTGGTTAGTTTATGTTGAGAGCTTGTCTGGTTTCCGTTGTTTATATGCTTGTTTCTAAAAACAAGCAAATTAAACAAGATCAAGAACAAGTAAAGTCACTTGGTTGAGAATTATTTAATTTGTGTTAGTATGCTTTTTCTTGATTTTTAAAATACTTAAGCTACTAATGTCCACCTAGCAAACTTATTTTGCTATTTTTATATAAGAAAATCATCAATAAAAAATAAATGAAGTAGCCCTAGTTGGAGTGAATAGAAGTGAGTAGATAGAAGAAGGAGAAATTAATTTATGTGAGAATGCCAAATGTTGGAGATTTCACACTATTCGGGTAGGTGGTTTTAAATTGATTACTATTCTGCCCATAGTAATTATTTAATGACAAATTAAAAACAATTATAAATACTTAATTATTAAGGGTAATTATGAAAATCACTTTATTTTGCTACTCAAAATGGACTAGATTGAGTTAGCACAGCAACCCCTATCAACTAATTAACGAATGCAGCTGAGCTGACTTAAAATGTTCGGACTTAAGCCATAGCTAACCAGGGAAAGAAATATTGATCTGTTACCACATGGCGGGCTACGTCATCTGGCTCCATCCGAAGTATAGGTTAAACTAAAACCCATGACTCAACTATCTGATTTCAAGTATCGAACTTAAAACCGGTGAGAGAGAAGTAACCTATTTGGTATACGTTTAATTTAAGGGAGAGATTTTTGAGGTAAAAAATAAAAAGAGATAGAAAATTGAAAGTAATAACGAAAGCAAACAAAGTCACTTGATCCAACCTCTTGAACAACGATAAGACATATAATGCCCTCGGACAAAGTTAAGCATTAGTGTTGTCTAAATTCGTGCTCAACTTTGTCCCGTGCGAATTGAATAGTTCCTCCTCCAACTATCACTTCGGTGGTGTTGGAGATTAATTTGGTGCAAAAGCACAACAAAAAATGTCCAATCAGCTTATGCTGGCCAAGTATGTACCTAAGGCTACCTGAACCAATGGAGTAGTATTATAATGCCCACATTGACGCAAGTCAAAGCATGGGGATTGGGGTGTTTACATCAACCAAATCATTGTCAATTGGGGGTAGTTTTGACTGATGGAGTCCTACAGTTGGGATACAGAAACATAAGAGAAATTTATTCATGACTTCGTGCAATTTCAGTCGTTTGTTTCGACAATTAATGGTTAAAATTTATTTTTAAATTATTACCGGTAATAGATATTTATTAACGGCAATAGTTTGTTTTTAATCTAGACCGTCCAAAATACTTCTGGATGCCTGAGATAGAGCGCCGCAAATTTTATTTACGGGAGGTCCTGTTAAGAAGTTTTTCTCAATAAGCATATATTGGTGACTATTCTTGTTTGGATACAGAAAATTCAGCGGTTGGGAATGAGTGGTTCAGAAAATTCTAGGAACAGATATTCGTAGGCCTCGCACGTTTGTGGAATTTGGTAGGGGATTCTTACTGCCGAACCAGTAAAGTAAATTTTTGTTGAAAAAGAGTCTTTGGTAGATTCAGAAATAATCTTGGAGGGCACTATTTTAATTCGCTTGAAAATATTTCTGCCTATTAGACACAATTTATTTTAACTTCAAGTTTTATAGGCTTAGAGATGGATTTTCTTACCAAATTGAAAATAAATAATTTCATATACAATGAACACATAGATTTGAAGATATCAAAAATATAAAACGAAACGCATAGCAATTAATTATATAATACAATATAGCCAATAGATTTGTTATAAAGTTGAGAAATCCTAGGATTGACCATAAATTAATCAAGACATAAAGATTATTTTGTGTTTTGCCAATATTCCAATTGTAGGCACTATGTGCTTTCATGTATTTCATTAATTTTCAAACCTTACTAACTACAATAGTACAATTGCTTTCGCATGGATTGATTGATTTGATAATTCGTAAATACTAATGGGCACTAGTGCAATTCTTGTATGGTTAAGTGAAATATTTAGATTGGTTTGGGGTAGAAGGACTAAACTCCAGGAGGTTGGTAAAGTGGGCATGAGAAAACAATAATTGACTATGAGGTTGCATATTCGAATCCCACTGAAGCCAATCATCCCAAACCTTGGCCCACTGGGGGGTTAGCCCGGTCGTAATAGTCGAGCTGCACGCAAGCTGGCCTAAATATCCGATTATCAAAAAAAGAAGAACTGAAAGAACTGAAAAATCCACGGAGGGCATGTGAGTCATGTGACCCTTGGTCTCTACCAACATCCGGCCATTTTCACATCACGTGTGCTTATTATACACCAATATAACTATGATCGTTGCAAACCGAAGCCTTGTTCCCACTCAAAATGACCATAACATGATAACACTAAAATTACTACCAACGTGCGTTCATTTGAGTGTGTGTGTGTATGATTAAAGAGGATTTGACCTTGCAACCGTGCTAGAAAGAGAATTATTTGAGGGGGTGGGGACTCGAAATTAAACTAGTGGTACTAATGGATCTCACCTAATTGGTAACTATGGGTAAATAACAGAGAATCATGGTAGCTATGGTGTGCTTTTCAAATAAGTAAATAATATCAGACCCGGTACAGTCCAGGAAAAAGAAAATATGAAATTGTCTATGACAACAAATAAACGGTCTAGAACTCTTCCCTAAAAGAGTTTTTTTGAATCTGAACCATTCATTTGTCTTCCTAAAAGGTTTCATGGTCTGGCAGTCCTGGTTTCTATCTTTTTTGAAATACTAATAAATAGGCCCTTGCGGATAGAGACCAATCCCTATCACACGAACAAATTATGTCGAAAAAAAGTTGCTGCAATAAATTGGAGTATTAAGATCTATCTTCTGCATCAGTACTCATCAGAGACAGGACCGTATTCTATACCTAACCAACCCAATTCCAATCCCTACGAGTATGCGTGTGTCATCTTGTGTTTGTGTCATGTTTACAGATCACCAATAATTACACGATGGAAACAATTTTATCTTGAACTGCCGGTATCTTACAAACAATACTTGGTGCTCTTTTGTGCAATGACAAATGTACATAACCTGTTCATTGGATTACCAATATTCGTTCAACTTGATTTTGGAAGGAATGATCTCCTCCACGAGTTCTTCACAGTGAATGCCCCTATATATTTCTCCAGAAGCGAAATGAGCTAGCCTCGTTTAATTTGGAAAGCACACCAAGGCACCATAGCTACCATGATTCTTTCAAAATATGGTCGCATCGTGGTATGTAATGTAACGACCCGCTCCATCTTTGTACAATATTGTCCGCTTTAGACGCCCAAAACCCATAAACTTTCCAGTAGGTCACCCATCCCTGGACTACCCCAGGATGAACACGCTTAACTGTGAAGTTCCTATGTGCTTTGACCCGCCCTCACGGCTTTAAAAGGTCTTGTACAAGTAGGAGTGATCTTTCCTTATAAACCATGACTTGCCCCCTCCCGTCTGGACGGAGCCTGCTTCCTGCAGTACCGCCGGTTACCGAAAAGCGGGGTGTCACATGCAATATGATGAAAAGATCATGTAAGATGGGAAAATAAATAAAAATTGCTAACTCTTAAATTTCACTACACAATCGCTCCACAAATTCAAAATTCAAACACAACTTGAGATACCAAAGAATTTGGTAAGTTGATTTTTGTCGTCCTCCTTAATTCTTTAGTTTACTTCTTCGAATCAAGGATCTTATAAAAAAAATTTAGACCCCGTGTGGATCATGGCTTGTCGAGAGTTCTTTTGCATAGAAATTCAAATAAAAGGGATCGAAAACAAACACTATACTTAGGATCCGTTTGTTTGGGCGTAAAATATTTTTTGGTAAAATGTTTTACCTATTTTTTGGTGTTTGATTTTGTAAAAGATGAGGAAAACATTTTACATGTAAAATATTTTTTATTAATTGGATGAAAATGAGTTACCCTTAAATCTTTTGTAAGTTATTTTTCGAAATGAACCAACTGTGTTCTACTGCAATTCTTACTGCTCAGTTTTTTCGATCGTCAGTCCTAACTCACGTTCAATTCTGATATTTTCGTATCTTTTCACCGTTTAAGCCTCCCACTCTCTCTACGCTATTTTGTTGATTACAGAAAATATTTTCAAGTATCAACCAAACACCAGAAAATAAAATTAGTTTGAAATTTGTTTTCTGAAAAAAAATAATTTACATAGAAAATATTTTACATTGTAAAACGTTTTACGTCGAAACAAATGGAGCCTTAATATCATGATTTAAACACAGGCTATGAATCTGGAAGATGTAGAGAAATCTACAAACAAAGTGAAAAGACTTCCACACAAGTTCTAGAGGATTGATATGGTACATAAAAAAGATCCATGAAAATGTCTATGAAAGAGAAATAAGTTCAGATTCGCATTTCCATTGAAGAGAAATGAATCCTTCATCCGATGCGAATATGGACGATTTATTGCTCTTTCATAAACATTTTCACGGATCCCTTTCATCCATCCTAAGATTTTTCGCAAGTTTTGTCATATGCTTTCTTATGCCTTGTTTGGATGATATTTTGAAAAAAAAAAATGAACCCCATTAAACTGTTGAAATCCATGAACTAGAACCAAACAATCCGAACAGACCCGGTACAGTTCAGGAAAGAGTAAACAGGAAACTGTCTACGGCAACAAATAAACGGTTCAGAACTCTTCCCCAAAAGAGTTTCTTTAAATCTGGACCATTCATTTGTTTTCCTGGACAGGGCCGGCTTATGGCAAAAGCAGGAGAAGCTCGTGCTTATGGCCCCCAAAAAAAGTAAAAAATGAGGGCCCCTAAAATTTTAGAATCCCTATATATATATGGCCGAATTTTTTTTTTGCATTAGTCTTCTTTACACAAAATATGCCCAAATGGTAGAATTACTCATTAGAAACACTAAGGCATTAAAAAAGAAAAAGAAAAAGAAAATAAGGGACAGCCGGAAGAATATATTACGCCAATCCAAAAAATAAGAAAAAAGAAACGCAGCAAGCTGCAAACGCTTCGCGCTTGAGGAGTTGAAGGGAAGGAAAGACAACGACCGGCGACCGTGGACGGAAAATACTTGCATACGGATTTTCTTGATCAAAAATAATCTTCGGTCAACCATGTCTCAAGACAGATTAAATGGATTGACTATAATGTCTATCGAGAAGGAGTTGGTGAAGCAACTTGACTATGACTTTAATTAGTACATTTGGTGCAAAAAGTGCGATAAGACTAATTTTTAAATTATGGATTTTGAGGTATTGTAATAGTTGCATTTTTTTTTTTGGATAATTATATATATGCTTCTATTTTGTAATGGTAAATCTTCTGTAATGGTTTTTTTTATGAGATTCTTTATAGACCATTTTTGTATGAAAAATATAAAGAGACCTCATTCAAGAGATTCGCTTTCGACCTCTAAATCTTATGAGCCGACCCTGCTGGAGGATTTCATGGTCCGATTGTCGTGGTTTCTATCTTTTTTGAAATATACTAATAAATATGCCCTTGCGGACAGAGACCAATCCCTATCACACGAACAAATAATGTCGAAAAAAAGTTGCAGCAATAAATGGAGTATTAAGTCCTCTGATCTATCTTCTGCATCAGTACTCATCAGAGACAGGACCATATTCTATACCTAACCAACCCAATTCCTAATCTTATCGGAATGGTGATCCCTACGAGTATATGTGTCACCTTGTGTTTGTGTCCAAGGACGGAACTAGAATTTTACCCTAGCAGTGGCAAAATTTATATTAAAAAAATTTAAAAAAATTGTATTTCAATATTAATATTCATCAGCTCCAGAAAAAATTAAAAGAACATAACAAAAACTAAACTAAGGGGGTGTTCCACTTTCTCCAAAAAGAAATTTTTGGAAAAAAAAAGGTAATTTCAAATTCAAATATAATGAAAATGAAAAATATTTTTTCAATTTTTTTTACACCGTTTATAATATCTTAATGAGATCTATCAAACAAGATTCATATTGATAGAAAAATTATTTGCGTAAGCACATAATTTTTGAACTTAAAATTACCTTCTTTTTCAAAAAGTAACTTTTCCAAGTTACTGGAACGGCCTCTAAATAATGTTTGTCATCTACACATGGAGTACAAAAGAAGACTAATTTTAATTTTGGGCATCAATAATGGCATAATAATTAAATTTCTTTAATTTTTTTAGGTTAAGTTGTTTTAGTGTTAGAATGCGTAATATTTTTTTCTTAATTACACATCATCATTTATATTATTTCACTTTGACCTATTGAATTTATTTTTAGAATACTTTTTTGGATCTCCTTTCATGAAAAAAATAATATAATAAAAAATAAGTGATGCGACTATAAAGTTGGGGATAAAAAAAAATTGTCACATGTAATAATTGCATTTTTTAAAATTCTTGTCATCGCGGTCGCCGCCATTAGACCTCCTTTGTTCCATCCTTGGTTAGCATGTCAGCTGGCGCAAGTCATTATAGGTCATACAATATAATGATGCAATATTATAGTGTATGGCCATTTATTATAAATTCTCTCACCAAAAGTGCAATCAAAAACTCTTAACCAAAACTCTCTCTTAAATCAAGTCTAGCAAAATACTAATTTCCACACAAAAAAAAAAAAAACATTTACTGGCTTCTCCAATCCAAATGGACGAATCTTCAATCAATCAAACAAACAAACAAACAAATTAATGAAGTGCGGAGTCTTCCAATATTGGATTTGAGCAAAAAAATTTCACACACAATTCTTCTCAAAGACAAGAATGACTATGTGTGGGGATAAGCTCATTCAATGTGCATTTGAGACATTTCGTTTGTTTATTTTAGCAGACTTTTAGTGAAGACTCCTGCAGTCAGTTTCAATAACAACGTATGAGGCCCTTGTTTGCCACCAGCTGATAAAGTGGGGACCTATTAATTCAGTGGGAAATGAATTTCATTCGGTCCTTTTCGATTCCCTCGTTCAACAATAAGTTGATAATATTCCCTCATTAGACACCAAACCATCATTCTCAATTAAATGAAGGTGAAATTACACAAACACCCCCTCATCTATTCGATTTAGACACGAACACCCCATAACATTTAAAAACGTCCATACACACCCCCTCATCTTCTACCGTTACCCAAGGAGCACCCTTCCGTTTGAGTACCGTTTGTTGCAAGGCACATGTCAATACTTTTGCCAAATTTTAGACAAAAATGCCCTTTAACGACAACATATACCCAGTTGTCTTTCATACCTCATTCATCATTCTCACTTTATATCAGAGATTCCCTCTCTCACTCACTCTCTCTCTCTCTCTCTCAGTTAGAGCTACAACTCCAACCAAATCCAAAACTGGATTGATTCCTACTGCCGTTATGGGGAAAAAGTCCCCTTGAGGACTTCAAATACAAAATGGATGACAAGCAAATACAAAACAACAAAAACTCCAATTTTTAAAGATTATCGATACCATTGTACAACACCTTTCAAAAAACCCTACTATTCCCAAACAAAAACCCTAATGTATTCATATATCATATAATATGAATATATACATCTACATTTGCTCCATTTAATAAGAAAATCTAGAATTTTTTTACATATAAAACATACATTCCAAAGTAGGGTTTGCCACGATCTAGGGTTGGCCACAATCTACAACTTTTCTACAGTGTACATGATCCGATGTTCTTCGAAACTTAAGTTTTCTTCATGATCTAGAGTTAGCCATGATCTACAATGCAAGTTGAAGAGGGAGAGGAAGAGAGACATAGGTGCCATGATCGAGTAGGGCGGAGAGAAATTTCTGATCGAGTGAAGTGTGGCGTATGCTTGTTGCTCCATTTCATAACAAAGGGTATATTTGACATTTTGTTCATTTTGTTAACGGCGTTGAGGTTTTTTTTTCCTTTTCAGTAGATAAGGGGGTGTGTATGGACGTTTTTAAAGGTTATGGGGTGTCCGTGTCCAAACCAGGTAGATGAGAGGGTGTTCATGTAATTTCACCAAGGGTATATTTGACATTTCGTTCATTCCGTTAACGGCGTTGATGTTTTTTTTTCCTTTTTAGTAGATGAGGGGGTGTGTATGAACGTTTTTAAATGTTAGGGGGTGTTCGTGTCCAAACCAGATAGATGAGGGGGTGTCCGTGTAATTTTACCTTAAATGAAACCAAAAAAAGAGACCAAGACTATTTGAATAGTACACATACGTACTTGTTAGCAAGATAATTCCTAGGTCAAGAAATCCTCCCATAGTAACTTCTGATCTGGTTCTTAATTCTCGATCTTATGAATGTTATAATTGGAATGGTCTCGAAAGACAATTTAAGGAATCTATCTCCAACTAATTAATTAAAAGTGGCACGAGATACTGAGATATACGTGATTATAAAAAGTAAGGAATACAGCTGTCTCCAAATAATATTTTCTAATGAACCTGGCTATATTGGAATCAGATTGATCACTCTTAATTTTGGTTAGCTCATTAGTTTTGGTTGCATAGTCATAGTCGTAGATTTGATTGGGTTCAAGCAAAAGTAAACTAAATTAAGAATACAAGAATATCCACGTGATTGTGTTCCCGAAGCATTGAAAAATCTCTGTGTGTGTGTGTGTGTGTGTGTATATATATATCTCCTCGTACTCATTAATTTCCTTATGCTGGCTTGAAGACTCATCTTTTTACATGACTCGATATCCAACCTAATAGAACGACTAATTTGGAGATAGATCTCATCCACTGTTTATTAGCAGGGATTCAATTAAAGTCGAGATAAAGTTTGTAAAGACTGATCCTCAATACAAAAATGCATTGCACTCTTAATAGTTATCGGCTCTAGAAAAAAATAAAATAACATAACAAAAACTAAACTAAATGATATTTGTCATTTACACATTGAGTATGAAAAATGACTAATTTTAATTTTGGGCATCGATAATGACATAATAATTAAATTTCCTTAATTTTTTAGGTTTAGTTGTTTTAGGGTTAGAGTGTGGAATTTTTTTTCTTAATTACACATCATCATTTATATTATTTCACTTTGGCTCATTGAATTTAGTTTTAGAATACCTTTTTGGGTCTCCTTTCTTGAAAAAAAGAAGAAGAAGATTTATGACTAGAATGTAATAAAAAAATGAGGAAAAAAACCTAACAGTAGCGAGACTACATAAATTGGGGATAAAAAAAATTGTCACATATAATAATTGCATTTTCTAAAATTCTTGACGTGGCAGCCGCCGCCACTAGACCCTCCCTGGTTCCATCCTTGTTTGTGTCATGTTTACAAATCACCAATAATTACACGATGGAAACAATTTTATTTTGAACTGCCGTTATCTTACAAACAATACTTGGTGCCCTTTGCGCAATGACAAATGTACGTAACCCGTTCATTAGATTATTGATATTCGTTCAACTTGATTTTGGAAGGAATGATCTCCTCCACGAGTTCTTCACAGCGCTTGCCCCTATATATTTCTCTGGAAGCGAAATGAGCCTCATTTGATTTGAAAAGCACACCAAGGCACCATAGCTACCATGATTATGTCAAAATATGGTCGCATCGTGGTATGTAATATGATGAAAAGATAATGTATGATGGGAAAATACATAAGAATTGCTTACTCTTATATTTCACTACAGAATCCTCCACAAATTCAAGATTCAAACACAACTTGAGAAACGAAAGAATTTGCTATGAATATGGAAGATGTAGAGAAATCTACTAACGAAGTGAAAAGACTTCCACAAAAGTTCTAGAGGATTGATACGGTACATAAAAGGGATCCATGAAAATGTCCATGAAAGATAAATAAATTGTTCAGATTCTCATTTCCATAGAAGAGAAATGAATCCTTCATCTGATGCAAATATGAACGATTTATTGCTCTTTCATGAACCTTTTCATGGATCCCTTTCATGCATCCTAAGATTTTTCGCAACTTCTTATGCCTTGTTTGGATGATATTTTGGGAAAAAAAATCCAACTTAAAAAACACTCATTACCCCTACTTCAAATCATTAATCTCTCTTCTCTCCAATCATTATTCTCATTTCTCTTTCTATCTCTCTCTACTTATTAACCCTATCTTCAATCATTACCCTATTGTCTCTCTCCAGTCTCCAAAAATAAAACTCAAAATTTTTCAAAATATCATTCAAACAAGGCATTAGCTTTTTAGCAAACATGCATTGAATAAAACCCATGAAAATAGGGGTTGTTTAGTCAAAGAAGTCCTCATCAACTGTTAAGAACAACAAATATATTACTCCATATGAGAATCTAATGACCACCCACTATAAAATAGGGGCACGAGTGGAGCTAGGGATATTTCTTTCCTTCTATGGGGGGAGGGATCAACCCCACATCCAAATTGGTGAGGGGATTGGTGATGGTAACGGACAGGGGGACCCGATAGTGTAGATTGCTATTTGAGCCGTTTATCTCTTGAGTTAATAGTTCAAATTTCACCGAAAAAGCTAAAAAAACTGACGGGAAGACCGACGGTACGAACTGATAGTCACGGAGCCCATTTTGGGTCCACATGGATGATTCGAGTCATTTAATAATTAAAAAAAAAAACTGAGAGGGCCCATGAAAAATCAGATCAATCCGATCTGTTAAGTGCACGCACGGTCCAATCTTCCATTTTCTTCATGGATCCAAAATATGAATGAAAAATCAACTCAATCCGATATTTTTGTTTACGGATCCGAAATCCGTTATGGATTTATATTAAAATTATTGAACGGCTCAGATCATCCGTGCGGCACGACCATCAGTACACACTGCCGAAGCTTCCGCTCGATTTCCGTAGCAGGATTAAAATTTCACGCTAAAAACATTTTTGGACGGTTTGTCTCCTATGCACTAGGGTCCCCCCCACATCCCATAGGTGGGTAGTGTGTCAAGTCAACAAGAAGCTACTCGGCCACTATTTATTTTGGATTATTATAGCTTCCAGTAGTCCATTTAAGAACAAGGAGATGGGGCCGTTGCTTTGGAATTATGTCCTGAATGGCTGAATCCATGGATTCCGATTGATCACGTTGACCATCTAACAAGGACTATATCATGCAGTAGTAGCTCTAAATATATTTGAGGTTTATCTCTAAGAGCATCCACAGTGAAATAACTAAAAGTCAATAATTAAAAATTATCACGTCATCTCTTGATTATGCATTTAAGGGGTTGCTAAGGTTAATAATGTAGTCTACAATGGTACAATTAAATTTGAATAATCAAAACTTGCCACATCACCATTTCAATTTATAAAAATCTAAAAATTGTGAACATAGAAAATACTTTTTTAAAAATAGGTTTCAAACTAATAAAAATAGGTTATTAGAAAAAGAGAAAATAATTTTTTGAAAATTTTGATTTAAAAAAAAAGTTTTCAGGAAAAAGTTAAAAAGAAAAAAAGAAAATAGTTTTCGAATAAAAAAATAGTTTTTGAATTTTTTTTAAAAGAACAGTTTTTGAAAAAAAAAAATAATAAAAAATAGTTTTTGCAAAAATAAATAAATAACAGTTTTGAAAAAAAAAACAGTTTTTGCAAAAAAATAGAAACTTTTTTTAAAAGTATTTTTCTTATAAATATGTTGAAAATGGAAGAGAGAGAAGATTTTTGTGTTATGATGGTGTACTTGATTGAGGGAATGTGTGGATAACTAAATTTGATTATTGACAAAAAGTTGCTAGTTTTGATTATTTAATGGTCAAAATTTGATGAGTTGTTAAGAGGTTACTAAGTTTGATTATTCCACTGTGAGCTCTTTTTTGAGCAAATGTTACTAACCTTAACAACATTTTAATTTTGATTATACCACTCTAAGAGCATCCACAATGGAATAAGCAAAATCAAAATGTTGCTTAGGCTAACAATATTTGTTCAAAAAAGTGCTCACATTAGAATAACCAAACTTAAGAGTATCCACAGTGGAATAAGCAAAACCAAAATGTTGTTAAGGCTAACAATATTTGCTCAAAAAGTGCTCACATTAAAATAACCAAACTTAGCAACCCATCAAATTTTGGCTCTTGAATAATCAAAACTAGTAACTTTTTGTCAATAATCAAATTTTATCTCTCAATCAAGTACATTAACATTACATAAAAACCTTCTCTCTCTTCCATCTATCTCTCTCCCTCTCAACAATGTTTTAAAAAAATAATTTTAAAAAACTATAATTTTCAGAAACATTTTTTTACAAAAAACAATTTGTTAAAAACTGTAGGTAAATAAAGAGTGTTTTTTATAAAAACATTTTTTTCAATTTTTGAAATTTCAAAGCTCTTTTATAAAAAATTGTTTTTTTACACAAAAATCGATTTTTAAAAACTATATTTATAGTTTTTGAAATTTCAAAACTATTTGTCTAAATACAATTCTTTCAAAATTTCTCAAAATTGTATCTACAATTTTTAAGTGAACAAAGTGTGTGTTTTTTGTTTCGAAAAACTATTTTTTTTGAGCTGTTTATAACATAAATTGTTTTTTTTTCCCCCTTCAAAAACTGCCTTTTCAAAAAATATGCGTAAAATAAAGGGAAAAAGTTTGGATGGTACATTGGTTTTGATTATGGGCAAAAAATAACCAATGTGGGATTTGACATTGCTAATTTTATCAACCTCTAAATGGATAATCAAAATCTGATGTAGCATGTTTTGATTATTCACATTTGCTTATTTCACTGTTGATGCTCTAAGTGAATGAACAATATCTTCCCAGCCATTTCGCTAAATCTATGTGATTGGTGACTTGGGTCCCTTGTAAAACAATAGAACTAAGAGTTTCCGATAATCATATATGAGCCATTTCACTAAATCGAATTGAGTTTCATGTCGATTTAAGAGAAAGGGAAAAAAAAACACATCAATGATAACTGAGACGCTCCAATGACTAAGTTAATCTTCGCCGACAAAATACTTAATAGTAGAAATGAATGGTACAACGTACCTTCTTCGATTTTTATCTTGTGGTTTATATAGAGAGAGTTTATTGGGCTCCTAGCACCTCGTGTGCCCTCACAACAGCCTCGCAGTTGTGGCGCCAGGCCTTGCATTGCCAAGGGGCCGAGCCGTGCCACCCTGACATCCATGTAGTGCAGGCTAGACCAAGCACGAATGGTGGGTTGGGCCTGATCCAATGTAATTCCGCCCCCAATAGCCACACGCCCATAATTCCGCGAACTAAGTTCATATCTCCGCCCCAACCTTACGCATTACTCCAGGGCCCAGGCCATCCACATTGATGGCCGTTTGGCCCAGCGACTTGTGACCACACAGGCCCAGGTTCCCCTAATTCGGCCCACTACGTTTTCCAACAGAGAGAAGGGAGAAAATAATTACCATATTCTTCCTCCTTCTTCGATTTCTCTAACATGTTGCAAATTACACAGGATATTATTGGGTGGGCAGGGCACTGTAAAACCAACAGAGAGAAGTCTTGGGCTTCCGATGAAGGAAAAAAACCGCCTTGGGCTTTTGTTTGGTCTTGACGAGGAAAAGGGCCGACGATGTACTATCTTGCCAGAGTGGGTTTGTGGCCTTGGATTTGACGGCCCAACTCTATAACTTGACCCGGGCAAATGTTATTCGCTCTCGGGGACCCACAACATGGGTGTTGTCCCCATCCGTGCTGTCCAATTTTGGCATAAACGGTTCAGATTTCATCTCGGTAATGAATGGATGGACGGCTGAAATGACATATGAGTCATCCATTGCCGAAATGGAAGACCCGGATGGGAACAACTCCCATGTTAGTGGACAACAAGATCCCCGAGTTCGCATAACTTAACCGAATAACATTTGCCCGGTGGAGCCTCGAGTTGTTTTTCTTTTCTGAGAACGGTTGGGAATGGCTGACGTGCAGAGTGAGCCCTTTGGATGGTGAGAGTGGTTAAAAGGAATAGTCAAGGTGTGCATATACACCTAGATATCAATCAAAGGGGAAAAAAAGTGCGAGGCCCTGGCCTGTGTAATATTCAAGTGGAAGGTATTCTTGCAGAGTAATACGAGTAACTATTTACTATTCTGGAAAGAATAGTCTGGCACCACCGCCTCACACGCAGCAATGAGTTCACGATGACTATTAATTGCTCCAAACAATCCGATCTCGTGACCGCATGGCATAACTTCCAATTTTATTCAAGTTCAAACACTCTTAAAACCCCACGGCTCTTCTTGGCTGGCATGAGGACGAGGCAGCAATCAAAGGGCTTGTCGTCGAGAGGTTGCAAGTAGGGCTGTAAATGAGCCGAGCTACTTGCGAGTTCGACTTGGCTTGACTCGGCTTCCACTCGGCTCGTTCAATAAAAGCTCGGCTCGTTAAAAGAGACTCGGCTCGATTAAAGAGGCTCATTTAGTAAATGGCTAAGCTCGGCTCGTTAAGGTTCGAGCCGAGCTCGAGCTGGAGTTTTTGGCTCGTTAAGTAAACGAGCCGAGCTCGAGCTTGCCGAAACTCGGCTCGGTTTGGCTCGTTTACACCCCTAGTTGCAAGGCTGGATCTCGCGAAAGCCAAATATTACAAACCTTAGAGCAATTGAAAGTTTATCTGGCATTTGGGCCTTAACTTCAAGGCTCCAAGCAGTTAAGGTGCCCAAAAGCTGAAACACTTAAACACCTAGTTGTGCAAAAAAAAAATAAAAATCATGAAAGTTGAAGATGTTGAAGCCAAGTTCAAGCACAATTATGCTACTTCCCCACTCCTATATATCCATTTTTTGGGGGAATCCTTTTAGCCAAAGTAAAAGAAGAAATTTGGATTAAGAAAAGATTGCACGGGAATGATTACCACATGTGGCACAGAGCAATATTCCAAAAACAAGAGCCAGCACCGAGCTAAAGTCTGTATTATTGCCGTTTTAGGCCTTCAAAATTCTTTAAATTTCAAGGCCACTCTTACTTTTTTTTACCCCTTATAATAGTCTACAGAAGTGCCTCATTTTAAATTTTTACTTAATTTTTTTTGAATTTTAAGGCCCCCTCACTTTTTTTTTATACCCCTTATAAGTTATAATAGTCTAAAAAAAGGTCTCATCTTTTATTTTTAATTAAAATTTTTGAATTTCAAGGTCCCTCTTACTTTTTTTTACCCCTTATAATAGTTTAAAAAAAAGCCTCATTTTTTATTTTTTAAATTTCAAGGGCCCTCTTACATTTTCTTTCATTATTTCACTCCAAAACTTCCTAAAAATAATAAATTTGATTGGAGTGGATACCTTGAAGATGTCAAACTCTAATATGTTAAATTGTCACGTAAATCTTCCCAAAAGAAGAAGAAGTTGATATCAATTTGAAGCTTGCCCATTTGGATGGAGGATTTGTTTTGGGTTGATATAGAATGAGGGTGGATATGTAATGAGGGATGATATTTCAAAAAGATGACCCTACGTCTTAAGAATGGTGGATTTGTATTGCGATATTTGGATGATTTTTTGAGAAGGTAGATATGATGTGATTAGATATTGAATGACTAAATTGCCCCCACTTAGATTTTTAAATGATCAAAATTCGTTTACTTAATTATAATTAAAGTAAATACATATTTATCATTAATTATGGGATAAAATAATTTCATTTTGTTTTACAAATGTTTAAATCATATTATTTATTTGAGAAAATATTATTTTCCGAATTTTTTTAAAAATGTAATTGAAAAGTGAATTTTTTTTATAAAAAAAATTACAATTCACATACACAGGCCTTATGGCTAAAAATACAATTCACATATACCCCATGGGCCCATCATATATATATCTGCAGAATCCACGTTTTTATCGTTTCCTCCAAAAAAAAAAAAAAACCATTCCAGAGGTACAACTCCTTCTTCGACGCCGACGTGCACGCCGACACAATCCCGTTCTTCTCCGACGACAGGGGTGAGGCTCCGCTTGGCAAATCCACCCAAAACACTGTTGGAGGTGGATTTGTAGTCCCAACAGTGTTTTAATCAACCCTCCAAAAAATGCAACCAATGACCGGATATGAGTGGATCCAGGAGATGAAATTCGGGCGGCTCCATTTCCGGCATCCAAACAGGGCCTAGTGGGCCTAACGTTAGCCGGGCAGGACTTGGCCTAACGTTAGCCGGGCAGGACTTGGGGTCAACTCCTCTGTCAAACCGTTTGACAGTTTCAACTTTGGTAGGTACACGTATACACATTCCAATATACTTGTTCTATAAACCCTACACTCCGCCTCCTCCTCCAAAGAAACGGTTTTAGAGAGCGGGGGGAGAGAGATCTGGTTAGGAGGGAGAATGGAGAGCGGAGCAGTGTTCACGGGGATTCAACCAAATCCCAATTACCTCATCTCTCCATTACGCAGCGCTTGCAGGCTTCTTTTGCCTCAGAATTGTTCCAATAAGAAGCAGTTTTTCCCTCAATCTCTCAAGGTATCTCCTCTTTTCACTTCCCCCTCTTTTATTCCCATAAATGTCCTAATTTGCAAAATACATTGTTTGATTTCGGAGGAAAATTTGCGATGCAGTTCCAAAGGCTGCCCCTTTTGGCATGTAAGAAGCTTAGCAGTACCATTCAAGAGGCCCCTCTCACAAGGTCTGTCCTTCTCAGATTCCTGTTCCTATTATTGACATTTATCCTTAACCTATTTCCTTCTTTAGCTAAACCAATCAGAGCTTTAAGTCCCAACCAATTGGGCTAGGCTACGTGAATAATAGTTTTGTTTTTACCATCGTCCTTTGTTTTTCTTGATCGGGGAATGTTGTTATTGTTAGAATAGTTGGAGCTATTAGCTCCTTGGAGAATAAGTTGGACTCCTGACCTCCTTCCTTCTGGCACCTAAGTGCATCCCTTGGCACGTAAATGCACCCCCTGATGCCATTGGGCCAAAGGCCTCTTGGCATCAAGGCGTCATATTCATATTTAAAAAAACACATCTAATTCTTTCGAACTACCCTCAACCGTAACTACATCAATTTTGATCTGCCTTCGTGTTACCCTCAACCGCAACCATATCACTCCTCCTAACTACTGTATCGGTCAATTTGCTATAGACCACCTCAATTTTTTTTTTCTCTCATCTTATTATCTTCTTTGATTTTTCTTATATTATCTGCTTTTTTTTGTTCCATTTGTTTTTCATCCAACTTGTTAAATTGACATTTGTACTAAAATCACAATTCATAAAGTTCTTCATGGAGTTCGCAAATGACAATCGGTATTCTGCAATTGCACTGGAATTCTATCCGTGTATCACATAGTAGTGTATAGTGCTAAAGTTGATTTTAATAAACTTTCGATTTCTATAGCTAAAAATCTGAAATTGTCAAGACTTGGGAATGACCCAAGTCACCCAACTGAATTGAACCCCAACACCAATTGAATTTTTTGGCTATGTCATTGCCACCATTGGAAGAAATTTCATTTGAGTTGCTTCATATTACACTTCTTAGATTGATACGAGAATTAAAAGAAGGCCTATTTTTGTCTTGCTCTTTAGAACGATTTTTTGTTGTACTTGGAGGCACTAGAGATGTGTATATATAAAAATATTAACAAGCAGTTAGTAGTGTGATGCTAAAGTTGGCATATAGTCATGAAACCATGGCTCGCCTCATGATGTTACACAATGAAGATAAATGATGTGAAAATGTACTTCCTGTGCTTTGCATGTTCTCAGCCAATTTTATTCTATTTTTTCACACCGGAGTTGGGTTTGCATACTTCGTAAGTTCTTCTAGTTGTCTTTGCAAAATGTAGAACATTATTTTCTTATACTTACCTGTCTCTGTGAATACCAGTCGTTAGGAAAGGGTTCTGCAGAATAGATTGAATGCAGGAAACATGATGGATTTATAACTTGCTGGACATTAATTGATCTGGATTTTTTTTTATCATATATTTCTAGATTCCAATTGTATGTTTATTAATTGCGCCAATATTTTACAGTAACTTTTCTTCTTTTACTGCGACAGTGATGTTGCATATGAATTAGCGGACATAGATTGGGACAGCCTTGGATTTGCGTTGATGCCTACCGACTTTATGTATATCATGAAATGCTCACGTGGACAAACTTTTAGTAAAGGTGAATTACAGCGTTATGGAAACATTGAGTTGAGCCCATCTGCTGGGGTCTTAAATTATGGGCAGGTTGGTCCTTTAGATCTTTATATGGTAGTCATGTACTTACATGCTATGGGTAAATAATTTGGAAATGTTCTTGTGGTATATACTTTGCTTTAAGCTGGTTGGTCACTTAATGGATTTTTCCCGTTGTTCTTTTGCCAATGTTGGAGGGAGAAATTTCTTTCGTCCTTTCGACGAGTTGCACTTGTTTGCATCAGACATTGCTTTAAATTCCCAGGAGATATTCATATAATTCTCGGCTTATTAAGTCCATGAAACATCATATCCTCTTGGAACGCCAAACAGTTCTTTTAGGCTTTTTTGAAATTATTATTTGTTGTTGTTTGTTATGGTTTTAGTTAAATGCTGTGGTTTTAACTCGTTTTTTAAAATTCTCTTATTTTGGGTGTAGGGATTATTTGAAGGTCTAAAAGCTTACCGTAAACAAGATGGTAATATTTTGTTGTTTCGTCCTGAGGAAAATGCTTTGCGGATGAGGATGGGTGCAGAGCGAATGTGCATGCCTTCACCAACAATTGAACAGTTTGTGGATGCTGTAACTGCCACTGTTTTAGCAAATAAAAGATGGGTAATGTGCAACATTATCTTAGGGTGAAATTTTGTTCCTAATTACTAGTTCTTTTTAGTCTACTATACTAAATTATTTGGGTTTTTTCAGGTTCCTCCTCCTGGCAAAGGTTCCTTATACATAAGGCCATTGCTTATGGGGAGCGGAGCTGTTCTTGGTCTTGCACCAGCTCCTGAGTACACCTTTCTGATATATGTTTCGCCTGTTGGAAACTATTTTAAGGTTTGCGACTTTTGCAATTGACTGCTGGTTTCCTTTTCCAATAATGGCTGTGTCGTTAACTCTGGATTTGTCTTCTTACATGGTGGATTTTGTTGCTAGAAAATACATGGAATAATTGATGGATTTGGTTTCTCCCAGATATGCAAAAAAAAATTTGTTCATGTTTTAGCAGTGTACCGTCTGTTCTTCGTGGGGATCATTTAGGCTTTCGAGTTAGGTTTATTAAGTGTTTAAGTATTGGCTTAGAAAATCTTATTTTAGAGAAATGAAATCACCAAGCGTTCTGGTTGGTGGATGCTTTGCTACCTTAACATGTCTCTTTCCCTTTTTTTGGCTCAAGTTTGTTACAAGTTTATGGAAACATATCTTGCTCAGAAACCTTTAATATGGATTTCCTAATTCCAGGAAGGTATTGCACCAATACATTTGATGATTGACACTGAAGTGCATCGAGCAACCCCTGGTGGTACTGGAGGTGTGAAGACTATAGGAAACTATGCTTCGGTGAGCTAGCCTTCCAGTTTGTGCTTATTCATTGACTAGTTTGTCAGTATCCATGCTTGGTTTTTCTTTTACAACCTCTGGAGCATAGGTTTTTCTCATATTTTTTTATTAACAGCTAGTACAACATCATCTTCTCCCTTGCTTATAAATTAAACACTTATTTACCCCTTCAATTCCCTTGCCTCCGTTCTTTTTCTTTTTCATGATTCCTTTTTTGTTTGCTTTAAGTGCTTTATTGTCCACGTTTGTCTCTTTCCTCAAGTTTTTGGGAGTCATATGGCATGTATTCTTTCAAAAATTGAATTCACCATGTAGCTTCAAAACACAGAATTTCAGGCAGTATTGTTATTTATGGTTGGTTTATTTCATGTTTCATGTCAAGTATAAGGAATGTTTGCCTATGATCTCCGATTTGTTATGATTCAATGGGTTCCCCTACGAGGTGGCAGGTTTTTGATCTTGATATTGTATGAGCAATGGGGATGGTAATTACTTTTCTCCAACACTTTGTCTACACTAATGACTATAAATAGCCTTTTTTTATTTTTGAACAGCAAAGAAAAGGATTTTAATAATCTTTGAACGATGAATACAAAGATTCAAAGGACCAAAGAGCACAGCGGCATCATACTATACCAAGTCTTATCCCAACTATTCTGCTTAAGCTTGCTTCCAAATGCTGCATTTTGGACTATACTGTATTAACCCCAACACGAGTAACTAGTGGAACATTGGAAAAAGAAGTCATAGTTGACATTTATATGAAAAGATTGGACTTGCTAACATATTCCATCTTTCTGATCCTCGTGTGTAGGTACTAAAGGCACAAACTGCTGCAAAAGCCAAAGGCTTTACGGATGTTTTGTACCTTGATTGTGTTCACAAGAAATATCTGGAGGAGGTTTCCTCCTGTAATGTGTTTGTTGTAAAGGTAAATTAGAGACTGGATCAGCTTCTTTGTAGTACCTTTTGTATAATGATTCTGCTATCTTGTGTTATTTCGAATGGTAACTGTCACTTATAGATTCTATTTAGACCAGATTTTGTGGTCTACTTGAATTGATAACATATTAGTTGATGACATTATAGTGATAATCGCAGTAGTTACAGCTTACAACAACTATACATGAGGTTTGTGTAACCATTGATTTTAGTTGGAAAACCCCCTAGGTTTGTCCATGGTTGACTATCATTAGATACTGCAACTGTCCTGTAAAGATATAGGGGTCTCGTTTTTTGGTAGGCTGTAATGAATGTTACAGTTGCTGAACTCGGTTTTTTTCACTCCTCTGAAGTTGTGTTTGATTTGTGGAAGTGATGAAGCTAGGATAGGATCTTGAGTCGAAGAATGAGTTGTCCATGGTTGACTATCATTAGATACTGCAACTGTTTTATAAAGATATAGGGGTCTCGTATTTTGGTAGGCTATAATGAATGTTACAGTTGAACTCGGTTTTTTGCACTCCTCTGAAGTTGTGTTTGATTTGTGGAAGTGATGAAGCTGAAGCTGGGATAGGATCTTGAGTAGAAGAATGAGTAGCAAACCTCATGTATGAGAATGTTTTGAAATTGATATGTTCAACCATAGAATTGAGTTTGTAGTGTATAGTAATTGATAGGTTTGTAAATCCAGGTGGAAAGGTGTTAATCCTCTTGATATTATTTGGAAGTAACTAGTGAGAAGGACCAGAATTATGACCATCTCCAGTACTGTTCTCTTAATCTAATCAATGATCATATGAAAATTTCAATGCATTTGTCAGTTGTTGGAACATGGGATTTTTACTGTTTTAAGATTGTACAAGGTTCTATTAAAAAAAAATAAAGATTTTACAAGGTTATGTTTTTCTGATTCCATGATTTAACAGTTTTAATCATGTATTGACTCTTTCACTTGTGGCTGAATTTGAAACTTTTGACAGATTGTCATACTGGCTTTACCATGCAATTGTTGTCATTACAGGGAAATTCTTTCCTTCATCAATGTAAAGCTTGTTTATAATTTTAAATCCTTCTATTATTTGTCTTTTAGGGCAATGTCATTTCTACCCCTTCTATAAAAGGGACAATCCTACCTGGCATTACACGAAAGAGTATAATTGATGTTGCTCGAAGCCAAGGATTCCAGGTACTCATGAGTTTTGAAAGCCATGAATTGTTGATAGCTAATGATAATACACGACTACAAGTTTGCTTTTATTGGTGGATAATCTTTATTTGTTGCACTGTTTGTAATGGTAGATAATGGTCTGCCATTACGAATGAATGTTTAAGAAACCGGAGCAGGCCGACTGGTTAACTGGTTAACTCGTCACCCAGCACTAAGTCCGGTTCGGATTTATCACAAGACCTTTTCAACTCAAGAACCGGCCTATTTATTAAAAACCAGTCATAAAAGGCGGTCCAACTTGTGGCTCGTAAGAATCGCTCGTGGATCAATCAACCTGTACCAGATGCTTAAGCATTATAAAAATTCAACTCAGTCGCGCCTCAGCTTGCTAGTTGCCTACACCTCACGCAAAGTCCTTGTACAGCTCTTAGCAAGACTAGAAAGGCCCACATGTGCAGTCTACCCTAAAAAATACTTGATGCGGGACGGCTTGGAGTGGTCACAGCTTCATAGCTGCACAAATGCAAAAACTAAGCATCAGGTTTTGACGATGGACAACTTTCATGCTGAATGTATCAATGTACTAATTGTTCCTTTTCATTTTTCGTTATCCTATATGACAATGATAATGATTGTCTATATTGATCAAAGCACTTCACGGATCTAAAGAAATTTGCATTTACCTTTATTCCAAAAAGTCTCTAAAAAAGCATGTGAAATATGGCTCAAATGCTCAACTTAGTAGAACTAATTTTTGTGAATTAGGACACTGATGTCTTTTGATTTATGTATAAATATTTATATACCAATGAGGTAATTCAATTCCGGTTCACCCATTGGTTGAACCAGCGACCTGTCCACCGATCTATTTTCCGGTTCGCTCACTGGTCCGGTTTTATAACATTTTTACATACAGTGCAACACATGCCTGTTTAAACAATCTGCAAAAGAGAAAATAATGCGTGAGCATATAGTGCCATTATTAGTTTTCCAACAATGAACAATAGCTTCGACCCTCTCAGGAACCTCTGTTTGGCATCCCCCCCACCCACACACACCTGATAGGCTGCTTTCTTGAACCTCTCCATGAACAAATCTGTTCTGTTAGAAGGTTGGACGGTTTACCCGAACGGACCGTAAACCAACCTGTGTACATATGGCATAGAAATTTTTGTCTCCATTCTATTTACACCAAGAAGAAGCACTGTGAATCCTAAGTTCTTATCATAGGTAACCAGAAAAAACCTGTGACCTTTCAATTTCCATGCAACCGGACTTCGGTTCCAATTTCTCAGTAGCTAAACAGACGCTAAGAGGATCCCTCCAACTAAATGAAAAACAAAGAACACAAACCTTAAAGACTATTGGCACAACCACCGCACAGGTGCATACATAATTGTTATCATTAAATAGCTCAGCACTCACCATCTGGAACTCTTTGGTTGTACTTTGAAATCAAGCAAATGAACTAGTGCATAGGTCCATTACCAAACCAAACCAAGCCTTAAGTCCCAATTGATTTGGGTCGGCCAAGTGGCAGCTCCATTGTATGCAAATAATGAGAAAGCATTACAGGAAAACAACTGAGAGGGAGGGGGAGCGGAAGAGACATACGAGGAGGTTGGTGGACAGATACAGCAAAACAGGGCATATGTAGAGAAAAAACGAAGGTCTGGAGAGTACTACAACATACGCTAATATTAACATTTCGGATTGTGTGCTTTGAATGGGGTGCCCTGGTGTTGCGAAAGAGTAAATTCAGGGATGTCAAAATAGTTTTCTTATTCTTGTCCTCGAAGTTTTCATGGAGGGGAAATAAATTGAACATAGTCAACTCAATTTGAGGGAGACTGGAGTTTTGGCAGAAAAAGTATGGAAATTATTCTGTAAGAGTATTGGAAAGAAAATTTCCTTGCGAGTCTGAAATTTTAAAATTCTAAATTCTAATCAATACGAGCTTATCCCTTTTGTATCACATTTTAGAGCATGTGGTGTACAACATTTCGATTCCCTTTCCCACACCGGAAGAATCGGTGTCCTTGGTAACGTAAAAGAGAGGTACTCCCCAACACTGTTGGATCATTGGTTCTAGATTTCTTGATGGGATATTGGTAATGAAGTTGCTTGATTTTGTTTGTGTGTTGCATATGAATCATAAACAACCAGGCCCTACTTGGTAGTCTTCTGACTCATTTTCGATGTTATAAAAGAACTCCTAATCAGTGATTTAGCATGAATTCCTCTTATTTTCTAGATTTTGAGAACTTGCCTCCAGAAGATGGAATACGTTATGTCCCTGCACGTTTGTGCATGAAATTATTGATATGATTATTGTAGCTTTGTGTCTATGCTTGCACACTCATATAACTTCAGCTACCTGGTTATGTAAATTATCCGAAAGTAGTGCAACTATGCTATTGGTACTAAAGAGTAAAGTGACTGGCGTCATCACTTGATTATAAAGATTATGTAATCAGTTTCTCTTTCTCCCCCTATTAATCCTGGCTGATGCTGTACTTGTATGTTCCTGCTGGTTATGGTCTTCTAGCTTTTATATGAATCCTGCAGCTTCATGCACAGCACAATTGACTTCTGGATTCACTTCTCACTTTTGGTGTAGGTTGAGGAACGGCTTGTAGCGGTGGATGAATTACTTGATGCTGATGAAGTATTTTGCACTGGAACAGCTGTTGTTATATCTCCTGTGGGCAGCATAACTTATCATGGTGAAAGGTATAAGTGCATTGTTTGGTTTTTCATTTGTAGTTTTATGTTTGCATTTTCCCGGAAAATGTATTGGAAGTGTCAGCAAAAAGTATTTCGCTGATAGTTATGCACTTGGATTAACTAGAAAATGGAAGAAATGGGTTGAACTGCATTATACCCTAGCCACTTGTGTCTTGTATCAAATGTTAGGTGCTAATGGAAGCTTGAGTTTTAGGGAACTGTATGGATTGGGCTCAGGCTTGTAGAAAATTTGAATTTGTAGCTAATTCACCTCATTAACTGCGGTAGAATGATTCATTTAGCTTTTAATTCCAGCTGCCATTAAAATTGAGCTACGTGATTGTGATGGTATCATACCTTTTTCTTCTTGAGCATGACACCTCGTGAATGTGGCAATATCCTATCATAGTCTGATGAATAATGACAAGACTCACAGGGCGTCAAAGTATAACTGTGCTTATGGGTTGATGCAAGTTATTTGACTTGGTGGAAAAATGTCACACATGAAGTTTTGGAGCTTTAAAAAACAAGACATTTCCCTTTAGCCGATAAAAATAGAAAAAGGAAGGATATTTCACTTCGATTGAAAATTTAGTGTCATTCTCTTCACGTTCCGAATGCCATTTTGAAATGGCAACCTAGCTTACAACATTCTCATACAGGTAACAGAGGCTTAATGTCCCAGTCATGCATTGGGAAGCATTACGTCTACAACTGTTAATATAGTCCCTTTGCTTTGTCTATAAATCTTTTCATGGTGCAGTATCTTAGATTCGTTGTTCTGCTTTCTAAACTTTCATTGGCTGTTTGAAAGATTTGTGAACAACCAAAACATACAATGGCATAACCTTCCTGGTGACATAATGTCTTCTCATTATACTGTATATATACTAAAAAAACAAATGGCTTTACACCATGCGACCCCCTGCTAAAAGTATTTGAAATGGAAAAATCCCGTCTTTACTAACCTGAGATTTGCTTATGTGGAGACTAGTTTTCGATTCGATCTTCATGTTTTCCTCTACAATACCTAATCTATTGTGTTATTTTGCAGGATATCTTACAGAAACGGTGGAATTGGTGTTGTGTCACAACAACTATATTCCGCGCTCACCAGACTACAGATGGGGCTTACGGAGGACAAGATGGATTGGCTTCTTGAGCTGAATTAGTAGCTTTCAAATGTTTTGTATGCTATGGTTTTGTGCTTTTTTTAACTATGGGAAGTGTGTACTTCGCTTTCTTTGGTTGGTAAAGATTATTTAGTTTTATGTTCTTTATTCTAGTGTAGGCAGGCAGTCATCTTGTTTATGTGTCTCAATGTTACTTTCTTCTACACATGATTGTGCAAGAGATTCAAAGTTCTATTCAATAATCATAATATCTTTTTTTGGCATCCTATTCATAATATCTTGTGTTCGTGTGCTGTTTGTGTTGCATGACATTGTGATGAAAATGTCCGGCTTCCATTTTAAATCTTCAATTTTTCTATTAAATAACCAAAAGAGCAACTCATCAGTCTTCAATTTTTAGTCTTTCACCCCTTAAATGCAATAGCCAAACTCATGAATGAATGGTGCAAAATTCAATACCCTTCTGTCACAAAGAGCTGGGGAGATATTTCATGCTCTCCTCTCTCCAGTGCAATAAAGCTCTTCTGAGAAACTGGAAACCGTGAAGAAACATCTCTCAGAGATCCACCCGGAAGTCCTCCTTTTGCAAAAGATCAAGAGGTTGTCAGTATGTGAAAACAGGTGTTCATCTTTAGAGGATTCAGTTTCTGCAATTTCCATTTGTAGCGAGACTAATCTCATTTCCACACAGAATCAAGGAACAGATTCACGCATTGTCCATCTTTCTGTTCGGGAGGGCTTAGACATGGGTGAGGCCACGTGCTGCTAATACATTTATAGACAACGCTTCCCTGTGAAACCTGAGAATGTGGTGGATTCTAGAAAGGATTCAAATGAATGGGCCATATCTTTGGCTTTTGCGTTTGGTGATAGACTGTTGGTGTCTTTGCCTTCCTGCCTACTGCGGTGGTGACTAACTTTCCCTTCACAGTGTATGGAGATTTCATTCTTTCATCTTCGAGAGGATCTATACTCTTGGATAACAACTGGAATTTGGGAATTCTTGATTGTGTTCCTTCGTCCTTTGTTAATGCTCTTATGACTTTTATGAAGCTCACTCAAATGGCCGAAACTTTCCCCACGGCTTGCATGGTTGAATTCTTGCCTGTACGAGAGTCTCCTGTGAAACAATTCAATAGATTGATAGAGTCCATTAGAATTGAGGTCAAGTCACAACGCATTGTTCCTTGCGGGTCATTCTTGACTGACAAAATGGTTTTCTGTGAGCCGATTGAAGTAGTTCGGATCTTACCAGAATTCCGGAATATCCTGTCCAATATTAAGGGACTTGGGGTTTCTCTAAGTGGTATTTCCGACTGAGGAAAGTATGTCCTACGTACACAACTCTGTGGATCGCAGAAAATATGAAGAAAGTTGGAATGTTCTGGAAGTGCCATCTGTGGAAGAAAGTTATGACTGGTGTGGAAAATGCATTGAAACATGCAACCTTGTGTTGCGTGTACCCACGGATGTGTATGTGGAGCTTCTCTGCTTTCTTGCTGGAAGTATTTTCCATTTAAGATTAAGACTATGAGCAGAGTTACTCTTCTCAAATATGTTGCTTGGAATGGGCAGGTTCTCCCGTGTAGCTTATCACAAATTAAGCAGGGATCATTGAAGGTTCATCATGTCTGGGGGGCTCGACGTCATTCCTGGCTAAACAAATGGAACATAGAAGTGGGGTGCCCAGGTGATATGTTTTTCTTGCCAGATGATACGGTTAGTACTATTGTTGGACACAAGAAGGAAATTACTGTGAAGAATTGGCTTGTGTCTAAGGCTAAAGGTTTGTTGGTCATCAACATTTATACATACCGTTCAAACTGGTTGATATTGCTAGGAAAAACAAAGACCCAAAACTTCTAGTTGCACTGGCTCATTTTGTTTATCATTCAACTTCGTTGAAGTACATCAATTCACGTTACGTCTCTTATGTATTGCAGTCTATGCTGGGAATGCAGGCATGTGTAAAAGTCCTCTTGTGCCCACTTCTAGAAGCGCTTGGGTGAAACTCTTTGGTTCTAGCGACGTACTTGCTAGAGAACTTGAGCTAGAAAACGAGAGAGCAGAGGGATATGGCTAAGTTTAAAGAGGAGCTGATGTTCGTTGGCATAAAAACCGGGTCAGAAGATATCTACCTGCTCATTGTTAATCATCCCAAACCTCTTATCTCATCTGCAATGAGTGCAAGCTTGGGAGTTTCACTGCTAAGTTTTATCCGGTATTCAAATGATAGTAATAAGCTGGATGTAGAGTTTTTGAAATCCCTTCAAGACGGAAAATGGTTGAAATCAGACCAAGGTCTTGTTAATCCTCTCAGAGCCGTTTATCTGACTTCTGATATTGGAGAAGCTATTCAACATGTCACAGAGATGCGAATTGTTGATAAAACTTATTATCGGGACGAGCTAAGGGGTTTTTGTAAACGAGCTGAAGTTGCTGGGGGTGGTAGTGAATCTGGAAAGCGTGTATAGACTAATTCCGGGACATTTCAAGTTTCCTAATGATCTCTCAAAGTTGAACAAAGGTGCTGTTTTTCTGTTACTGGAATGCATTCGGCAATTAGGGCCTGAATCTGATGGCTTGAAGGAGAAAATGGGAAAATGACCAACCTTGGATGAAAACAAATTTCGGTTTCTAATGCCCCCAAGGAATCCCTTCTTCCTGATGACAACTGGGGCCAGTCAGTTAAATTTCTTCCCCTAGCCAGCATCGATGAAGGCTATTATGGTAGCAGGATTAGGTTGTACAGGGCAGAATTAGAGGCAATTAGCATGGCAGTAAATCTTGACCAAGTGTGTAATCTGAGTGCTATTTAGAAGGATGAACGCACCGTCGATGCCTCCACGCGGTTTCCGTAGCAGGATTGAAATTTCACACTAAAAAAACGGAACTAAGAGCTTCCGATAATCACATATGAGTCATATTCGCTAAATCGAATTGAGTTTCATGTCGATTTAAGGGAAAGGAAAAAAAAACACATCAATGATAACAAAGACACTCCCATGCCTAAGTTAATCTTCGCCGACGAAATACTCAATAGTAGAAATGAATGGTACAATACCTTTCTCGGTCTTTTGGCTAAGATCAAGAAATGAATGGTACAACGTTGTACCTTCGATTTCTCAACATGTTTCAAACACAGGATAATTATTGGGTGGGCATTGTAGAACCAACAGAGAGAAGTCTTGGGCTTCCGATGAAGGGGACAAAAAAAAAAAAAAAAAACCCCGTCTTGGGCTTTGTTTTGTCTTGACGAGGAAAAGGGCCGACGATGTACTATCTTGACTGGGTTGTGGCCTTGGATTTGACGGCCCAACTCTAACCTGTCCCGGGCAAATGTTATTCACTCTGGGGACCCCTGTTGCGTGCCATCCAATTTCGACAATAGACGGCTCAGATTTCATCTCAGCAATGAATGGACGGACGGTTGAGATAAAATATGAGTCATTCATTGCCGAAATGGACGACCCGTATGGGAACAACACCCATGTTAGGGGACAACAGGGTCCCAAAAGTTCGCGTAACTTAAGTGAATAACATTTACCCGGTGGAGCCCCGGGAGTTAGTCTTGTTGGTCGATAGTTTTGCTCTCCGTGCAAATGACCAGGTTTTGATTCTTGAGGTCAGGAAGCAAAAAAAAATTAACATGAATCTCATAATCTTGGTGTGGATATCTTGCCTTTGATATGGACCGAGAAAGATATTGGTCGATATCCACGTCAGAAAAAAAAAATAAAAAAATACCCTAGTAACATTTGCCCGTTGGGACATCCACAAAAACAACATACACAAATACAGTAAAACACAAAAAGAGTGCGACAGATAAACGGATTTGCCCGTTGAGTTTTGGCTGACTTTTGCCACTCATTTGGAGTTCTGGGCACCCAGATTCGACCGTTGCAATCCCAACGCAGGAGTAAATCTTAACTTTAAAAATTATCCTTCGTTCAAAAACATCTGGACAATTCTCTCTCTCCCTCTCTCTCTCTCTCTCTCTCTCTCTCTCTAACACACAGACACACACATTTGGTCCTGGAGAATGCAAATGGAGACTTCCTTTGCTAATTTTCACACCCGGAAAATTCAAATGGAGAATGCACCCGAAACCCCTCCTAAAGCACCAACTCGCTCCGAGAACAACGATTTTGACTCCAAAACACCACCTCAAAATCGTCGAAACGATCAAAAGCTGCAAAACTCCGGCAACAATTCTCCGATCATAACCGGCTCTGCTCCTGACCGCCTCAACGTCCCCAAGCCATTCAAATACCCCGAAAGGTATATTTACGCACGCACTGCACAGAAACTTCAAACAGGATATGGGTCGTAAATTTGACCAGATATAATAAATTTGACTCTTAAATTTCAATTTGAGCAAAAAAAAAATTTATGAATTTCTTATTGTAATTTCTATTTAAATTGGTATTGGATATAATTGGAATGTCCCTTGTTAAATTTGGCAGGTACACTAGCCCAACTGATCAAATGATGTCGCCTATTTCGAAAGGCCTCCTTGCTAGAAGCAGGAAAAAACCAGGGATGCTCTTGCCTCCTTCTAAAAATCAAACCAAGGTATATAGAATTTTGAGAAGTACAACAACAATCTTTGATTCAGTTGATGAGTCTTTGCCATTTTATTTTCGAGTAATGCCACAGACACGGGTGGAGGACTTAGATGTATTCGGAACGGTTCGATTCGATTCACGTTGTAACGTATTGTAATCTCTATTCAGTTGATGAGTCTTTACCATTTTATTTTTGAGTAATGCCACAGACGCACGGACGGAGGACGTAGATGTATTCAAAACCGTGCGACTCACTTGGATTCCACACGACATACATGGAATACGCACAAATCATAACGTTTCGGACACATCTGTATCTGAACGAGGGTCCCCTCTGTCTGTGTTGGAGCATTTGCTTTATTTCTCAGAGAAAAGTTTGAAAGGTATTGAAGTGTTTTTTCTCACATCTGCAGATTCAGGAGTTGACTGTTCAGGAGGTGGGTCTTTCTCAGACTTGAAGCTTTTACCAATGGTTCTTGATTTGATCAATTTAAGAAGTTCTCAGGAGATGTACATGTGTTGCCGTGTAGCTTGTTTCTCCTTTTCATGGAAGTTTATTGTATTCCATGAGCATCTTTTGTTTCACAATTTGCTGATAAAAAAAAGAAAAAGAAAAAAGAAAATCGTTTGTTTCACAATAACTGGTCTCCATGACTTAATTCAAGAATCGTTTGTAACAACACAATGTGTGTGATGAGAAGACAAATGCCCAACGCTAGTACGTGTCGGGTGTCAAAACACATAAACACACCGATTATGAGCATCAAACGAGTTGATTCGAGACACCACTCACTACAAAATTAATCTGGAGAGATGATTTTGAATGGATCCTTTTGTGGGAAGCTTAATACAATGGGAGAGAATGTCTCCACCATCCCATAACAAAACCTTGCAGAAAAAATAGCGGGTGACAATTTCTAATACTTAAAGGGTCATATCTAAACGAGAGGAAGCCCATAAAAATGGATTTCGAGATATATCATTCTCCTCACATACATCAACTAAATAATATTCATTTAGCGGAAACAACTTGTTTAAAATCCATAAGCTATAGACAAATTTTCGGAAAAAATCGAGCCTTATCCTTTATTCTCTCTCTTTTTTCTTTTTTTTTAAAGAAACCAAGCACCGAAAAAACCATTACTCTATTTGTCAGAGTATAACACCAACTACAGAATTGGAAACAGACAGGAGGGGATACCAACATCCTTGGTATCCCCGGTATACATAAAAGTTTCTCACAACAGAATGGCTAATTAATTTAGGAGGGAAATTAATAAGGAGGGAAACGAAGGAGAGAGAAAGCAGAGGATAAACATTGTAGTGGTAGTTGTTTTCCCGAATTGGCCGCCCAACCCTCCATTTTCAGCACATTTTCTCAGATCAAACTTTACTAACGCCTCCCTATGGCCATTGTCCTAAATACCCTTTCTTCTTCATCCTATCTTGATTGTTTGCCAGCTGAATATTACCTCCTTTTCCTCTACTTTTTATTCTCTTTCCCACTTAAGAAATTCTTTCTTTCCCATCCTATATTATCGTATTCCTCTTATCTTTATCTGGTTGAGAAGGGGAAAAATCTATTGGGGCCTTCAGGGTTTTCTTGATTTCACCAAGTAAGTTCAATTTCTTGACAATTTATGTTCTTGTAGGTTTCTGTATGTATATATTCATGATCCATGCAAACCCATTTGCTCAATACATGTATGTTGTAACCAAAATTGGTTGATACCAGCAAGTGCGCGGCGGGATTGTGCTCCCGGGATTAGTCGAGGTGTACGTAAGCGAGCCGGAAACCTGAGTTATAAAAAAAATTGGTTGATACCAAAATCCCCATGTGAAGCTGCAGATTTTTGGGTTAATTACAATACTCGGGGGAAAAGCGGGAGGAATTTAATCGCATGGGATTAATGGGTTCATTTAGCATTGACAAATCCGAATATCAAAATCAACAGAACTCAGCAGAATCTCTTGAAGAATGTAGTATCTATTTGAGTTTCTGCCAAAATGCGCCAATTTCTTTATTGGAATCCCCAAATGTGATTCTATTCAACAGGTTGGCCTGGTGGTTCTAGAATTTAGGAATTTGTTGTTGTGTGAGGTCTCAAGGTCGAAACTTTAGGGGCCTGCTAGTGGACGGTGGGTTGGTCCCCGAGGTGGAATCTGGCATATCTTAATTCTTAACCAAACTCTTCTCGTAGGTTCGACTCGTGCTTTCAATTTTCATGGTTTGGAGAGGCTTAATTGTCTCGTAGTTTAGCTGCTTTATCTGTTTTTGAGGTGCGCGTAAGCTAGTTCGGACAACCTGGTTGATCAACAGTATATAAGGACTTGCAACATCAAATTGGCATCCTGATTTATTCACCAAATCTTGCTAGAAATTAAATTTAGAGAAATAGAATCTTTATTCGTTTTTTCTTAAATCTCTTCCAGGCTGTACCCTAAGGCTCCAATTGTTCATGAGAAGAGTTGAGGGAAGTGGAAGTAATGCATATAGAGTTTGAATGTTGTTTTGCTGTAAGTTTCTTTAAACGTATTTCATTTTATTTATCACATTCTTTCCAAGACCCAAGCAAAGGATTTTTTCTTTTTTTTGGGGGGTCCTTTCCTTAATAACTTGCACAAGTTGGATTTTTACGCAGACATTGTTAGGCCAAGTTGTAATTTATCCCGGTGTTAGTCAAGAGTTCATAGCTTTTGGAGCTTTAGAAACATCAGCAATTCAGACTTCAGGATTTCATCTTCTTGGTGCAAGGTTCAAGATTAATTCTTTGTAGCACTTAATGTCCTTTTATAGTCATTTGCATTTTCTTCTATCATGTAAGCGCAGTATTATGCCTTTTCCACCACTTTGCAGCGTTGGTATTGTTGAGATGCCATAGGTCCTAAGCAACACTTGATCTAAGTAGATAAGCAATGGAATCAGAACGTGGGAGTGGAAATAGTAAGCCACCACCAACGATGCATACGGAGAATTCTCACGATGATGGCGATCCAGTTGTCAAAGGAAAAACCTCGCGCTCCTCCTCCTCTTCCTCTTCTTCATCTGCTTCATCCTTCGATCCTTTAACTGACTCGGACGATGGTGAAAAGGAAATTCCTAATGCCTCCATCACCAAATCGGAACAGAGTAGCCCAATTTTTCTGGGACCCGGGGTTGTCACATTGCCTGAAAATCCTGCTCAGACTCCAGAATGGAGCATGATAAGTGCATCGCCAAGGGCTGGATCGGGACTCTTGTTGTCACAAGAACTTTTTCCTCAGAATCCAGAGTGGAGCATGCTTACTGCCCCACCGAAGCAATTCCCTCCCGTACAAACAATGGGGCGGCCTGGCACTGGCAGTGGCTATGACCCTAATAGAATTCCAACTTCCATTTTTGCTCCCAAACCCGCCAATCCTATGGAATGGAGTGTTGCTTCGAACGAGTCGTTGTTTAGCATCCACATGGGCAATAACAGTTTCTCCAAAGATAATGCTATTCTTATGGGTAAGTCGCAAGAACTTGGCAAGGCTGATGACTTTATCTATTTGACATCGACCCAGAAACCAGTTACTGAAGCTAAACCAGATGAGTTCAATAACTCTTCGTCTCCATTGCCAACTGTAATTGAAGTAGCGGCTGAAAATCATAGGAAGAGTGATATGAAAGAGTCTGGAGTAAAAGAAGTAGCAGATGAAAAGCCAAAGGTGGTTATGAAGGAAACAGCAAAAGACCATAGTAAGGAAATCACGCCTCCTGCTGAGGGGGTCCGAATCTTGAATAATGGCTCTAACGTGTCCGATGGTAAAGAAACGCCTCATGCTGATGGTGCACGTAATTCAAGTAGCACTGCTCGCCTTTCTGATGAGAGTGGTGCCAGCAGCAGTTCTTTCGCGTTCCCAGTGTAAGCTGTTTCTTTCTTAAAAATTTGTTAGCAAAAATAGTGGGCAAATTTCAAATGGATTCTCGTCTTGTTAAGTGAATGACTTCTTGAATAATGTATGCTCGCCAGTTCCTTTTCTCCCAATCGTATCGGTTGCTTATTATGCCAACCATTCCTAATTTGCTGTCGTCAACTTGAATTTGGCCAAACTAACATGCATGCGTTTCTATCTAGCTGTGAACTTTGTTTCAGATTAGCAAGTTATTCTCGCTATGCCATGTTCTCTTCGCCAGAATTCCTATGGCACTATTTGAGTCCTATGGCACTATTTGAGTGGTTGGGATTATAGTCGGGGGATACAATCCCATTGATTAATTAACCCTGTGGGACTAACAGTGAGGAGATCAATAGTAACACATTTCCCATTGTATTGTATAATCCCATGCTCCGTGGAATTTCATTTTCGATGGACATTTGATCTTGACTTCAAAAGTTCCTAGCCAATGTAGGAAATATGGTCGTCTTAGATTTATAGTTCAATCTGATGCTTTAGTCCAAACAAACAAACGTGGCCATTAATGTGTGTTCTTCAAATCTGTATCTGTAAATATAGTTCAACTAGTGCCTCTCAGTCACTCGCGCTCGTGTGTGTGAACCAATTAACTGGGAGTCCATTACCTGGAGGATTATGCTAACTTTATCTCTCTACATATCAGATTCACGGGTGAAGGTGGAACAAGTGCCTCGGTTAGGGTGGCTCCTGAAAATTTGCAGCAAAAGCCTCCTGAGAAACCACAACCACAGCCACAGCCACAGCCACAGTCACAAGCCCAGGACGAGAACCTCCCAAAAACTGCTGAAACAAGATGGTTCCCTTGCTTCACTTGTCGATTGCCCTGCTTTTGAGACAGTTTATTTGGCCATTTTCTTGTTCTATGATAATCACTAAATGGTTCCCCCTTCACTCAAAATGCCTTGGCGAAAGCAAAACTGTGCCTCAGCCTTGAAAACGGTTTATTGCATCTTTTTCAAGCATAATAAGTCGAATCCCAATGAAGTTTCAGAGTTGGCTATGATTCTGTATCTATGTTGGCTCGTACAATTACGTTTGGCATGTATGGTTCAAACTTCAAAGACACGCGGTGGTATTAAATGTGAAGGATGAAATACATTTTCGAGCCGATTAGTGTAAATCTGCCTGATATTTGTTCTCCATGTAGTCTAGCTAATGTTACCAGTCGTCGGTCCATTCGTCTTAGTTTGTAATCTGTAATTTATGATTTCTGATGGAGCTTTTAACCAGTGAACAAGTACGGTTGTGCTGCAGTCTTTGACCCTTTATTTCGATTTCTTCGTTAATTCTCATTTGGTCATTCTGCTGGATAAGTGAAATGAAATTCTTTTTACTCTCTTTGTGAGAAGTTTCTCCTGAACTTTTACATGACTTCGAGGAAGTGGAAATGGTAATGGAAGTTAATAGAATTCTTTTTACCTTTCTTTTTCCTCTTAACTATATTGACCCAACTCCAGTTAATAAGTACCAGAAAAACTTATTTATGAATCTTTCCGTGTATTCGCGTTTACAAAGCCAAATCGCGTGCGTCCAAAGTGTGTTGGACAGTCCGGATAGTAAAAAAGCTATTCGCACGAATAGTTAAACTCTTCCAGCGAATAGTTTTTTTACAATCGGGAATCTAATGCCTAAACGGATGGCTGTGATTGCGCAGCTCCGTGACAACTTGTTCACGGAGCCTCCGTGAAAAAGTTTATCTCAATAAGTACTCCTAGTTTATATGGTTAACGAATAACGCTTGGCTGCATGCATGCTATGGTGGGGAGGTTTTTACCTTAGGAAAGAAAATCCTCTGCTCAGCAGAGTTCCGGCAAGAGAACATTCAAGACTCTAAGAAACGTTAGGCTACTGGCCGGGATTTGACCGGAATATTTCTCTGATGCTTGAGTTAACTAGGCTATCACGATCAGGGTTTCGGGCAAAATATTCCTTCGATGCTTAAGTTAGCAACTAAGAGAGAAAGAGAAGAAGAGAAACTATGGTTTACTGTATGAACTGTCTATTGCTTAGTTAATATCCGAGTCGTCGATTGTTGAGATGAACGGCCGGACCAGCCGCTCTGTACCCACTTTGCAGGGTGTTGCTGGCAGCATCCCCATTCCGGTTTTGATCCTTTTTCTGCTAAAGTTAACTATTGGATCCATTGTCTTTCCAATTTGCTTCAATCCATCAGTGTTCTTGAACTAAACAGCACATTACTAAAAAAAGCAACCAGAAAAAAAGAAGAAGCAATGCTTGGGGACGGAAAAACCAGAAATTGAATTAAATACTCGTTTGTTTGTTTTTTTTGAAAACAAAAAAGGTGGGAAGGGCAACTAGCGTGGTAACCCCCTTGGGCGTGTGACTATAGGAGCTCCCTGCCCGCCTATGAAATGTCCGATTCGAATCATAGCTACTGTCCGAAAGAACCAGCCATCTTCATGACACCACCTAGTGCACAATTGGCATAAGCTTGATGATTCAAAATTCGCCCTTCACATGGAACGTACTGCAATAAAATAGACTCGTACAATATCATGTGCAAGTCATCATTGGATTAGTTTGTAGAGTAATTATTAGGATTAAGATCCATGTGTGGAACCTTGATAATTATTAGGATTATTATTATTATTCAAAAAATAATAATCAGTTCTGATATTCTGATAAATTCATATCCTCCTAGTCACCGATGAATCACACTCGTCATATTATGTAAAATTTTCAAGAACTTTTCAACATAAAAATACTTATCCTAATAGAGTATTGTTAACTCGAACTCGATCACTCTTCTTTTCCTTAACTTCTTGATGTTGTCGGGGGCAGATCCATTAAGGGTCCTATGGGAGAGCGTGCCTCCTCTCCATTCTTTGAAAAAAAAAAAACTTCCGAATGTTTAGACCAACTTACGTGAGATTTTTATCGAACTAATCCGTTTTTTAGAACTATTAGCCTGAATACTCTCGTTTTCAAACTATTTTTAAAACTGCTCGGCAGAGCCACTTCAACAAGCGCTACCTGAGTAGCGCTATTCTGATTGGCGGTATGGAATTACACTTGTGCCACGCGGCTGTATGATGTGGACAAACGCCATTTGAAATAGCTCTACTCAAATTAGTAGAGCCACCCGAACTGGCTCTAGCTCTTCTTTTTTTTTTTTGATCCGGCTCTAGCGCTTTAAACACTGTTTTCCCCAATAGGGCTAGGGCTTTTGTATCTAATTCCAACGACGCTTCTTCTCCCTCTCTCCTCTGCTCTGCTCTGCTCCGCTCCCCTCCCTCTATGCGATACCCACCCTTGTGCTAGCCGACACTGCTCGACGGACGCCGTCAAAAACCGGCAACAATCGTCACTGACTCGCTGGCTGTTCACCGTATGTATCTCTCTCTCTTCGGCTCTCTCTCTGCTTTCTTTGCATTCTCTACTCTCTACTATTCTGATTACGAGCATTTATGGAGAGGAGTAAGGAAGAAAATCCATGGGCATTAATCCCCAGTCCACACGTGAGATGGGTGGTCTTCTGCAGGTGTAAGAAAGCGACCAAATCGGTAGGAGAGAGGAAATTCGACACATCCGTGCCTAGGTTTACACCCACATAGGGTTCATCCCTCTTCCGTTGCTGCTTAATCTCTGCAAATTCTACATATCAAACCCATAAAAGTTTAGCACTTCATACACCACTTTATAAGCACATCTCTAGATTTTAGGGAATTATCTAAAATGGGTTTGGGGCTGTTTTTTTGGTATGAATCCTATCGTGAAATCGGAACCATAACTCTCCTCATGCACATTTTGCACCCCAAGATTATGAATGTATGTGTATCTAGTGACTTTCTGAAGTGGGTTTGTGGTTGTTTACCTATTTTCACCCCTCGCATAGGGTTCATTTCTCTCATGTTGCTGGCTAAACTACCCAAATGTTACAATGCAACTCACACCCACAACAATATGGCAAGTATTTGTTTGTCCATAGCAATTTAGCACTTTATACACCCAAGTTGTTCACATAAAGGCTAGTAATCAATTTTCTGACTTTGAAGTGGGTTTATGGCTTTTTTACCTGGTAGGAGAGTGGAGTCTGTAGTGAGGAGGAGCATGAGAAAATGGCGGTGAGGCTTTGGGGAAAGGGAAAAATACGTAGAACTTAGGTCCAGTCAACAACAGTAGAACTCTACTTGGATCCACGACAATAAAATTCCTTTTCTGAATCGTGCTCCACCCTAAATCGTTATCATCAAGTTCTTTGCGCTTAAAGTGGATTTGTTTTCAAACAGCTTTGTCTTCGACATACCATGTGCCAATCAAAATAAAACTAATGCTTCAAAATCTTTTACAATCTTGAAAGTTCATAAAAGAATTTAATTTTTTTTTGTCTTAAATCTTTTGGGATTGGAGGATAAGATAGTTTTTTGGCTTAGTTCAAGTAAAATGGAAAGCTAGCCACTTATGACTCATAAATCTGTTGTATTTTTTTTTAAAGAAAGTTCTTAGTGAAGTATTATTGTTTGATCTATGTAATGCAAATTTATGAATTGTTGGTCATTAGTTATATTATGGGCAATCGTTTTATTTTGTTCAATTTCAAGCAAAGTAGTTATTGTCAATCCATCTTTTCTTAAACATAATACAATAGGTATGGAATGGCAAGATATACACTTCCTGTTCATTATACGCATTCTTTTACCTTGGCTAGTGTACGTCAAAGAAAATTGGAAATCACCTTAAATTGTGTAGGTGCAAAACCCCATGTTCAAGTCTTTATAAATTTGCCTATATTTTGTTTAGCAATGTGGATAATATGTCGAAATTGACAATTAATCTAAAATATAGGTCATACTATGGACCTCAACCTTAATGCGCTTCATAGGCCTGACCCGGGGCCCAGAGATGGGTCGATTCTACGTTTACAACAGCAGCACCGCTCTTGAGAAGTCTGGGAAGCTGATGTAAGTGACATTTGGATAATGTACGTACTTCATAAACTTTAGTGTAAATTTGTCAATCTAATCCATGAATTAACAATTTATTTTAGCGCACGCGGCCTGTGGATTCAAAAAAAGTTAGAGTTCGTAGTGCGAAGAAAGGTATACGAGCATTGCCATGGCCATCACCCCCTGTTTTAGAGTTGATACGGCGTGCCCGTTTAGAGGGCCTTTGTTCATTGCCTTTTGTGTCCGTGGATTGGGGTCTCATTACAGCACTTTTAGAGCGATGGCGGCCTGAGACACACACGTTCCACTTGCAGCCCGGTGAGTCCACAATCACGTTACATTTAGCAAATTCGCAACGGAAAAGTACAATGAATGGAGATTGAGAGCAAGAAGGCACGAAGTGATTGAGTTTGACAGAGAGACGGGAATCTACGAGGTGCGAACTCCAATGAATCCAACTTGCCCATATAAAGGAAATCATAGGCACACAGTACACTTGAATGAGCAGACATGTACTTGCAACATGATGCAACAATGGAGGATGCCGTACTCGCATGTGATTGCAGTGTGTAATAGAATGGCCATGGACCCTACACGATTCATAAGCAATGTTTGGAGGCTTGACTCAAACATAGCCATGTATAGCTCTGAAACATTCGTACCACTGCATGACAAATCATATTGGCCTCCCTACAATGGGCCAATAATTCATCTTGATGAAGAACGTCTTAGGGGTCGAGGACGTCTACAAGTAAATTGATTTCGAAATGAGATAGATATGATGGACGACTGGCTTGAGGCACAACCATCACACAAACAGTCTTGTACCTTGTGTGGTGGACATGGGCATAACAAGCGAAAATGTTCAAAGAGGGGAGAAGCGTCATCTTCGGTACCAAATATGTAACTTGTAATGTTTAAAATTATGTATCTGTTTGACTTTTCAATTGCTAAAATGGATCTGTAACTTGCAATGTTTAGTTTTTATTTTCTTTCATGGAAGTTGGAGAATAAGTATTGTTGTTAGAGCTATATAATGCGAAGTTATGATGGTTATTAGTTTTTGTAATGCTTCAATTGTCGTTTAAAATAACAAAATCAGTACCACATAATTAAAGGCAGTTAACATTGTAATGAGGTTTTCAAAATAAATTAGAGAAAGTTAACTATATTTAGAATTCTTCAATAGCAAAATAAATATACACGATGTGTAGCAAAATAAAGCTGAAAATATAAATAAATTTTTTTCCAGTGAAGTTAATAAAAACCCTAAAGCGAATTAAAGTGCCATCAACATTGTTCTATATATATATTAGTTATATTTTGGACAATCATTTTTTTTTTCAATTTTAAGTAAAATAGTTATTGTCAATCTATCTTTTCTTAAGCATAAAATACAATAGTTTCCGCTATTCACGTTGTAATGACCAAATATTCTACACTAAGTGATTCGCAATTTATATTTTAACGATTTTACTTTCGTTTTCACCATGAGCAAGACAAGTGATCAAATTAATGGGAAGATATATGTTTCAATAAGGTAGAGCCAGTTGAAAAGGCGCTACCTAATTTAGGTAGAGCCACTTGAAAGGGCGCTACCTGATTAGGTAGAGCAACTTCAAGTGGCGCTAGTCCACGTCATATAACCAACACAGCACATGACAGAGCGCCACATGGCAAAAAGCGCCAATTGTAATGGCGCTACTCAGGTAGCGCTTTTTGAAGTGGCTCTACCGAGCAGTTTTAAAAATAGTTTGAAAACGAGAGTATTCAGGCTAATAGTTCTAAAAAAAGGATTAGTTCGACAAAAATCTCAATCACTTCTGGGGGACGAAACCTATGGTCCAGTAGTACTATTGGTGGGATAAGCTCTATAAAAGTTGATAGCACCTGGAATATTTCAAACCTAAAATCTCAAAAGAAATAAATTTTTAAGTCTCAAGCCCGCCAGTGGATGTCGTCACTACCAGATCAGAAATTGTTTCTAAATTCTTATATGGTTGCTATGGAATGCACCCAACACATTATTGGGAGAAAGCTCCATATGTGAAACCTTGGTGAAAACTAGTTTGCATCTTCTACTTATTGTTGAATAATTAAAATAAAAAATCGGATCTAAAAGTAAAAAAAAAAAAAAAAACTAACATAAAAAATAGAATCAATTCTGATATTCTGATCAGGCTAGAGGTCTCGCTCTCATAAAAAAATACAGTCAGGTCGGATCCCTTTGGAACCGGGGATAGATGCTGCAAAGCAGCTCCTTGTAGAGAGCTCTGCAGGGTGCATCTAGACCGTCCATTTCAGTAATCAATGGTCCTGATTGAATTAACCGTTCTCTGAAAGATTTTGTTTTTAATCCGGACCGTTGAAAACACTTTTGAACGGTCCGAATGCGCCCTGCAGCGCACTACAGAAAGCTACTATCAAAGACCGACTCTTAAAGGACACAACGAGTTACTATCAAAGACCGACTTGAGTCATTCATAGTTTGACTTCAATCCCACAATGCATAGGGGTAATCCTCAGTGACCAAATCGCACTGGTCATAATTTTTTTAAGTATGGTTACCTCCAACTTACTCTTCTTTTTTAAAAACTTGTTGAGTTCGTCACTATAAAGACCAGAAATGGTTTCTAAATTCATATACGATCGCCGCGAAATGCACCGACGCGTTATCTGTTTGAACAGTAAGGGATTATACGCATGATATTACAAAAAATGGCAAAGCAAATGTTTAAAATTCGCTACCGTTGGTTGGTTCTCCAAACAAGAGCAAATTGCGCGATTCATGAGAATCGATTTGTATTTTTGTATTTCAACTAGCTAATACCAAATTACCAACAATGATAAAACATGAAGAAATGACTATCGCGTAATTCTTAATTAATCCATACTTATTTGGACTACATCATCCGTGGATTTCAAAATCAGAAATGATTATATATATTATGTGCACCAAAAATTAAATGTTCTAAATAAGATAATCATACTCGCAAGACGGACTTGAGTCATTGTTTGACTACACCCCCACCAAATAAATATTGGTAAGAGTTCATCGCCTCGTATAATTGGCCTTGGACATGAGACTATATAAAAATGTTGCCCAAATGACAAAAATTCATTAATTTCCTCGGTCACCAAAACTCACTCGCAATGTTATCTTAAAATTTCAAGAGCATTGCATCATAAAGATTTTCTATCTTGTGAGAGTATGGTTACCTCAAACTCAATCCTCTTTTTTTAAATTTGTTGATTTTATGAAAATAAGACCAGAAATTGTTATTAAATTTTTCATAGGATCGTTATGAAATCCACCAACACGTTAACACGTTATCTGTTTGAATGATGAGGGATAATTTACTTATAGAATGTTACAAACATGTCCAAACGAAATTTTGAAATTTATTATCATTAGTTCTCGGAACAACACCAAATTGCACAATTCATGAGAACCTTAGTATTTTGTTTCAACTTAAATTTGCCTTGTTCGGTTCTGGGTTTGAAAAAATTTTGGATTTGATTTTTGGATAATGAGTGAGAAGAGAAAATAAGATAATAATTGGGGATATGCGTAATGAGTGGAGAGAGATAAAGAGAGAAATGAGATTAATGATTGAATATAAGAGTAATGAGTGAAGAGATAAATAAAAATAAGAGCTGTGCTACGTGCACAGCTTGCTGTGCACATAGTTTTTTTGTAAAAATAATGATTGAAAATATAAGTAATGAGTGGATTTGGATTTGAAATTTTTTTTCCAAACCCACAACCGAGCTAAATACCCACGGTCATAACACGTGAAGAAACGACTATTGAATAATTCTCAAGCCATGCTTACTTAGACTACATCATTCATGAATTCTGCGGTTGGGACACCATCATAATATAAACAAGAATCTTTCATAATATACCAAAATATTAGATGTTCTAAAATAGATACTACCTCAATCCCCATTTAACAGTCCTCTTTGAAAGTTCGTATCACTTTTTAATTGTTTATATCTCGTAAGTATGATTTATGTGATTTTGAAAATAATGTCTAATAGAATTAATTGAGTACTATCAAATAATAAATTGTATATAAAATTTATTGACAATTTAGAAATATAACTCATTTTTTATTGGTTTAGAATATAACGAGAAACCATTAGATGGGGGAGTAATCACATAGCCAAATATTGCTACGGAACTAGGGATGACAAGCGTGGCAGGGCGGGGCGGATTTTTCCATATTCCGACCCCAACCCAATAAGCACCGCATGGCTCCGACCCTGACCCGAATCCCGGTTGGGTAATTCTTGTGTGCGCCCTACAGCTGATTTATGTATCACACCTTGGAGAAAAGAAGTCCTGGAAGTAATTCTTGTGTGCGCCCTACAGCTGATTATCTATCTATTACACCTTTGGAGAAAAGAAGTCTTGGAAATAGATTGAAAATCCTGCAGTGCGAGGACCTTCAAGATACCATGTAGGACGCACACGAGTCATTGATCTTGATAATAAATAATTGAATATAATCTAAGCTTCTACAAATTCTATCCATTCATTATTTAGATGAAAATCCGAACCATCTATTGTCAAGATAGATGGTCGAATTAGCTGCATATATGTGTAGTATGGTAGGTGCATTACAGCACCCTGGTTCCCTTGGAAATTCAACTGTTCTACATTTTGGAACCTTTTTTACACAGAAATCGGGCCCCACTAGGTCATCCCCCGGACCCCCACCCATGTGAAACATCCGTTCGGACCACGTGTGAGGAGGAGGCATCAAAAGAGCCTTTTTAAAGCCCCCCACGTAAGACCGGACCGGTTGGGCCGGTGATCCGGTTAGGGTCGCGTGGGCCGGGCCCTGGCTCGGGGAGACAATTGACGGGCTGATGCATTTATTGACCGGCACTGGTCCCCACACACCCCGTTTCTCACCCCAAAAAAGTATGGTTTCTGCGGGTCCCGGCCATCAACCACACTCCAATCTAAACTAAGACAACACCCAAAATGAAAAAGGAAATTTGGAACTCACGTAGCAAGAAGAAACTACAATGTTGTCCTTGAAGATTAATCAAGGTTTCAACTTGGTCTCCATAACCTTGTTTCATCGGTGGACGTTGATTTTCGTACTCCACTCTTTAATACTAATCAGTAGAGCGCGGATGGCAAATTTTAGAGTGCGAAAATTAATATATTCTTCATCGATTTAAAATGCCAGGCTTTTTATTCTCGTCTGAATCATTTTAACTTAGGGGGCGTTTCCGCTAAACTAAAAGTTATAGACTGTTTCTTATAGGACTTTGCAGTTAAGTTGTTTCTATTATACTCAAGATTGTAGAAAATATATTGGGTTAGTGAAAGGAAATATTTTGGATATTTTAGTTTAGTGAAAACAACTTAATTTTTGGCAAAAAAAAATTTAATTTTGTATGAACAACTTAACTAAAGCCAAGCAGTTGTAGTGAAAATTTTTAGTGGAAATGTGGCCCTAATTCTGATACTTGAGGGAACAATTACACTTTTGCAAATACTTTCAAATGAAAAAACAACATTTGTCAATCATGTAGCCAACCGTTAAAAAAAAAAAAAATTTCATGTAGCCAACTATAATGGTCTTTTTGGACATCTCACAACCACTCCCTCACATAAAGAACAACGAATAATTTTTTTTTTTTTTACTTTTGCTATTTCTACTTCAGTTTCTCTAGTTTCAAATGGTTTTTTTTTTTGTGTATGGTACAAACCGGAAAAATAAAAGAGGAGCTAGAGTGAAACAAAAATAAAATTAAGGTATAAATTAACAATATGTAAGCTGTAGTAGAACTGACAAATGAACAAAACTACTTGAGTTTGGGCTCATCTTCGCTCTTTACAAGCTCGTTCAAGATCAATTTGTTAACTTAACAAGATCAAGCTTAAAACAATTTTTGAAGCTCGTTAAGTTTTCAAAGCAACCTCCACCAATCTATTACTTGGCCCGTTCAACTTAGAATATATGCTTTGGTTGAATTAAAAATATTTTAAGATCGATCTACTCGTATCACAAAGAAAATAAGTTCAAACATATTCGTAAAACTCGTTAAGTGTCCGTACAAAACTCGAACAAGCTGTTCGGCTTGGTTATCGGCCCCGTTCCAGAACACCTTCTTAAAAAATAAGTACTTATTTCACATTTTTAAACTCAAAAATAATGTAAATGAAAAATAATTTTTCGATTTTTTTTGCACCGGATAAAAGATCTCGATGAGATCTATCAAACCAGATCCATATTGGTAGAAAAATTATTTGCGTAAATACATTATTTTTGAGCTTGAAATTACCTTCTTAAAAAATAAGTACTTATATGGAGTATTGGAACGGAGCCTAGCCATTCAATTCAGGTACCGAAGTGAATTTTCTGCAGAACTATAGGGACCTATTGTTCAATATACCCAAAAGAAAAGCAGGAGTAGCACTGTAGCAGCTGTAGAACTATAGATACACATAAAAGAAAAGAAAAAAATAAAAAACCAGTAACGCGTTTTTGTCAAAGAAGAACAACTGTTGAATCTCTCTCTCTCTCTCTCTCCCTCTCCCTCTCCCTCTCCCTCTCATAGTCTTCTCTCTCTCTCTCTCTCTCCACTATTTTCACAGGAGCTCCCAACTTAGGGTTAGGGTTTCAAGCCAAAAAAAATCCCGTCCCTCTCCCCCACAAACCCTTGAAAAAACACGGGATTTCAGCAAACCTGTCTACGACCCTTTGACCCTATTAGGGTTTTGAGAAATGGGTACTGAAAAAAAATGGTACCATCCTTACAAACCCTTGATAAAAATGCTCCTTTTTCTCTCCCTCTTGATCCTCGCCGCCAGCTCCGTTTCTGGCTCCGATTCCGACAAATCGGCGCTGTTGCAGTTCAAGGCCTCGCTATCGGATCCCTACGGAGCTCTATCGAACTGGGTTCCGACCGGTTCGAGCCACTGCTCTTGGGTTGGAGTCACTTGTGATTCTAATTCTAGGGTTTCGGCCCTCAACATAACCGGCGGCGGCCGCGGCGATGGAGGTAACTCTTGTGCTAGAATTGCTCAATTTCCACTGTACGGGTTTGGTATTAGGAGGAATTGTTACTATGGTAGTGATAATGTTGTTAAGCTCACGGGTTCGATCTCGCCTGAGGTCGCGAAGCTCACTGAACTTAGGGTTTTATCGCTTCCTTTCAATGAATTGAGTGGTGAGATTCCCGTGGAGGTGTGGGGGATGGAGAAGTTGGAAGTTCTTGATCTGGAAGGGAACGACATTACCGGGTCATTGCCGTCTCGTTTTGGGGGTTTGAAGGGGTTGAGGGTTCTTAATTTGGGGTTTAATGGGATCTCGGGGGAGATACCGGATTCGCTCTCGGGTTTTACGAGTCTCCAGGTGTTGAATTTGGCTGGGAATCGAGTAAACGGGTCGGTCCCGGGGTGGGTTGGTGAGTTTACGGATTTGAGGGGGTTATACTTGTCTTTCAATCAACTGAGTGGAGCTGTTCCGAAGGAGATTGGGGTTACTTGTGGGAAACTTGAGCATTTGGAGCTTGCTGGTAATTTCCTGATCGGTGGGATTCCAAGAAGTTTGGGGAATTGTATTGGGTTGCGCTCGCTTGTTTTGTATTCGAACTTGTTGCAAGAGGCTATTCCTGTTGAACTTGGTCGGCTGAATGAGCTTCAAGTGTTGGATGTATCACGGAACAGCCTTAGTGGTTCAATACCTCCTGAGCTCAAAAATTGCTCTAATTTATCTGTCCTTGTATTGTCGAATTTGTTTGACCCTGTTCCGAGTTCAGAAGGTGATTCCTATTTAGGGCTATCTAGCTCTAGTGATGAATTTAATTTCTTTGAAGGGGTAATTCCTGCTGAAATCGCGACACTACCGAAACTCAAGATAATATGGGCACCTAGGGTACTTGCTCCAGGCAATATGCCCAGCGATTGGGGTTCTTGTGACAACTTAGAGATGGTGAACTTTGGTCAGAATCTTTTCAATGGGGAAATCTCCGAGGGGTTTATCCACTGCAGGAAGCTGCATTTTCTTGATTTGAGCTTGAATAGGTTGACAGGGGAGCTCAGTGAGAAACCGCTGGCACCTTGTATGACTGTGTTTGATGTTAGCGGAAATGCCCTCTCGGGATCCATTCCTAGATTTAACTACACTGCCTGCGCGCGTATTCCTTCCAGCAGTGGATACCCTTTTGAGCCATACGACTTGCCATCTGTGTATCTCTCTTTTTTTGCCGATAAATGGAAGGTTGGAGTGCCGTTTATTGGAGATGTTGGTGGTCTTACAGTTTATCATAATTTTGGTGGCAACAACTTCACTGGGGATTTGCAGTCTATGCCAATTGGACTTGACAGATTAGGGGAGCAGACAGGTTATGCCTTTCTTGCTGTTGAAAACAAGCTAACTGGGCCATTTCCTGGAGATTTACTTGAGAAGTGCAACGGTTTGGATTCCATGATTGTTAACGTCAGCAACAACAAAATAATCGGTCAAATTCCAGCAGACATTGGTTCGTTGTGCAAATCACTTAAGTTTTTGGATGCCTCTGGGAATCAGATTACTGGGAGTATTCCTCCCAGTATTGGGGATTTGGCATCTCTTGTTTCCCTTGATTTGAGTTGGAACATGTTACAGAGTCCAATCCCAAGCAACCTGGGCCAAATAAGGGATCTCAAGTATCTTTCTTTGGCGGGTAATAATTTGAGTGGATCTATCCCGGCAAGCTTGGGGCAGTTGCATTCTTTGGAAGTGCTTGATCTTTCCTCAAATTTGCTTTCTGGTGAGATTCCAAAAGACCTTGTGAATTTGAGTAACCTAACTGTTCTTCTGCTCAACAACAATAAGCTCTCAGGTCAAATTCCTCCCGGTTTGGCAAATGTGACAACACTCTCGGCATTCAATGCATCCTTCAATAACTTATCTGGTCCTTTGCCATCGAAGGATAATCTAATGAAATGCAGTAGTGTTCTTGGAAACCCTTTCCTACGATCTTGCCGAATGTTCTCCTTGACTGTACCATCTACAGATCCACAGGGTAGGGATTTACTTAATTCTGCCGCCACTCCACCATCAAGCCCACCCCCGAAAAGTGGCAGTAGCAGTGCTTTCAATTCAATTGAGATCGCATCCATAACCTCAGCATCTGCCATTTTCTCAGTTCTTATTGCTCTTGTCATCCTCTACGTTTACACCCGAAAGTGGAACCCTAGGTCCAGAATTGGTGGGTCTGCTAGAAAAGAAGTTTCCATTTTCACTGATATCGGAGTGCGCTTAACCTTCGAGGATGTAGTACGGGCCACAGGGAGTTTCAATGCGAGCAACTGCATTGGGAGTGGAGGGTTTGGGGCAACCTACAAGGCTGAGATATCTCCAGGAGTTTTGGTGGCGATAAAACGGCTTGCAATTGGACGGTTCCAAGGGGTTCAACAATTTGATGCAGAGATCAAAACCCTAGGGAGGCTTCGGCATCCAAATCTTGTAACCCTAATTGGTTATCATGCAAGTGAAACAGAGATGTTTCTGATATACAACTATTTGCCAGGTGGCAATTTGGAAAAGTTCATCCAGGAAAGGTCAACAAGGGCTGTGGATTGGAGGGTACTTCACAAAATCGCTTTGGACATAGCGCGGGCCCTAGCTTACCTACATGACCAGTGCGTTCCACGTGTACTACATCGTGATGTCAAACCTAGTAATATCTTACTGGATGATGACTACAATGCCTATTTATCTGATTTTGGGTTGGCTAGGCTCTTGGGTACATCTGAAACGCATGCTACAACAGGAGTGGCTGGAACTTTTGGCTACGTTGCTCCGGAATACGCTATGACTTGTCGTGTTTCTGACAAGGCAGATGTTTACAGTTACGGTGTGGTTCTGCTTGAGTTGATTTCAGACAAGAAAGCCCTTGATCCGTCGTTTTCTACTTTCGGAAATGGGTTTAATATCGTTGGATGGGCGAGCATGCTGATTCGGCAGGGACGTGCCAAGGAATTCTTCACTGCTGGTTTGTGGGATGCGGGTCCGCATGATGATTTGGTTGAGGTTTTGCATTTGGCGTTGGTGTGTACAGTGGAAACTCTATCAACAAGGCCTACAATGAGGCAAGTTGTTCGACGGCTGAAGCAACTTCAACCCCCGTCATGTTAGGCAGATGATGAGGCTTAATTTGATTAACAGAGTGCGTAGAGGGTAAGAGCTCAATTGTAAGTTTCCTTTGTACTCTCAAGACAAAAGAAGTGCTCTTCATTCTTCGTCCGGAGAAGTTATTGTCTTCTCAGGATATCACGTGGCGGTGTACCTGCTCAATGGCAAGGGACCGTGTGCCTACCTTGTTGGGAGAAGAGGGGACTAGGTGGGCGCATGGCCTCCTACTATGGTACTGGCGCTAGGGCATGTTGTTTTCCGGAAGACCTAGATAATTACTCCTCCCCCAACATGTTCTACCCTTAGATTTAGTTATGAATTGTAGTTACTCCATGTAAATTGTATTATAGCTTTTGTCCCAATTTTTCAATGTCACATCCCTGGTTAAAGGGGCTTTTCTTATGAGTCTGCAGAAGAATGCAGGTACTTGCCTTGCACATTTTTACGTGGTATCTCATTCCGATTTCATGTTTGAATAAAACCCAGAAAATAGGAATGTTTCTGAGAATCCTGGTGATCTCTTTTTCTAAATTCCGTTTGTTATGATCCGTAAGTCATTATGTGTTTGTATTGACCTCGCGTGTTTCACATGCTGCTGGAAGCTGTGATTTTTGTTGAAGAACTTTGCCATCAACTTCGTGTCATATATTTGGAATGAGCTGTGAATTTGCTACATGACCTTACTCTGAAATGCTTCAAATTGTGCTAAACTTCACATCCTTCGGTGTTAATACATTCCAGGTTATTGAATTGTGGTGACTCAAGCTAATTATGATGTTCCTGTTTCATTTGACTTTCATCTTGGCCTTGAGTATCCTTTTGTGGAGAGCACAATTGTTGTGTACATTACTGCAATTCCTATGGGCAAACTGCTACCTTTTGCCCTTGTTCTACTCCATTGAAGCAAGAATGGAAGAGAAAAAGAGGTGGCAACCTTGCGGCTTTCTATTTGATAGGACCAGGTCTCTTTAATCAATTTGTTCTGTTATACTGAGTTAATTTGTCCCTTCCACATATGGATCCAGCTTCTGGTTCAATCCCCTCTTGGTTCAGGTCCCGTAGATCGGGTTTTTTATATAGTACATAAATAATTTGTCCCTGGTCAAATCTTGAATTTACATTTGAATTGTACTATGTTGATTTCGCCATTTTTGTACTCTGAATCTTGACCTTTCGCTCTTGCATAAAGCCTATGGATAATGACCTCTTAACCAGTTTTTTTCGTTGATTTGGTCCGGAATCCCTGGGTTTACTGGTGTCCAACGGAAGGTAGTGGGAAAGAAAAGAGCTGGAAATGGTCTAACCTCCCAATTAATTTCTGAGAACAGTGGACTTCACTAGATTAACCAATTGTATCTTATTTTTTGCCTAACTATTAGGTGGGTGACCACTGTATTTGATCCTTGCGTTTAGTGCCACACTAAACATCTTTTAGCCTGGCTTTAATTGAGACCCCGCAACTGGGTAGTTATTTCTCTTATTTTTTTACAACTTGTGGGGCATGATCAAGGGAAAGAGTGCAGAGAACTGGTTTCAAATCAGGCCGAAAAAATGAACCACCACCAGTGTCATACACAACTATCTTGGAAAGGGCACCCTTGCACCCCGGTAGGCAAAGTCTTGCAAACCGGAAGGGCAAACGAAAACAAACCTTTCCCAATTACATCGCGAATCTTCTCCACGAGCTTGATGGGGATGTTGGAAATTACGTCGTCTCTTGTAGATTTAAAGTCGTGAATCTTGTCCACAAGCTTGTTTTGATTTTCCTCGCTTGTAGAACCTGTAGCTGTCTTCTCTCCTATACCTCATGAAGAACTCAACATCGGCAACGGATCGAATGAAATCTCCATTTGTCTAATGTTATGGAAGAAAAATAAACTATTTCAAACAATTTAACCTTCCCAAATGAGGCTTCAACAATAAGCCGATTTCACAGAACTTTTAGGTTGGCAGATGGCCAGGCCATTGGCTATTACAATAGGGCAGAAGGGCTAACAGCTAGTCTATGCTTCAGAGGATGAGACACATCACCGCCACCGGCATGCTTGACGGACTCAGCCGGAGAGAGAAAGCTGCCATGGCACACACACAAACACTATCCTCACCTGTTCTCCCCTCCTATACCTGTATAGGAAACCCTCTACTAGATTTCCATTGGGCCCGAGTCCTCTTGTCGATACCCAAGGCATATCTGCCAACATATTCCTCATGATTTCGGTCGCTTCAGCATTATCAACTGCTAGTTTCACCGATGGGATCTCCATTGCAGCGTCAACAAACTCAGCTGATTTCACTTTTGGGTTGACTACATGTTTCTGATCATTTTGATTGGGAAGAGAGTGGACGCTGGCAGGTTTCTAGCTTCAGTATATCCATTCATTCCTACAATAAGATACCCAAAAGCACGGCAGTAAGTGGTCAAATAGAAGTAGGATGGAGTCAAATAGAAGGATTGAAAAATACTGCTAAACCATCCATATAACGGTAAAACAAAGAGTGGAGCAACCCTAAGTGCCCCTAGCATCAAAGCTCCGGCGTCGAGTTTGCGGTTGCGTGATTGGAGAGCGTGGCCAAAATGTTTGGGTACGTGGACGCAGCGTTGGAAGGTAGGGCCGCAGTGTTCAAGCATGTGGCCACAATGTTGGAGAATGTGGCTGCAAAATACGTAGCCGCAATGTTGTAAGGTCTGGCTGCAGTTTCTGAGTGTGTGGCCGCAAGGTCAGACCTGGTCCATGACTCTCAGGTATATTCTGCATTCCGTAAAATCTGGTTGAATTTTGGCGTTTGAGGAGGTTGGCAAATCTAGGCCCCTTAAACCTAATTCTTGTTACTCCCCAGATGGGTTGCTTGTAGGGGTAACTTGGATAAGAAGAAGTGCTTGAGAAACCCTCTTTGCCCTATTTGTTGTTCTGAAAGTGAATCTATTGAACATATGCTCTTCTGCAGCTTCGCTGTCTTTGGTATTGTTGAGAGAGATAGCGGTGGGCATGCTCGTTCAGTGAGTTTTGGCAAGACAAGAAAGCGTCATTGGCTATCATGACGGAAGCATGAGCTTCGAGAATAGCCTGTGGGATGGCTATGGATAATGGCTTTGACACTGCCATTTTTTAATCTGAGTCGAAGGTTTTGATTAACCGTGTGATCTGGCCATAATGGCTCCGACACTGCCATTTTTTAATATGGTTCGGATGTTTTGATCGACTGTGCTCGCAAGCCCAGTTCACGTCTGTCCATGGGAAATTCGCACGATGGTAGATTAACCAAAATGGACCTTTCTGCAGCGTGGGACCAGCAAGACCAAAGGGGCTTGTTCGGTGGCATCCAAATGCCTTTTGAGTGTTTTGCTTCCATCTTCTTAGGCTGGTTCAATTCCTCCTGGCTTGGCAGGAGTGCTGCTGAAGAATAGGTGCTCTCAGTTTTCTTGGTTCCTTACTTGTTTGTTCTGTATTTTGTTGCCCTCTTCAAAAAAATACAATAATAAGAGGTCTCCCGCAACATTTTTTTGCTGCAGATGGGAGGAATTGTTCATCCAACTCGAGTTCATCAATTGAACAAAAAGAAACTCTTATATACGAAACTAGATACTACAATGGAGCTCATTAGGTTACAAGAACACACACAAAACAGTCGAACAAACCAACCGCCACAAGCGTAAAAACTCAACAATCTTAGAAAGAGCACCCTCGCAAACTGATCAGCAAAGATAAACAAACCTCTCACAACCGAGAGTACAATGTAGATTCCTTTGCTTCTTGTAGATATTGTCATATTGAAGTCACGAATCTTCTCCAACAGCTTAGTTGTGATTTTCTACTGCACTTGGAGTGGCATCTGTCTTCTCCACCATACCACATGAAGAACTCCGCATCTGCCATAGACCAATGAAATCTCCATCCGTTCTGAGGGTTTTGAGAGAGAGAAACTTTCCCCGGTTTGGGAGACGAAGAAACTTTTTTCTTTCTTGTTCTCAATTAAAGAGCATAGACTCTAAACGATTACGTAGGGGAGCTACACATTTACATACAACATAGCATCAAACAATTTAACCTCCCCAAAATGAGGCTTCAACAAGAGCCCATTCCCATTAAAAGATTGAGAAATTCTTCCCAAACTGGGACAGGAAATAAGTTTTCGGTACTATTTTTTGGTGCATGCCTGTTTCTAAATTGGCACGGCCATCAGCTATTACAAGAGGGGAGAAGGGCTAACAACTATATGCTTCAGAGGGTGAGACACATCACCACCACCGGCATGCTTAACGAACTCAGCTGGAGAGAGAAAGCTACCATGGCATACACACACTATCCTCACCTGTTCTCCCTTCCTATACCGGTATAGAAAACCTTCTACTCGTTTTCCATTGGGCCCGAATCCTTTTGTCGATACGCAAGGCATATCTACCAACATATTCCTCATGATTTCTGTCGCTTCAGCATTATCAACTGCTAGTTTCACCGATGGACTTTCCATTGCAGCGCCAACAAAATCAGCTGATTTCACAATCGGGGTGACTACCTGTTTCTGCTCATTCTGCTTGGGAAGAGAGTGGACGCTGGCAGGGCTTCTAGCTTCAGTGCATCCATTCATTCCTGCAATAGAGACCAAAAAACATGACGATAAGGAGTCAAACAGATTGTTTAAAAGTACAGTAATCGTCCTGATAGAAACAAATGTGATTCTACCAAAGACTACCACTTTGACCTAAGAGCATCATCAGTTTCAATCTTAAAAAATTACTCTGGTCTTCATATCTTCCTTCCTCAACAAAGGAAGGTTACCAGATCAACTTCATTGTCTATAGTCACGTGAGAACAACTAATATCTGGCTTCATTTTACTGAACATTTCTTTAGGAGCTTTTCCAGTCAATTTGATGATGTGCAGCTCCAACTAAGTTTAGAATGGTTCTACACACGGCGCAAACATTCTTTACGAAATGTTAGCAGGCTTTTGCCCACTGCAGTCTCCATTGGAAAGAAAAAGGTCCCATCAAGGAAAGTTCTCTCTCCATGCCTATGCACAGGTAAGCATTTTCCTTTCTAAACGTTGTTTATACAGAAGTTCATGTTTTACTTACATAGGTAGATGTAATATATAAAACCTGTAACCTAAAAAATGCATATGGGTTATTGTGATACCAGGTTGCTGCAAAGTTGTAGCCAGCCGAGGAAAAAATATTCAATGCCCCTGGGCACCACATCATCACATGATGCCCCAGGCCCCTCCACCACACAGTCATTTAGGGTCCAACACCTAGTGTGCGAACCCCACATGATTGTATGGTGGAGGAGAGGCTTGGGGCACCACATGGCAGTGCCCCAAGAGCACAGAATAATCCCTCTCGGCCCAGACTCAATCCACCAACTTGTTGTCAAAACAGCTCAGAAACTAAAAATAACACGAACTAGAAACGGTTTGGGAAAGTTGATGATTTTAGGTCTGAAAGCTTTTAGCATGAGCACTGAGCTTCAACTAAACACAAAGGCTTCAAAGAAGAAATTCTTTGAAGCACAACTTTGGATACCCATGTCAATTCTCACAGTAGAGCCTAAGTTGAAGCAAGTTAAGCAACAACAGCCACCAACTTACCCGTAGAGGTTGCCCATAATTCAGTCCCATTTTAGTCAAAACCAAATGATTTACTGAAAAAGCTTTATCATGAAAACAACCATCAACAAAAGATGGACGTATTTAACCCTTCTTCCCCTCACCACAACTAAAAATTGTTAAGCGTTACTCCTTCCATAAGAGGACATTTAAACGGATCCCATCCCATGCAAAATAAATCAAGAATCAAAGTCCCAAATTGAACTACAAAACTATATGGAAAAGGAAAAAATTAGAAAGTTGGACTAAAGACAGCTAAAGCAATTAAGGCCTAAAGTAAGCACTAGCTTTCCCATTTTCTCACCTACAGGGCTACAACTCAAATGAACCAATAAACTTACTTTACCTAAACAAAAGCACCTCCTGGATTTTGCAAAAGGAAAAGAGACAAAAAAAAAAAAAAAAAAACCAGCTTCCTTTCCTCCACAAAACACACAAATTCAAGATCCAAGTACAACCTTTGACAAGAAAGCAATACTACGAACACAACTTCATAACCCAGCTCGAACTCGAGACACAACTGTGTCCGCAGGCGTTGGATGCATATGAGCCCACATGCATCCAACGACTCCTGACACCCGAACACATGTTTAATGTCCGGAGTTGTATTTTAAAGCTGCGTTACTTTTTGTCGACAAAATTACCTTGGTTTGGTTGACACCCAGATTCACAAAGCCCAGAAGATCCACTCCCAATCGACCCAACAGACCCCTGCGACGACGGAATCGGAGGAACAATAATCCCATCCAATTTACCCTGCGACTTCAAACTCTCGCCGAAACTCGATTCCACGCTCCCCTGCGACTTCAAATTCCTCAGCTTCTCCACTCTCTTCCGCTTTGCCTCCATTCGCCTTGCCGTCTGAGCCTCCTTCCTCTTCCTCCACTCCTCCTCCCCCTCCGCCGGAAGCGAACACGTCCTCATCAAACCCTGCCCCACACACACTCTGTTCTCATTGCCCTGTTTCTCATTAGTAAAAATAAAAGCCGAAACGGACGATGAACGGCTCAGAATCTTTTCCCTTTGAGGGTCCACCCCAAACCGACCGTTCAACGAGAGCCCGAGACTGAGCTCTATTGATTCCTCGTCGTCCTCTGTTGTTACAACGGATTCCTCGAATTTTCTTGGAAAATTCGAAAAGTTGAGCGTTTGTATCAGATCTCTCGGGTTATTGGTCTCTCTTTGTTTTTCAGCTTGGCCCATTTTGAAAACAAGTGGGAAGGAAGAATTGCTGAGGTGGGTTGGTGTTAACAAAATGGTGAATTTTTGAAAGACAAAAACAAAGAAGAAGGAATTTTCAGGGGATTTTCCCGGGAAAATGAGAAGCAAAACTCGAAAGGTTAATGAAATTTGGATGTTCAAACTGGCTTATGTTAGCGTTTGACGAAGTTCATGGATTGAAAAAACCTCGGAAAAATTCGCCGGCGGGATAGAGAGAGAGACATGGCTGGGGGAGGAGAGAGAGACGGGGAAGAGAGAGGCAAATGATGGGAGGAAGAGAGTAGGAAATTGGGGAGGTTTTTAGTAGATTCCCGTCTACGACTCTACCAAGCCGTTTCACTTTGCCAAAAAAACAAAAGAATTTATTTTTGAGGAAAGTACTTTTAAATTTAAATATAACGAAAATAAAAATAATTTTTAAATTTTTTTTATACCGTTTAAAAGATCTCATTAAACAAGATTTATGTTAATAAGAAAAATTATTTACGTGAATACATGATTTTTGAACTTGAAATTACATTTTTTTTTAAAAAGTTCTTTTTCTGAAAAAGTGGAACAGCTCGGTACATATGGAAAATCGTTCGATGCACGTGAATCTATGTGTATCAAATGTGTTCGGGTACTAGTTGTGATCGGGAATTGTGTATATCGCATTTTTTTGTCAGGTGAAGGGATCAAATGACGGAAATGACCCTGACAAGGATGGGTGGACGAACGAGGGAGTGACGCGTGGGGTGGAAAAGAGACCACGATTGTAGTGTACGAGCTTGGACGCTCCAAACAGACGCGTCGAATGGGATTGGGCTTTCGACGGAACACGTGTCGACGTTAGGGTCGTGGAAGAGGATTGTCTCGACACGTGTGTACGAAGTCTCGTCCTCGTAATGCCGCGACGTCTCTCTCTCCTCTCTCCTCTCTCTCTCTCTCCACTTTACTTTCTGGGGCAAAGTTCCCTGCGCTCGATTTACTATTTCGGGTACCCTGTCCGTTTCTGGTAGCGATTACCGTACGCGTAACTTTTTTGATGATCAGAATCGGTTAGTTTACACTTGCCTCGACGTATTCTGATGAACCATAAATTTACCGTACGCTGACAAGCAGTAGCGGAATCAGAAAATGAAATCAGAGGGGACCGAACTATAATAGAAATTTTTGTTCGAGGATTTTTCAAGACTGAATCCAGTTAATCAAGTTTTTATTGAACAATTTTGATAAATTGAAGATTTATTCTCGAGTATCGTTGCTTTCATATCATGCAAAAACTTGCAGTGTTATTACCATATGATCTCACTTAAATAATTTAGGATGCTCAAAATGAAAATAAAAAATTGGGCTCTATAAACTGGCATTTCTTAATTCTTAGAGTTACCGTATTACTATGAAAGAATAATATTTAAAATTTAGCCAAAGTTATATGATAATGCAAAAAGTTAGTATTCAAAAATTTACGTAGTCAATCAATAAAATGTTGGTGTTCAAAACTTCTCAATAATTAATTAATATACATGAAATATAAAACTTATGTGAATAAGAAAGATTACTCTAGAAACACAATAAGGCAAATATGAATTTGGAGTCAGGCCGCAAGAGGGATTTCTTGTGAATCTCCTAGCTCTAATGTGGATGGTTTGCCATCGATCCAACCGGATAGGAGAATAATTGAAGTGCACGTTTAAGCTGACTCGGACAGCTCGTTGAAGAAAAAAGGATGTACGTACCGCATGAAGAAAAAAAATTTATTTGCAAAAAAACAGGGAGGGTTGGGGGGCGGGGGGCGGCCCCTTAGTAGCTCCGCTAGTGCTAGCAAGGGTCTTACCTGAAGCCTAAGTGGACTAGTTTCAAAAGAATTGATATCATTTGAGAAGTTTCGAACATAAGACCTTAAAAAGGAGTAAATCTCTAAGTCACGACCACTATGCCAAACCCTTGGGGTTAGTTTACGCGTAACTTCCGAGGGAGCAAATTTCTAAGGGCTTGTTCGGTTTGAATTTTGAGAAAGATTTTAAAATGTAATGAATGAAAATAGATAGAGAAAATCTATGTGGCGTTCATACGTACGATTGAATTAAAAAAAAAAAAAAAAAAAAGTCGACCCTCAGAAGTGACTACAAGCGTTGGATTAAATTGACTTTTTCATGAATAATTTACAGGAAGGACTATTTAAATCTCTCACCTAAATAGGACACAGATATTGAATTGACGAGTCCAAATTAAGGACCAGAGATCCCGTTCTTTATTTTGTGCTCCTTTCATGTAACGATCTTTCCGTGGGATTCTCATGTGATGTAAAATGAAATCCACTAAAATCCCGCTAAATGATTAGAGTCGGTCATTTTGAAGTTTTAATGTGATCATCGTCTGTGGAGAAATATGTTTGATTAGACATCGATGCCTACTTTCACGAAATAAATAGACAAGAGTCTCCAACCGACCATTTCTCAACATTTCGATTAAGTTTGTACTAGTGTCTAATCAACGTACCTCCGTCCCAAATTAAATGTCACTTTTTACTATTTGAGAGGTCGTCTCAAAATATTGTCTGTATCTTTTTATATATAATAATTTTTACATGTTATATGGATCTTGTTTGATAGATCTCAATTAGTTCTATTATGAAAAATTTTGAAATTCTTGAAAAACATTATCAGTTGAAAAATATATAAGAAATTTTGTAAATGGCACGACTGTCATAAAAGAACACTTATTTTGGGATGGAGTGAGTAATTTTTTTCACATGAACAATAGAGCCATTTAATTTTTCACACATCTAATTTCGTCGAGTGGAGTCGTGGTGGGTCCTGCCTAAGTCACATAATGCGCGTGTAGGTGTGGGTGCGAGAGCACGAGTGCAACACATGAAAACGCCTTTCGAAAACATCACAACCCACAACAGTTCGCGAGTGCGATCATTAAGGGTGGGTTTGGATCAACAAATTAACTTATTTTTTTTGTCTCTATTTAAATATATATATTTGTTTGCATTTGTTTGTTTTGCATAAAACTTTTGTAACTTATTGATTTATCTAAACGAGATGAATCGAAAAAGTAAAAAATTATGATCAAAACTTATAATTTTATGAATAAAGACAAAAATAAGTAAAAAATACAACTTTTTTTACACTCATTTTTGCCTTTTTTTTTTAAAAAAAATATGAGTTTCAATAAAAATTTTATACTTTTTTAATCCCTCTTGTCGAGACGAACTAATATAAGTTACAAAAATTTAACGCAGAACTAACTAATGCGAATTTTCTTTTGAATAATAAAAAAAAAAGTTCCTATCAAACTCTTTAAAGCCAAATCCGGCCTAAAGAGCGCAACCACAAGACAAGAATTAAAAGCGAGCGCGGATGTCATTTTGGAAGGATTGTGTGAGGGGTCCTGCAAATCAACTTTTGAGGATCCTGTGAGTCCACGACCGAACCGGAAAATCGACACGTCGAAGGCGTCCTCGTGGTTCGGGCCCGACACATTTTGAACGCTAAGGATTTGTCGCGGCGTGTGACTTTTCGAGCACCCGCTGGCCACGTGCGATCGAGGCGTACGATGAATGGCAATTGGCGTAATTCTGTTGGGTGTGCGATGGTATTGTCAAATCCTTGAAGTGGACCGACCGTGGGACCTACCTATGAAGGTTCTGTTTGGTGTCAGTTGCATGCTGTCGATTTTTCCTTGGGTGGTTCTTTTGCAGAACGATGTTACAACAAACAGGTGCCTCAATTCCAGAGGGGATTGATTTTCTTTCGGAATTGATTTCTACACTTTCCTTTTTAGCACATACACTCTATTTTTTGTTTTTAAGCTCTGTTTCAGAAATCTTCTTAAAAAATAAATACTTATTTTAAAACTTCTCAAAGAAAAATAAGAAAGATCATTCTACAAAATTCAAATAAAAAGTTTATTTCACATTTTCAAACTAAAAAATAATGTAAATGAAAAAAAAGCATCGTATTAAAGATCTTAATGAAATCTATCAAATAAGATCTATATTAATAAGAAAATTATTTGCATAAGCATATGATTTTTGAGTTTGAAATTGTCTTATTAAAAAATAAGGAGTTGTGCTATGAGTAATGGGCGTCGATGAGGGAAATCGTACCGACGGCTGCGTCGGAACAGTTTCGGCCACCGGACGGCCGATCCGAGCCGTTCAAAAATTCTAAAAAAAAAAACAAAGGGGGGTTTTCGTGAGAATCAACGGCGTTTGAGGTGTGTAGGGTGCTAGATTCAAGTACCCCTTTTTCGTGTGAAATCATATACACAAAAAAGGGTGCTCGGATCAAGTATCTTACACACCTCGGATGCCGTTGATTCCAGCATTGGCCCCCTCGGTTTTTTTTTTAAATATAATTTGGACTGCTCGGATTGGTCGTCCGGTGGCTGGAGACGGCCCGGAGCGGCCGTCGGTACGATTTCTCTCCCCGGCTCCCATTGGTACCTATATAAATTCTTAAAAAATAAGTACCTTCTTATTTTTGTGGAACAAGCCTTATTATTGAACAAAAAATAAGTTCTTATTCACTTTCTGAAACGGGCTCTTATTCATGTGAATTTACATTTTTACCCTTTCATAAGTTTACTTTTTTACACATTAAGGGGCAATAGAGCAAATTTACACTAAATAAAGACAAAAAAGAGAATGTATGTGGTAAAAAGGACAGTATAGAAGTCAATTTCTTTTTCTTTTTCTTTTTCTTTTTTGACAACAGAAATGTTTCTCAATTAATCTGGAAGGCGTAAAAGTCTAAACATCGAACCGTTGGAAATCTCATGGGAGCAAAATGAAAGTTCACAAACCGAATCAATCATTCAAAAGGGTTTTTTTAGCACAATAATGTGCAGCCCGATTACAATTACGTTTAACAAAACCAAACTCACAAGAAAAAAAAAATCTTTAAAAGCTAAACAATAAAAAATAGTAGCCGCTATAGATGTGATTGATTTTCACGTCCCCCTTTTCATAACCACATTTCATTTTTTTCTTCTTTCTCTCGTGATGTGAACTTAAAAATTTAAAATTTTATTTGTATACTCTTTCATACTTGAAAGGATGACATTGTAAATCCACTTCACAAGAAACTGAAAAAAGAATGTGGTTAGTTATAAAAAAAGGTGAATGTGAAATCACTGGCTGTTTTAAACCAATAATTCTATTATAAAGTCCACAAACATAGATAAAAGACACAAACACCTAAATGTGTGGGGTTCACACACACTACACCTCCAATGTATGTGATTCCACAAGTTGATATGTGTTTATTTGTGATTTTAGACTTGTTGATAATTCTATGGGTACCGATCAAGCATGCACCGATAGTGCGTGGATCGACACGTGGGGTTCATTCTTTGTGTTCCTTGCAAATGATCCGAATCATTCGTTAAATTTAACACAATTTTTGAATGATCTCGTGAAAAATCAGTTCAATTGAATACCTAATAAGTACATGATTCAATAGACCTATATTCCTTAAGAATAAAGGATCTTGTTGCAAAACGATGGGGAAAACACTGCAGAAGAAAAGAAGAGAAAACATGTCGAAGCCGAGGAAGAAAACCTGAAACTCAAAACAAGGATTTCTAGTTATCTGATTGAACTTATTTTTACGAGGCCACTTACTCGAAGATTTATTCTAAAATTAATGAATGACTTGGATCATTTGTCTGTGACTTGAAAGTGGGTCCTGCATGCCGATCTCTGTATCATCGGTGCAAGCCTGTTGGTACTCATAGACTTGTTCATTTTAATCTATAACGTCTTTTATTAGGACTTGTGATTTTAATTTTGTACTATTAATTAGATTTTTATAATTTAAAAACATGCAGCTTATTCTCTTCGTGACAACTGGAATATAATGGCAATAACGTACAGCCTGCATCCATGTGGTTATGATGTGCCATCCGCACCTCACGAATTTTTATTTTATATTTTTTTGAAACCTCGCGATTTGTTTGGTTTTTCTGCCAAAAGAATCAATAAAAAGAACCCAACAATTATATTTGTAATGTCAATAAGTTAGATTTTTTATTATGAAAAATTCTAAAATCAGCCCAATTGGCTGACAATAGTAACTGTGTGAATATATATTAAAGGGTGTAAAAAATGCATAAAAATACGTGTTTTCTTTATCTTTTAGTGTTTTTATCATCAGTCCAGTGGGCTAAAAATAGCAATACCGTTTTATTATATCTGTCGCATCAACTATAATCTAAAACTTTTAATACTACTCCACTAGAAAACACAAAAGACTAAACAATGAGGATCCTAAAGAATGAGGTAGCGTGCCCCCGGTTAAAATTGAGGTGATTAATTGTTGAAAATATCGGGAGGGGAAAATATAGGTTCAAGGAGTGTGAGTTCCAGTTTGTTTGTAGGACTGCAAACACAATGGCGGACAAGCTGGCGAGTAATGGGCTTCAGGACGTTGGCACGAGAACGTGAGAATCTAGGCCATCCGATTGGTTGCGGGGCTCTCTTGATTATTGATGTATTGGTTTTGTCGATGGAAGTAATGCAATTTCTACCATTTTTGGGGGAAAAAAGAAGAAGACAAGTATTGAACTAAATGTCCAGGTCAAGCACAGAATATTTTAAAACAATTGTATATTTTTTTATTCAGACTCCAAATATACATTATTCGTAGGAATTCATCTCAATGAGTGATTTATTCCTCGGAGAAAGCTATGGTACATAAGATATACCGTATGTCCAAATTACGACAATTTGTGATTTTCATTATGCTGATTTTTGATTTTCTAATGCATATTTATGGTGCTAGTTACGACTTGTACTTTAAAATTTACCTGTTGAACAGGTCATTAGCAGGTTATTCATAATTAAAAAATATTGTTATTATGTACCCATAATTATTCGTACCAAAATTCATAATACTTGTATCCCAACCAAATATATGCGTACAATATCAAAAATTAAATAATGCTACCCATAAATGTTATAACAACACCATAAATTGGCATTATCTTACCACAATTAGTCGTACCAAAAATTTCTTGACTCGTATGATATTCCGTAACAAAATCAAAAATTGTCGTACCAGAATCAACAATTGTTATACCCAAGCCAAAAATATTTGTAAAATACCAAATTTTTTATAAAATAACTACAATTGTTATGACAATACCTAAAATTGTCATTTTCTTACCACAACGTGTCATATCAAAAGAAAACATATGAAAATACCACAAATTATGTAGCAAACCACAATTATTATGACAATACCATAAATTGATATTTTTTTACCACAATGTGTCGTACCAAAGGCAATTGATTAAAATATTCCATAATAAGACATGTCTAAAATACCACAAATTCATTAATATAACTAAATTTATTATGACAATACCATAAATTGACGTTTTCATACCCACAACGTGTCGTATTAAAAAAATTCAATTATTTGTTTAGTTAACGATAGTTATAATCGGCAAAATACCATACCATAATTAAATAATATAACCACAATTATTATAATAAAATCATAAAGTGGCGTAACCTTACCATAACCTGTCGTATTTTTTCAAATTTTAATTTTTCCTACACAATACCTCAATAATTTAAGCTAAAAATAAAGTTCTCGAACAAAATTTTCATCCAAGAAATTTACCAAAAAATAAGTACTATATCCAAATTTTCGAATACAACTACAATTTCCTCTCAAAATATTAGTCTAAAGCAGATTCTTTCTCTACAAAATTTAATTCAAAAAATCAAAATTCCTTCGTGGAAAAATGAGATGTTACTAAAAAAAATAATTATCCAACTATCTCAAATACATACACTTTCGACACTAAATGGAGTACAAAAAAAATAAGTGTGAATATCAAAAAATACAGTGTGAAAATTACTCCCCTTTTTGTAATCAGTGAAATTAATTATATTACTACCCAATCTTATCAATATTCAGGGCGGTGCGATTAACAATTGGCACTATATATTTGACACGTGGATCGGTGCCAAACCTTCACCCTATGCATACCAATCCAAATTTAATGGTGGTCCCTGGAATTAGGTCGTGGTGTCAATCTAAATAATTTTGTAAATTTATTGTCATTGTACTTTCTTTCAAAAAAATTATTATAGTCGACATATTGATTTACACCAATGACATAGGCTATAATATGATCTACAAGTGCAAGCCCAACATTAAGACGAAGGCATTTGAGGTCACTGTCTTCTCAAAATTTCAATCGGGAAATAGAACCCCTACGAACAAGAAAGTATTATATAATCTATAGTTTTTCAAATTACAAATTCTCAATTGTGTACCATAGTGATAAGGTGTTGGAGTTTGGATATTTATCTAAAATATTAGGTGTTCAAGTCTTGCACCCTTCATTCCTTTTTTTAAAAAAAGGAAATGTTGTTATTTTTTAGGATAAATTACATAGTTAGTCATTGAAGTTTCATACTTGAACAAATCTCGTCGTTCAGTTTCAATACAACATTAAAATCTAATAATGCACCATCTGAGCCCCACGTAAGGTTTTGTTTTGTTTTGTTTTGTTTTTTTTATCGAAATCGTCTATCTTTTACAATTTACATAAATATTAATTAAGTCATTCATACCAAGAATGAAGCTTAATTAAATGGAAAATATTATTCTATTATTCAATCTGCGTGCCGATGATGGAGCTTCGTAAACCTGATGGAGGTAAGGTGACTTAATCAACAAACATAAAAAATTCAACGGATTTAATTATTATTATTATTGTGTCACTGTTGCATGGCTACCTTACATTCAACTACAACAGAGGACTAGGTTTCATATCAAATATAAATTGAATGTACAATCTAAATGTCGTTTGTGAGTATATTTTTAGAATGTTCAATCAGTGCTGTTAGGATGTCAAGTTATACGATATTTAATTTGTGATATTTTAGACATGCATGTATCTTGCTTAGGTATAATAATTATTGATTGTGCTACGACATATTTTGGTCTTGTATCTAGTATCTTTTGATCGATTTCTTTTGGTACGATACATTTTGGAAAGAAAATGCCAATTTTTTGTGTTGTCATAACAATTGTAGTTATATTATATAATTTGTAGTATTTTACATATGAGGGAGAGGGAGAGAAAATCAATGAGGAGAGAACAACTTATTACCTGCTAAGCCTTTTTTTTATTTTATTAATTGATTTATTAAATGGATGGTCCAGATTATTCCCTTTGAAATTCAAGGGTTTAAAATCATAGTGTGTACGGTACACCCCCTAATAAGGGGCGTGTACCATAGGACTACCCTTATTCCTTTGTGGATCGAGGCTAAATCAGTAATTGTATAAAATTTAGTCATGACTTTTTGAGGAAAAACGGGCATTTCTAAAATACTAGTGTCAAGTATATATTCTTTTATGTTTTAAATTGATTCTCCCCCGTAAAACTTAATCATTATAGAGGATACTATTGAATTTGGCCATGGAAGACGAAAAAGAATGAACAAGTGAGTTGGTGCGTATTCTTTCAACTTAAAGCTCGTTTATTTGATCGGATATGGGCACCGGATTAGTGTGCTTCCCCTTGTAATAAATACTCCATTCGTCCCAATTTAATACTCCCTCCGTCCCGATTTGTTTGTCCATTTTTACTATTTGGGACCTCTTGCAAAATTGTCTATATGTTTTAATTTATAATATTGTTAATATGCAATATGGATTTTGTTTGATAGATCTCAAATAGATCTAAAATGTGATGTTTTCAAAATTATGTAAAACATTATAGATTGTGAGATATAGACAATTTTTTAAAAGGCACGTATGTCGAAATTGGATAAACAAACTAGGACGGAGCGAGTAGTTCTTTTTGGAAATTCATGTCATTTTTCAATTGATTATACTTCTATCTTGTAATTTATAATATTTTACTCCATCTGTCCCCATTTTTAGTTCCTTTCGAGAGTTCTTGTCGCTTTTCAATTGATTATATTTTGTAATCTATAATTTTTTAGGTGATTTTGAAAATATCGTTTAAAAGAGCTCACTGAGATCTATCAAATAAGATCCATATTACATAAAAATAGTATTACTAATTAAAAGTTATAATAAGTTTTTTTATCAGGTTAAGATAGGACGATGGACAAGATCCATATTTGATATGAAATTCATTACGGATTTAAAGCTATAAGTAGTTTTTTAGCCGGTTAGAATAGAACGAGAAACAATTAAATTGGGACGGAGGGAGTATCCTGTATTTGTTTCTTTTTCACATATCAAAATTAAATTTTCATCTAAATATATGGTTTCATCAAATGTGAAATACTACATTACTACGGTTGGTGCTATAATCTCATCACCATCACTTTGATGAAGTCACATAGTCTATGATCCTTCACTATTACTCTGTCAAATAAAAGGTAAGAGCTACAATAATGAACTTCTGATTTATAGCTAACAAGCCACAATCAAACACACCCTTTTGAGAGAGAGAGAGATGATCAACTTGCAAAATGATTGTATTAGGAAAATGATTTTCACACTCCCTTTTTAACCACTCACATTTTTTTTTAAAATTTTTTATCCACATGAATTTACAATATTATTCTTAAATGTATGAAAAAATGTATTGAATAAAAGGAAAGAAAGTAAACTCACGTGGATAAAGATAATAAAAAAGTATGAGCAGCTAAAGGGGAGTTTGAAAATCAATTTCCTTCTAATATAACAGATATACAGATACAGATAAGATATTTTAGATTTCTTTTGGCCAAACAAACTTAGATTAATGACAACTTGTATTGGAATGGCAACTTGTATATTAAACAACATTTTAGACTAGAAATAAATCTAAGGTCAAGTAGGGCGAATAACAAAAGGGGTTTAGCTTCTAAGTTGGCATGAGCAAGCTATAAGTGCTCGTTCTTCGTGAGATCGTATCTTCAAATTTTACGGAAGCAAACATTTCAACATGTAGTTATTAGATGATTTTTTCGGTCACTAACTTTAGGGTTGCAAAATTCGTTAAGGTACGTGTAAACTTGTTCGGACATCTAATTATTTGGAAAAAAAAGGTCAAGTTGGGCAAGAAGAATCTCTCAAACAAGAGGCAAAAAATTAAGAAATCAAGAAAGTGAGATCAGAGTGGACCCCGATTGGATCAAGTTGCACTTTTTCAGTATCGGTACGAGTCATCTGGGTCTCTGCCACGTGTGGGATTGTCGTTGTTGGGCACACGTGTCGGCATCTGGTTACTCATCAACAGCTCAGCAGGACCAACTTGCTGAAGGCGACGTGTCCCGCCATTAATGGGAAGCGTTGCGTCAATGTGTAGGTTTGTCTAAAGGGATTCTTGACTGTTTAAGGCCCAGGCCCACTTTGCTGTCCGAGTCAGCTTACTTCGATTAATTATAGGGATTGATCCACTGTCCACTTGTAAAGATTTCAATTAAAGTCGGAAAAAAAATTCTGTATGGAGTAGCTCTAAAAAATTTGATAACACATGAATTCGATTAATTTTGGAGGACCGATCCAACCGTCAACTTGTGGGGATTCCAATTAAAGTTAGATAAAAGTTATGTATAGATTAGCACCAAAAAAGTTGATAACACCTGAACATGTTAGAAAATTCTCAGGCGATAAAATGGAAGCAGGGACGGATGTGCATGGGGTCGTGTGCCCCCCAATAATTTTGTTATATTGTTGCATCTTTAGCGTAATTTTGTAAGGGTCCCGCCATATAAACATAAGCAATTGAATACATCTCGAAAACAAAGATATAGAAATAATTTAATGCTTCAATTTGTGCATTTATATTTACTCGATTTACAAATTGTTTGTCTATTTGAAGGTATTCATTTTTTATTCTTTTTATTTGTAATTGTTGAGAAGAAATATCTTAAAATGAGTTATTCGTAAAACCATCTTGATCATTCTAAAAAATTTTCAATATTCACGTAAAATATGCTCTAAAAATTTTGTTTAACATTTTATGCTCATCTTCAAAGAATTTTATTGAAAACATGCGTTATAAACTTATGTAGTTAGCAACAATATGTCTTAACTTTGTATGATTTTATAGTGGTTGACTAAAAAATAAACTTTTACCATTATGATTAGTGAGTTGCCCCCACTAGCGAATATTCTTGAATAGAAGGCAAGTACTAGTTTGGTGAAAGAAAGTTATATTCACAAGACAAACGCGATTCAATCACATAACTGCTATGGTTACTCGAACAATTTTTTTTTTTAATGTTTGTTTTGCTCATTGAATTTTAAGACTTGGATAGTTTGGATCATGAAAATTGATTTTTTTATCACGCTGAACTAGCCAAGAGCTAAAGCTTGAGCACCCCCGTAAAAAATAAACAAATAAAAAATTTTAGGGGTCTCTCCTACTTTGGTATCTTTTATAGTAATTGAACAAAAAAGAATTCCGTCTTTAATTTTTGCTTTTGGTTCCTTGAAAAGTAAGACCCAACCATGTTTTATGTCATTCGATGTGACATAAAGTTTTCACTATTATACAATTGATAAACAATTCAAACTGCTCGAGTCCAACCTCGTGTTTGATTTTCTAAAAGCTCGTAAGGGGTGACTTCAACCCATAATGGAATCCTTTGCGTACAAATCACTAAGCCGACCATGGCAATTTGTCCCGTCCCATCGTTCTCCCAGGGAAATCGACAGCTCCAATGGCTAAAGACTCTGATTGTTGGAGAAGAGGGGTTGGGGGATCAATTGCAAAAATAAGAAAGTGTTCAGGGATAGTATTGGAAAAGCCAATAGGTTTGTAAAAGTAAACAAACCAAAATTTAAAGCATCTCAAAACCTTTTTAAAAATCAAGCTTGAAAACACTACGATCAAGGTTGAACAAACTACAACTCAGCTCATTTAATTTTGATTTTTAACAAATTCAAGTTACTCAAAGTCGGCTCGGGCAAGTGGAGTGAAGTGTAGTTGGTGACTCCCTTATACTCCTATATGCACACGGGCATGGTTCGATTCCCGTAAACACCTATCCCTCAATCCAAGTCTCCCAAGATAAAGTAGATTATGATTAATGAATGGGAAAAAAAAAAAAAAAAAGAAGTCAGCAAGTAGACAAATTAAGCTTAAATAGGCTCTTTCAACTCATTAAATATTCAAACTTAAGCTTAATAGTATATTCTTTAAATTCGTAAGGTTTTCAAATAGTAAAACTTAATAATCCAAAGCCCATTTTATTCGGGTCGTTTACCAGCCCTACTCACAAACCCGCCGGGTGATCAAGTACAAGGTTTCATTCCCACAATCTTAAATGGGAAAATTGATCATCTCCAGTAACTATCTCGGACACTTGTTGGATCGGTCTCACAAGTACGAGTCCCATAAGAAACTTTGATCGGTAAGATTCTTCTACATTTTGATTAAATTGTAGGCTTATCTTGACAGAATCCGGACCCATCATCACAATACCAAATTAAGGCAAGTAGAAAGTATTTGCTTGACCCACAAAAACACTTCATAAACTGATCATCCAAACACAGCCTAAAGTGTCTACTACAGCTTCATAACACAAGTGCAACCATTTCGGTCTCTTCTCTACATCACTCAAACTTTGGAAACATAAGAAATCGAAAGCGATTGCGAAAAATAATAAACGCTGCATTCCTCAAATTTCTATTGGAGAAATGAGATGACATGAAGCGTATACATTATATAGTGTTAGAAAATTCGCCTGCGCAAAATTCCGTACAAAGAATCGCAGAAACTACAGGAAGTGCTTCTTTCCTAGGCACCCCAAAGCTCAAAATCATAGAAACGTTTTATCGTTGCAATGCAGTTGCTACGATCGAATAACTAACTTTCTACTGTTCTCATCACTAGGAAAAACTAGAAACAAGCTTGTCAAAATAGTTGGTGTCAAAAAATCTGTACCCGCATTGTCACGCTGAGATAGGATTCCAATTTGATACACCTCGGCGGCCACCTCTCCCTCTTCCTTGCTGATTGCCATCTCCGCTGCGGCCGCCTGGACCTCTACCTCGGCCTGAAAAATCACCACCTAGGTTCCCAACTTCACTTCTCCCATAGCCCCGTCCACTAACAAAGTTTCTGCGGCCCCTAAAGCTGTCGCTTCGAAACCCTCCTCTTCCAGAAGAAAACCTCTCTCTTCCACTACCTACTGCAAGAGTCAGAAGCAAGCCGAGCTATCATATTGTCAAACTTGTCATTCGACGAACTGTTGTTTGAAGTTTGTAACTAAACAGTAAAGATCAACAATGCTTTCTCCCATGACTTTAACTATGGTGGTGTTCGATAACGCCGAAAACTAAATCTAAGTACTGAGAAGTGAAGGACGGCAAGAAGGATAATTTCAGCTTGGAAAACTGTTTGGTATGATATAAAGATATGTTCTGATTTAAAACAATTTGTTTGATATGTACAAGAAGCTCAAGCCATAAATACATTGTCTCAATATGTCGTCTTCTTCAAATGTCATACTTCGAGGGTGATACTGGAGACATGGGGGTGGCATAATGGCGACAGTGGATGCAGTTGATTTATTTAGGCGGGGTAGAGGTTGCGAAGGAGGTGTTGGGGTAGTAGTTGTGGTGATGACGGTGGAGATGGAGAGGAGTGAGTGTAAGGGCATTCTACTCTTCTTTTAGCTCTTACCGGACGGTGGACGCTTCTGTAATGCTAATAACATTCTATCATCCTGTCTTTTTCTGTGAGTGACTGGGCCGTGGTGGTCAAGGGTTCTGGTGCAGAAGTGGCAGTGATGGCAGCAGAGGTCAAACAGTGCACCTCATGCTGATGTGTACTTATAAATTCAATAACGAGTAAATGTTCTTGCTACTTACGATTTTCTTAACGTTTAGCTTACTTTTAAGGCACTTGTCCGTTCAGTTGGGTATTTTGGTTTTGGATTTGTAATTATTACCCTATTTTTCTCTCCACTCAGTACCCCTATCTCCAATCATTACTCTCATTTTTCTCTCTACCTCTCTCCAATCATTACCCCCTATTTTCAACCATTACTCTACTTCTCTCTACACTCATTACTTATAAATCCAAATCCAAAATACCCAAAACGAACAAGTTCAGTATTTAAGTGATATCACTTGTGATTCCAATGAAGACCAAATTGGAAAAAGAACCAAAAAGCAGATGAATTTTCACTTGCCTCGAGTGGTAGTTCTCTTTATCTCCACAACAGCTTGCTTGTCCCCAATAGTAATGGGTGAAGCCTGAAAATTAACATTTCCATTATCCTCAAACAAACAAGATAACTGGAAGTTCTAAGATACACTTCTGATGATAAATGGCCCACTGATCAGCAGTTAATTGTGATTTGACACAAAGGAAAAACTTGTTACCATGAGGCTATGAGCTATTTGGCTAAGAGAACAAGACAGTAGAGAGAGAGAATCCCTTTACCCACTCCCTATTATATATGTAGATGTAGAGTAGTTTGGACCAGCAATCGAAGTACGTAAAACGGCATCTTAACGTAAACGAAAACTTCATCAGCCATCATAGAAACACAGATGGTCATGACTCATGGGGGACTCGAAGACACCAGAAAAATAAGGGAGCATGTGGATGGCTTCGTGAAAAGAGAAAGAAGAATAACGTCGTTCCAGGTACAGTGAATATTTGCACTCTTCACGTCATGGTCCATAACATCAGCATCAAATGCAATAGCTGCCAGCTTAAGGCGACAAGAAATTGTCCATGCATCAAGAGCCAAGATTATTACTAGATAGATATCCGGTTTTGAGTGTCAAAATCTCAATTCAAACTTGTTAGTACATGAAAATGTGCGTATGTAAATAATACACGTGGAACCCAACTATCCTCCCCCGTGGGCATTTTGCCTTTCTTAGTGATACTTGTTGAAAGAAAGAGAACCTCCAGGGAAACACTGAATATAGAGCTTCAGTTACTTCCTACTTTCTTTTTTGGTACGTTGACTACGTTCAATTTCTTCCTACTATTGTGAACAATATTTCCAACCCCAAAGAGAAAAAGAAACAAATGTAGTTAAAAAGGGACCCAGAAAAAGGAAAAGAAATAAAACAAAGGAAACAAATTTGCATCTACTCCAATACCTATGAATTCCTGAAAATCAAGGTGAATAAAAGCAAAAGTTTTGAATTTAACATTGTATGCTGAGTGCATATCCAGTAGCAAGTAAATAGCACTAATATTTAGCAAAAACATGGAAAAACAGTATGATGTCTAAATAAGAAGGGAGTAAAAAAACCGTTGGGTTGGAATCAGGGCGATAAATTTTGGGAAAAGTGAAGAACCGTAGAAAATAACTATTGATAAATGTCCTACAATCACTACAGCACATGTTGGGACATAAATGATTCCTATAACCTAAACACCTAAACGCAATTTCAAACTGAAATAACGTTGAAATACAACCAGGAAAAGACGAAAAATGAGGAGGAAAAATAACGTTGTCAAAACAACACCTAAACGCAATTTCAAACCGTCCACCCAACCATACACATCAAGAGAATGCTGAAGCCACATAATTGCTTTCTTGTCATCGGTCATTGACATCCATTTCTCACTGCCTGTCACTTATAGCAGTAGCCACTAAATATCATGGTCCTCCCATTTCAACTCTCTTGTATACTCCTCGATGCAAATAAAAAGAATAACTGACATATTTCTTCCCACCTGGCCTTTTCACATACACACTCTTCTTACTGTAATAGTCAATAAAAAATTGATAACACTTGGTTTCCTTCTCCATCCTTGGATATTTAAACCCGTCCCTCTACCTTCTTCTATCAAATACTTATTATTGAAAAAGCTTTTATTCCCATAGTTCAGTTCATCTTTTAGCCATTTCGAAAACATATCATGACTCACACTTCCACCCTTTTAGAAATAGCTGAGAACGACTCAAAATTACCATCAAGTATATTGACTCTCTTAAGTAAGGCTGAGCAATAATTATTCAGATCCAATGGGATATCAAACTCAAAACCAGTAGTCCCAACTTCCAAGTCATCTTCACAACCAGGCCTCAAATCGCCTACCTCCCTTTCACTTGGCCCCTGCTACAAGGGCTGCTTCAAACACAGATCAACTGTGTAAGACTCAATGAGTGGCCCCAAGGTCTTAGTTGATGTACATCTGAACCACTTCCTTTCTTACAAAGAGAAGATTACAAAATGATTGACAATCCAGACCAACAACATCGGTGCATGATGAAGCCCTGGCTTTATTCCTAACTTTATGAGAAGTAACAAGAAGCATCATAGATTGTGATTATCTACCCAAGTTATAGACAAGGTGAGGATGGGAGAAAATAAAGTCTTCCCCGGATTCTAGACAATAATCAAGTCATTCCAGTCAAGTGACTTTTGAGTTTTGACTTCATATCAACTGGTGTGGCCGATACAGATTGATTTATTTACTCCCAGGTCATATGGCTAATGCAAACAGTTGGAATTTAGTGTGAGAATGCCCTTTCGCATAGGTGGTGCTAAAAATTGTTAGAAACCTATTTATTGGTTGGCACCAAGTCCCAAGTGCTGAATTGATATGGTTGTTTTATGGTAGTTGGTTCTTTCAGTTTGACCAGGTGTGGGTTGCGTTTATTGTGCTACTAGAAAGCATGGGAATGCAGAAAAGTGAATGAGGAGAAGTTGAGAACATAATAATACCTAGTAATATAGAGGAGCTAAAGCTGGAATGTTGAGCCACATTTCCATAGAGATCAGATGCAAGGATGATGGGTTCCTCAAACACTCATGACCATGGGACCAACCGAAGGGTTCCTTGGGATTCTCATGCCCATTCTATGCTTGCATTAGTATCAGGATATAGCATTAGATACAAGTGTCTATGCACAAGGAGGACTCACCCAGGTAGAGAATTGCTCAACTGAGTCGCGGGTGACAAACATGTGTCCTCACAAGCGGGAGAGGCAACATGCTCGAGCAAAGTTTAGCTTTGACCAAGCCGAATGATGCCCACAGTGCGCCAAGCCGCCAAGGCAAGCGAATTAGTGGGTGCCTCCGCAACTCCCTAGGTGCCTAGGCGAGTAGCTCGTTAGTTTGGCCTCAGGGGCCACCGTGCTATGGCTCAAACCCAGAGGGAAACTTTATGAGATTTGAATATGGGTTGATGTACAATGTGTAACCTTTGGAGGCTGACACACAAGTCCCAAGTCCCCATAGATGACAAATGGCAATGACAAGGCGTGCAAGACAGGAGATATGGATGCATGAAAAGACAAATATTTTTTTTTCAATTTACGCGTCACTTTTCTATGACAGTATCACATGTCCGCAAAAGATCAAATGCAAATGTTGCATGTGAAAACAAAAAGCATGGTGCATTTAGAGTTGGGTTAAAATAATGATGCATTTTTACAATTACAGAAGACTGCCAAGTAGAAGGGACTTGCACCTAATTGCCAAGTAGAAATCAGTAAATGTTAGCCAAACTAGAATTTCACATGACATACTCAGAGTGAAATTCACTTAACTAGTTGTATCACCCTTCGTGTTTTGTTGATGTTGCTTGCGAGAGCTTGTCCCAAGTTCGTCAACTAATATATCCAAATTTAGTATATGAGCCTGGTCAACGTCTCTACTCATTGTCAATAAGTTTCAATTCAGATGCTTTAACATAGTATGATCTTGAGCTTTGAGAGGTTTTTACAACTCAATATTTCTTCACTGGTTCATAGGATCTTGTTTGTGCGAAAAGTGCATCTTGCTTAATTGTGAACCTTAGAAATGGATCATTTGTTACCTCTCTATGCGTGAATGAGTAGCACATGCAGAGTGCTAAGAGATTGTCCTACATCAGTTTAACAATACCATGAAATTAGCATATGAGCCCGGGCGACCTCTCCACTCAATGCTAATTGGTTTGAGTTGAATACTATAACAATGCAATCAATTCTGGGCCTAAATGGTCTGAAGGGAAAGTGGCTTCCAAACATAGTGTCCCAGAATAATAAGGACCCAAGGTTTTATTTTAAGAAAAACGCAAGACTTTTGTGTCCTAATGCAAGACCCGCATCCATGAAAATCAACTACAAATTAGAAAAGTTCATAATTTGTAAAACACATACCTGAATTGCATCATTCATCGAGCTAAAACTTTGAAATTCAACAAAGCCAAAACAGAAATCCTGTTGGTGGACAGAAGAACAAAACAAACTCAATAAATACTTGAGTAAGCGAGTAGTGAATCAAATGAAGCAAATCTAATTCGAAATTAATTGTTGAAATTTGACCTTATTACTTCTAACTTGGACACCCCCTTGCTTGATAGGTCCAAATTTCGTAAACTCCTCTTTGAGCTGAGAATCCGTCACGTTTAGAGGCAAATTTCGGACATAAATGGAGTGGCCTTCAGCTATAAAAATTCAAACAGAGTGTTAGAAAATGCAACACATTTATAATAAAGCTAGAAAGAGGTAACGGGAGAGCTGGTTTCATGATTATCATGTTCAAGCACACTCAAACATGATTCATCTTGGCATAAGAGCATAGATGCATACGGAAGTTATTTACATGTGAGTCTTTATAACAAACAAGTTTTTCAGAAGCAGCCCAGCTGCATTGGAACTGCAGCTACTAAAAATTACTAAGCCACCGTGTTTGGCACAGCAAGAAACAAACGGCATCACTACCTTCCTCCTGAGCATTTCCACTCTGGGGGGCATTGACACTACCAGAAGCACTAGGTGCCGATGGTTCAGTCACTGGATCATGTGCTACTGGAACAGGGGTCCGTTTCTCAGTCTTTGTAGGACCCACTCTAGAAGTATTAGCTTGTACATAAACTTTGGCAGGCCCTGAGCCCGCTTTCTTTGTTTGTGAACTTAGAATGTACGCATAGGACTTCTTTGGAGCATCTTCTTGGGCTGTATATGAAGCTGATTCAGTAACAGCAAGGATGTGATTCTCATCTGACTGAGGTTCATGCTCCACAACCACTTCTTCCTCATTGACTAGTTGTCTCTCATTGTCCACTGGATCACAAGGCTTCTCTTCAACATGTTGAACTTGAACCTCTTCTACGAGAGAAGTAGAAGAATCAACCTCTGGAGGATCATAAACATGAACAGGCTCTGGAAACAAAAATAAAGATGATGTTGAAGGCTCGAAAGCTATATCGTGATAATCTCATATTCCCTCCATCCCATATTCTTGGTCAATGTTTCCTAGTTGGGATGTCCATTTTGCAAAGTCAAATGAAAAAGTTTGTAGCTTCCCAGCACTACGCATTCAAAATAGCAAGACGTAATGGAAAGCCGTAAAAGTAGAGGAAAATTAGGAAATAACGCCATAAAGGACCAAGAATACTGGCAGAGAGTATAATTGGCCATGAAAAGACAAAGTATACATTACCTGGATCGGGTGTAATGGATGCTAATGGGGCGTCATGAATTCCATTGACTATGACCTTATTACTTTCCAATGGTTCACTATCTTCCACGTACCGAAAAACATCATTCAAGACGAAGTACCCTTTGTCTTGTGGAGCAAGGAAAAAAGTTTGCGTGAATTTCCTTCTAATGTCGTCCATTCCAGTTAAGCACCCAGTAACTAGAACAATCACCCCATCTTTGTAAGACTCTTGAGCATCTGCAGTCTTTATCTCAGCCTTGTAGTTCTTGTAGTTGAAGGAACAAATCTTGTCGTCGATCCCCTGCTCCATAGTAAGAAAGTGCAAAGAGTTATCGCAGGAATTGTCATATATTAACTAGTCGTAGTTGTTTTATTCTGTCAGTAACATGTTTTTCTTAGTTGCACAATGCTGAGGAGGTACCACCTGTTTATGGAAGCAAACAAGGAACTATAATGCCCATGCCTCGTGATCATCAACTGAAAAAACACCCTTTTGACAGTCAACCATTCAAGTATTCATGAGAAGAGTCTAAGGAAGTGAGTACACCCTGTATATGAGCACTTAGAAATGCAATCTCCATAAAATATTTTATTACAGGTCAAATTTATCATCTCATTAAATGATAATTCACAAGATGATGAATTGACGGAAATTTGTGCCCTTACTCCCAAAAAAGAAAAATAGAGTACCGCCCGCTTAACTCCCATGCATAGTTATTAAAAACCTATGATACATGATACACATTGTCTCCTTTGGAAAACAATACGTATCGCACCTTGTATCCTTTTGTATAGAAATCCTATGATATGACCGCATGTCTTACAATTTATACGCGTATCCTAATTTGGTACGTATTCTACGATTACTTATTGGGAAAAAGTCGGACCTAATTTCAGGAAGCTGAACCCCAAATGCATTTATCTCTTATGGCATCTTTCAAACCATTTGATAGAAATTTAACCTCAATGTGGGGCTTGTGTAGAAGAAAGAACCATACTTCGATTGTGTTTTTTCTGACTTTTCTTTCCCTAATAAAGGGAACAGAAAGCCTTAATGTAATAGCCCCAGTTCAGAGACTTGAAATTTTGCATCTTAAAAACTTTTTTTTTTTTTAAAGTAAGCATAGTTGGTTGGTGTTATTAGGTATATCTACTTTTTAATTGTAGATTAATTATGATTAACATTGTTGAAGCACAAATTTAGTATTTTTGCACAAGAAAGTTAAGTCCAAACAAGTCCAATTGACAAAGCTCCAATTGTCAAAACCCAAAATGGAAGATAATATTGAAGAAGATATAAATATATAGTTTTTAGAAACTCTAAAATATTTAACTCTAAAAGCTCTAGAATATCCTTGTGAAATATCTAGAGTTTTTTGTGAGAATTAGTCACATGTGTAATTCTAGAATTACCTCAAAGTTTATCTTATATGAAAATATCATTGTACTAGAGCCTATATATAGGGATAGGTTCTAGCCATTTTGTACCAAGCCAAAAAAAAGTTTGAGTTCAAGTGTAATATAAATACTCTCATTCCCCACTCTTTTCTTGAGTATTATCCCTCTTCCAAAAATCTTGTCTAACTAGACAATAGAAACTCCTAAACGATACACGATGTGTATCCCAATTTTAAAACACCGGAGTCCCATGTTCTAGTGTCATTCCATGTATTCTAATCCAACAAATGTCATTTGGCAGATAGGCATCTATCTCATTCCTCTATACTGCATTGAGTGGTGGAAAAAGAAGTCATAAACCCCAACAAATAAGGACAGAAGAAAATCACCAAGCTAGCAGGTATAGTTGAATGATCGACGACTTATTAACGAACATATGTACCCCTAATTTTAATTTATTTATTTTTGATAAGTATACCCCTAGTTTTTAATTGAACCCCTAGCCAATCTCCACTCTTCATAACTAGTGAACTTTCGGTCTTCATCTCGATGAACATAGCACAATTCTCTACTTTCCTTCAAACCGTTTATTTGAGAACAAAAAACCATATGCTTCTTAATTGCAATTTTCTCGGTAAGTTGTTGCATTAAGCAAGAAGATAATATCACAAACTCAGCCATAAATAGGGTTGACAGTCCAAATAAACTTACTTCAGTGGTTGTCACTGATGTCATTACGCCATTGGGCTCTGGGCGGCTTAGTATGCTTGATTCTTGATAAAATCGGTGAACCAACTCTGGTGAGTGGTGAAGAATATGGTAATACTGCTCGACGAATGCATTTCCGATAACTTGGGCAGAGGGAGGAGTAGGAGGACTTGTTGTTTGTGTGTCCATTTGACTGAAAATTCAAAAATCATAGTTTTGCTACAAAATTAGCACATCCGTGTCTCATCATGAAAGAAGAACATAAATTCAAAGACTTTGAAGCCAAATTGGGCATGGGCGCCATTGTTACATATATAATCAAGGAGAAGAAACATTAGTGTTCAAGTACAGAATTTTAATCCCACAATGTAGGGTACTAAGAAAATCTATGAACCCATCTGATGTACGTTTATTAATTAATGAACAGAAAAAGAAATGCAAGACTTGAATAGCAGTACAATCCCAATGTCACATAAGTCCACACTTCACTTAAGGAATAAACTTAAGTACGAAAAACAACTTGGTAGAAAAGACACTAATACGGATTTTCCGAAATCCCGACACAATATCAAGTCAAAAATAGAAATGACTTGAAAACGATTGTGTTTCTATTTTCAAAAACAATTCCGCAAATTGTGTTGCAAAACTGTGTCTTGAAAGTTGAAATGGCAACCAAGCAGGGACTTTAACTTTAGTTTCTTTTCATATATTTTCCTTCTGTCATCACTCTGACAAATTCAAGATCCAAACAAAGTGTTAATCTATGTGATTTCTTGAGAATAAATCCTAGCTACACAAACAAAAAATCTAGGACCAGGTGCCACAAGTTAACATGTCTGTGCACACATAATATTTTTTTTAACAGGTATGCAAATATACTGACATCAACGCAAGGCATATCGAAAAATTAGGATAAAAAAAGGCTTTCAGGAAAAGAAAAATGGGCAGAAAAGTCATCAGAAGATGCCTGAAAGCTATATTACCCACGTTCCCATTTCTCAAGAAAACCCCGAATTGAAACTTTGTACAACCAAAAATGCACCAAATTACCAAAAAAAATAAAAATAAATCAAATCACAATAATTTCATGTTCATACATCTAATAGCTAATGGAGCAAACGAGCACTAGTTTTTTTTTTCCTTTTCTAAACTAAACCCAGCAGGGCCAGCACTAGATCTCTCAGCAAACATTGCATCTAACAAAATTAGACCCAAAAAACTGATTGTGGGCAATGATTGTCTGCTGCATTCATATCAATTATCATAAATGAAAAAGAATACCCAGAAAAAAAAAAAGAGAGAGACTGGAGTGCCGCATTAATCAGTATCTATATCTTAATAGCTGATCGTACGAGAAAATTTCCACATAAATAAATGCTAATTAAAAACCAAGATAAGAAACATAAAAATGACAACTTGGTACAAATGAACTGAGCACGATCTGAATCATCTGATGATCAATGATAACGAACTTAATAGTCAAAAAATTCTTGATTGAAAAACAGTACCTTTCGGTAAGGATGTTTGGTGGGGGGATGCAGGGAAGAAGACTGAGTGAATGCCTTCGCAGCTGTATAAGAGGAGAGAGAGAGAGAGAGAGAGGATGGGGAGGATCGGTTGGGAAAAGGGGAAGAACGGGGTAGGGGGTGAAAGCAACCTGCGAATTCTTTCTTTCTAGTTGGGGAAACAACCGAATAAAACTTAGCTTAGATTGATAGATTCTCTCTCTCTCTCTTCCAAGGTTTGACGAACCAATTATGTCCCGCTACCCCAAAACCGCATCAGACCTGATTAGATTTTTTTTAACTGTATTCGAGTTAATTTACACGTATTTAATTTAATTTTTTTTTTGTTTGATCAAAAAACAGGCTATTCATATTGAATTAAGAAATTTATAAAAAAATTATTTTCGTGCAGCCTAATCCAAGAATCGGTTGCTCTTATTGCTGGGAAAATGGTTTTGCCATGGTACTTTTTAAAATGTACTGCAAAATTTAAAACCAAATGCCAGACAGAGGACACTCCTTTGTTTTTTTCTGGCGAACGGGGGGAGAAATTTTTGGGTGCCGGGTGGGCACCATATCACCCGGTTGATATAGTGCTCAAACAACACATTCGGGCCGTTCAAAAATGTATTGGATGGTTCAGATTGAAGCACTCTCTTTCTTCTCATCTCAATACTCTCTCTTTCCTCTTTTTCTCTCCAAATCCGAACCATCCAAAATCGAAATGAACGGTTCGAATGTTCCGAATGCGGACACCACGTGTAATCCGCTCCGCACTGAAAATCTTCTCGAACGGAGGACATATCTAAAACGTGCCTTTTATGTGGAGAGTTGAACACACAGGTTTGTACAGGCTATTGGGCCTAAAAGAAGTTAGTAGCGTGAGTTGTGACAAGGGCTTTGAGCCCACCCAAGCCCGGAAAGCGTCATGCCTCCAATGAAGGTTCCGAAAGATGCCATGCGAACGAGATCGTTTTATGAGGCATGGACTTTTAGAGGCGGTAATATAAACACACAAGGAAACTATAACAGGAGGTACGTTAAACATTCTACATTTTTTTTTGGTAAGTAAAGATTTATTTCACCAAAACAAACACAAAGCTTACAATAAATCAAAGGGGCATCGCCCTAGTAACCAATACAACCAATACATCAAAGGGCCAAACAATGACCAACACCCCAAAGCCAAAACTGAAAATGACCTATCAATGATTGTTAATAGCAAAAATGCTAGAATCTAAAAGCCACTTATCGCACAACTTCCTGTTTTGAGCTGAAAGCTTAACAGAGGACCAAGAGCTAACCTTAGCCCAGACAAAATTGAAAATATCCAGAGCAACCGCACCTTCATTCCTGGATTTACCTTGAAATATCCTCATGTTGCGCTTGCCCCAAAGAGTATAAATGGATGCTGCCAAAAAGAGTTTATACAAAGAGTCACGTAAGTTTTTCCCCTTCCTGTGATGGACAGCCCAATCCAACTCCTGGGCTAAAGGCTCAACAAGCTTAGCAATCCCATTCCTATACAAGACTTGCTTCCTGACCAAAGAAAAAAATTGACAGTCAAAAAAGAGATGGCTATGCGATTCCATATTAGTCAAACAAAAAGAACAGAGAGGGGGAACCACCAGCCCCCAACTAACCAACCTATCCTTAGTAGACAGTCTTCCCAATACAGCCAACCACACAATGAAGCTCCATCGAGGTACTCCTTGACTAGACCACACAACAGAATACCATTGTTGAAAGGAATTCCTGTGCCGACAAGCCTCCCACGCAGACTTTGCTGAAAACTTACCATCCGAGGTTAAGGTCCAAACAATCCTATTAGGAACAAATGGATTAGGGAGTAAATCCACTGGAGTATGCCTTAAAATGTCCATAATAACCCTGTTACATTGCCTAGGCCATTTCCATCGATCATGATCTGTGACACCCCGCTTTCCGGTGGCCGGCGGTACTGCAGGAAGCAGGCTCCGTCCGGACGGGAGGGGGCAAGTCATGGTTTATAAGGAAAGACCCCTCCTACTTGTACAAGGCCTTTTAAAGCCGTGAGAACGGGTCAAAGCGCATAGGAACTTCACAGTTAAGCGTGCTCATCCTAGGGTAGTTCAGGGATGGGTGACCTACTGGGAAGTCTATAGGCTTTGGACGCTTAAAGCGGACAATATTGTACAAAGATGGAGCGGGTCGTTACATGATCAATGATAGATGACACTTTAGCTTTTAAAGCGTTGCCTCTATGCACCACCACAGAATCCCCAAACCGCTGAAACAAAGCTCCAAAAGGGTGCCAATTATCAGTCCAAAGGAAGGTATCCTTGCCATTACCAATAACAACTTTAATCCAATCTTTTTAAAGACCTCTCAGCTTCAACAAATTCCTAATTACCCAAGAAGCTTCATTAGGAAGAGGAATCCCCCGATTTTTAAGAATATAAACAGGCACCCATTTGACCCATAAAGTGTCAGCCTTTTGACTGAGAGTCCAAAGGTATTTCATAGTGACAGTTCTATTCTACTCCTTTATGGATCTAAATCCCAAACCCCCCTCATTTTTAGGAACACACAAGGAAGACCAGTTGACTTTTGCACCAGAATGCTTCAACTCTATTCCAGACCAAAGAAAGACTTTGAGCACACTTTCAATTTCCTTAGTGATTTTTTGAGGAAGAATGAAAATAGCACTCCAATAAGTTTGGATATTGAAGAGGACAGACTGGACAAGTTGAGCCCTTCCTCCATAAGAAAGACATTTTTGGGTTCAGCTTTGGATTCTAGCCAAAATCTTATCTTTTAACATCGCACAGTCGGATGAGGTGAGTCTAGTACTAATCAAAGACACCCCCAAATACTTTACTGACAGATGTTCTACTTTTAACATGACTCGTGAGTACTTTCTTTTTATAGGATGCCATTCCAAATATTGGAGTTCTCATCCGGCCAATCCCCAGCTAATTGGCACAAAACGTCGATGTTACTTCGAATCGAAAGAAGAGACTGAATCAGAAAGTGATTGTCAGCACGCCGGTAGTCGGAGGAATCAATCCCACCACACTACAAAAAAATTCCGAAAGGGTTTTAAGGCTTCAAATGGCAGTGGGTCAGCCCAAATTCCATAGAAAAAAGACTGAATACAGCCCAATACCCCATAACAAAGGGCTATTGCAGCCCAAACTCCAACTCTAAACAGCCCACTACACCCAACTAGTCAATTTCCGGATTCTTCTTTTCACTTTCCCGATCTTTCTCTCAGGTTATGAAAAAATTGTTTTCCTCCCGGTATATACCGTGATCTTTCTCCGCCACACATTATTGTGGATTCAAGGAAGAGTGTACTAACCCTGTCGCAAAGCGTGGTGGAGCAAGAGCCTAGGGCTAGGCATTGACCCAGTTTCGTTAAAATTTTTTCTACTATTTTTTAAGTACTTATTTTTTATTTTATGTTATTCTCTCATAAAATATCAACTTTAATTTAAAAAATAAATACTTATTTTAGTTAATGAAATTAAGAAGTCTAAGAACATAACTCAAGATTTAAACCGTTGAATGCATGTGAGTTAATGAGCATCCAATTTTATCCTCCCCATTAATGTTCATAGTTGTGTTCCTGAATAATGCTCCAAGCAATGATAAAAGAAAAAAACTGAACTCTCTCGACAAACCGAACAGCCACTTCACTTTCACACTCCACCACCTTCCACCGCCATGGCCTCCGCCGCGAAATCCATCATCCAGACACTAAGGCGCTACATGAAGAAGCCGTGGGAGATCACCGGCCCATGCGCCGACCCCGAGTACAAGCCCGCCCTCCCCAAAGCCACCGAGTACCGCGTCTTCTGCCCCGCCACCGCTCCCGCCAAGGCACTGATCCCCAACTCCGACCCCGACACGGTGTACCACATCGAGTACTACTCCCGCGACTGGCGCCGCATCCGCCCTCCCGTCTGCCGCACGGTGTTGAGGAAGGCCGACGTGGAGAGGATGATGAGGGAGAAGAGTTTTGATGCCGATGATTTTCCAAGGCCGTATTTGACAACGAAAGTTGAGGAGGATGATAATGCCGTCGGCGGAGGGTACCAGAAATAGTAAGGTCAGTTTCATATTTCGAAAAACTGAAGTGTCCCCGCGCAATTTTCGGAGAAAAACAAAGAATTTTCGTTCGTAATTTTTGCAATTTCTTCGCATCAAATTAAAGAACTCAATTTAATATTTAATTCAGTGCAAAATAATTGGAAAAATTATGCACAATAGTATTTTATTTTTTGTTAAAATTTGTACGTCTTTTTGTAGAGACTTATTCAGGAATGGGAAGAGTATTTTATTGTAGGAAAATTATATAATACTCGAGAGTATATGATCTCTTCCTTCACATTACCTTTGAAATTTACATGTGATTCCCGTGTGGATCTTACATATTATGTAAAGGGAAGAGAGTATACTCCGAAGTATTGAATAATTGCCCTCCTTTGTTTAGGGCGGAGTCAAAATTGTAGAAGAGAATATATGAAAAGAAATATCTTTAAAATTAGCTCTCTTTTTTTGTAATAGGCGCCAAATTGCGATTTTCCAAAGAGTCATGTGGTTCCTTCGTTCATTTGCTTCAAAAAACACGTTCAAGGGTACTTTTGGAATTGAAAAAGTAGAAAATAGTTTTGCTGGAGAAGCATACTATCGTTATACCACTTGGCATGAAAAGTGTGGGAATTCTTATCTTCTTCCATTTCTTTTCTAGTAGTAGTAGATATGAGAACATAGCTCTCGCGACGTCTGCGGACCATAGATCGATTCATATATACTAGTTCCCTTTTATTCTTACCAGGGTTTCGGGCTGCAAAGTAGCAGGCTAGCTGTTTTGGCCACCGATAAAATCTAGTCGATGATGTTTCAACTTGTCACCCAGCTAGCTGCAATGCAACGGGAGGCTTTTGTGTGTTGTGTGGTAGTTTTCTTCTGTACCCAATGCCTGCAATGTTTGCATTGTTTTAGCGTTTGTTGTTTAAAAAGAAAGAGATGTTCGGATGCATCTAAATGCAACAAGTGAAATTCACATTACCATTCTGGTTCCGTTAGGATCGGCCTTTGGTTGTATATCGTCATGTCAACATTACCGGATCTGAATTTTTATTGATGGTTTGTCCTTTCAGAAATTGGCCTGTCTGTCGGGTGAAGATAGAGACAAGCCGAATGGACATAACGTATACGCTTAACACGTCTCAGTTGTTGGGAATCAAGAGAGAATTCACTCTCACACACTTTCTCACACACATACATATCACTAGGGGAGAACCCCCTCACGGGCTCCCCACGTCTCACGCTCCTCTCTGCTCTTTTTTTCCCCTCTCTTCTTCCCACACTTGACAATTGACACAATACACAAGCTTGTAGATTTATACACAACCGTGAATGACTCACATCCACACAAAGCACTCTATTACGCAAACCCCCAACTTCTCTCACATTTACACCTCCAGCAAACACAACCATTTTCAGCCCTACACACAATTACTCCTACCTCCTCTCGACCTTGTCCCGTAGCTCATTCATGCACCAAAAATTCTCATCTCTACTTAGCCTGCTCTTTAATACATAAGATTACAAAATACAACATCACTAAACCTGAGTTCAATGTCTCTTACATTAACGACGATTGAGATTCCCTTGGAACATCCGCTTATTTTACTGTTTTGTAGGGTCTTATGCAGGAGTTCTTGGACGATCCTGCTGAACTCGATTGAGAACACACCCTTAGCTTTTATGGACTTGATGATATTCGAGACCACTAGCAAACAGAGAAGCAAAAGCTTCAGTTTCATGTTTCTTCAATACTACCCCAATCTCAATCCCACCATTGCCATCTCTGGAATCTGAAAGGTAGAAAGCTCCACTTTTGTCGATTGACACCATCTCCACCTTACTTGGTCTCCCCCACCCGAAATCAGTTTTGTAGAGCTCAAACGTAGGTGAGCCTGCGATACTACTCACCAAACCACCCTCTCTGAGTCTAGAAATTAAGTTAGGTATAAACTCTTTTGCCCCTTTTATAACTCCATCATCCAAACCTCTTATAGCTTCAGCAATTACCCAAGCTGCTATGGCGACCCCATCTTCTTCCATGCACTTGTTTGTATCCGCATCTAGGATACAACCTGTAACGCAATTACCAAAATAAGTAGAAGGGATGGGAGGTTCCAAGCGGGCCCTGCAATCAACGCTGAACAGAAGATGAACTTTCTCGGTCGTTAATTTCCGTGTTTTGATTAAGCAAACCCATGTGTAGGCACTTGTTATTGCAAAAGTTGATGGATGAATTAATGCTTGTTCCTCTGTATGTTTCTCTTGCCATTTAGCTTCCACCCACTTCTTGATACTCTCTATGTTTGCTTTTGTCAATTGGAATGTGCCTAACATCGCATCCGGTGGAGCTTTCATGTCCCGAAACTCAAGGCTTCTGTCGTTGGCTCCATTATCTGCCGGCCAACCGTTGAGGTAAGCTTCTTCTAGATCAGATGGGACTTTGACTATGGTCCTGTCATAGATCGGAGTTAGTTCACGACTTAGAGTCGAATCTCCATCACGCTTGCAAATGGAGGCCCATGAATGCATAAACATGGCTATCGATTTCCCGTCAATCACCGCATGGTTAGCGGCATATCCAACGCAAAACCCTGCGTTTGGAAAAAGAGTGATTTGCAAGGCCATAGCTGGTACTCTTGTTTGAGATGCCAGTAAGTAGGGGAGAAAATGATGGAGTTCTTTTGCTTCACGGAAACTGTTCCCGGAGAGTTGGTAGAAATTGGCTTTGGACTCTGCTACCGTAAGGGACGCTGCATCACCTTCATTGTATTGGACAATTGGTTTGCCGGACTCCAGTGGCCACGCAAGATTTCCGGCGAGTGGTATATAGTGTTGGAGGGTGATGGAAAGGGAGTGTATTAGTTTAGGAAGGATGGTATCTATGAGTGTTGTTTCCGGATACGGGAATTTGTAGAAGAATAAGCGCTGCGTCGGAGGAAATCTCAACCACTGAACATCGAAAAATGTGAGAGGAAGCGATGTTTGGGCAGTTGAGTTGTGGGTGTGAGGCATCGGAGCTACCTTGCAAACGTCGAGTACCTTCACCACTGGATTGGATTGTGCCATGAGATAGAGGAACTAGTAGGATCGAGGTGTGGGTGGTGTAAGAAGTTTCAGTGTTGGGAGTGGTTATTGTTGGGTGCAAAATTTTTGGGTGGATTTTTGGTGAAGGACAAGGTGAATTTTGGGTGATACACCGACTGGTGTGTATGAGGCCAAGGGGAGACAAGATAAGTAATTTTTTAGAGAGAGAGAGAGAGAGCAGCCCCGTTCCGGAATGTAAAATAAGTATTTATTTTTTAATAAGGCAATTTCAAGTTCAAAAATAATGTATTTACGCAAATAATTTTTTTACCAATATGGATCTTATTTAATAGATCTCATTAAGATCTTTAATACGGTGCAAAAAAAATTAAAAAATTATTTTTCATTTACATTATTTTTGAATTTAAAAATATAAAATAAGCTATTTATTTTTTAAGAAGGTTCTTGTAACGGGGCCTGGTAAGGGACTGTTTTAGGATTTTTCTTCACCTACATAACAGGCGTACAAGTGTGTCTTATATATATAAGGCTACACATTAATTACAGAATAATAAAAGCCATACATGGGAGCCATGCTCCTTAGAGCCATGCTCCTACACATTAATTAAGACATTTTTTGTTACAATCTGAATCGTTCATCTTGTAGAACACGTAAGGTATTATATCCTTGAAAAAAATCAACTTGATTGGATGTCTATAGGTATATGAAAATTTGAATTTTGGTTTAAAGAATGGAGCGTCATAAATTTTGAAGTTAAATTGTTTATGGCAGTCCATTTCCTAAACCAAAATTCAATTTTTAATATACCTATTGATATCCGACCAAACTCATTTTTTGCGTGCATATACTATTATATGGACTCTACAAGATGAACGATTCAAATTATAGCAAAAAATGCTTAGTGAAACCTGTAACGGGCTGTGGTGGAAATAAATTTTTTTTTTTGGGTCAAGCGGAAAATCTTCGTGGAAATAATTTTAACTCTATGATGTGTTGTCTTTCCTTAAAATACTAAAAGCAAACTGGGATTCTCGTAAATGAACCCTGCTTTTTGGAAAATTACTGCCAACAGATCGAACAGAGGCATTGAATTTAGGTACGTTCGGTGGGAAATAACACAGGAAAAGCGGAAAATAGTATTGGGTAACCAACTGTACCAAAATATGCTTACGTATCTCTCTGGATACAGTAACCAACTGTACCAAATATTTCAATTTCTTGTGGGTAACATCAGAAGCAACTATGCTCTCTTTTAAAAGGCCCAACATATGAAAAACACAAGCCAAACACATTATTTAGCCCAAATACAAAATAGAAGCAAGTCATTAATTTTAAAAAAGAGATATTAATATTTTAAAAATGTTTAAATTGTTTAATTTATGATTGAAATAAATTATTATAGCTTAAAATTGTTAAAAAGTATTTAAAAACTTTAGGTTTTGCAATTAACATCCGCCCAAAGTATTTAACTTCCGTTCAAAGAGTGTAAGATAATAGGTAAGATGTGCATTGATATTTGTGAAAATGTACTAATATCTGTGAGATATGCATTAATACCCGAACTTATTTGAAATTATTGGCATATTATCCGTGGTTAGCAAAATCGTATATAATTAAACAAAACACAAATTGAATTAAAAACAATTAAAAATGATTTTTTTATTTTTTAAAAAATATTAAATTAATTATTTTATTTTAAAACTAATTATTATTCCTTAAATTGTGAAAACGTAATTAATTTTATTGAATTTTGTTATTACATATTTCCTTCGTCCCTTTTTAAATGTCACAGTTTGAAAAACACGTAGTTTTAAGAGTTAACTTCACCTCCACTTTACACTTTTTCCATCAATTTTTCTCTCCATTTTATATTTTTCATATCAACTTTTATCTCAACTTTTCAAAATTATCTTCTACTTTATACTGTTCATATCAACTTTTATCTTCATTTTTTAAAATTATCTTCCACTTTACCTATTAACACTTCAAAGTGGACACTTATTTTGGGATAGTCCAAAATAGAATACTGGACATTTAAATAAAGACGGAGGGAGTAATGAATAATCCAATTTCATACTGCACAAGGGCAAATGAGTCATTTGACAACTTTTTACATCATATACCCTTTCTTATACCCCCAATTTATCTTCCATTCAAATCAAGTATTATTTTATCTCCCATCTCTAATACCTCATCCAAACCATCTACTTTTTAATCTCACCCTTCATAAACGTCACATCAATGTAGGCTCTTATTTCTTAACTAATACCCTCTACTATCTTATCCCCTCATAAATAATATACCCAAAACTCATACGGCATCCAATTGGGTCCTTAAATTTAATATATCTTAAGATGCATAGCAAATAAATTTAATATCACTTTGTAAGGAATATTTGGAGGATTAGACGGAGATGGCTCTCTACTTGACTCGGGGAATGGTTCCAGCTCAGCAGGACATTCAGCTAGCTAGCAAAATAGACGACCACTTACGAAAGAAAAATGCTTTGGACACAAATGTCTGGATGTATATAGATTCAGATCTTAATATATTTGGAGCCAATTGATGTTTGAATTCTCTGTTTATTGTGTGAAATCCATGTGCATTAGACTTCTGGACATTCTACGTCCGGATTTGTATATGGAAATCTGGGTTTGTGACACTTCTCGTCGAGTGGGAAACGCCGCAAGGGTGGAACTTGCTTCTTGTTTTCATGTGCTGTCTGGATTTTGCATACAGAAAAATCCAATAAATTTACAGTAGGTTTCAAATAATGTTGAAAAAATAATCGCGTAATTGTTGGAAATAAATACAGATATGAATTTTACATTTTTACAGAAAAAAGCGGCGTAGGTGTTTTGTTACACAACTGGTTAATGTTGAACTCAAGCGGCCGGTTTGGAACAATAGGAAAATGTTATAATACACAAATTTATTTGAGTATGCACGATATATACTACGTATTCCTCAACCGCTTTGAATTCATAACATTTTGAATGAATTAAGCTTTATAATCCTAATATTTTGAATCCATGAATTCTCAAAACCTATTCAGTGAAGATCCCCATTCAGAAAAATGATTTGCGAGATAATAAGAGTGGGTGGTTCATTGTTCTGCGCCTCCAATTCTCCTCCACTCATCATCAGTCCCAATTGAATGAATAAATGTCACTGTACAATCTGGCTTGCTGGACGATATGTACGTACGGAGAAATTTATGGGTACCGGGCAAGTACAATATGGTGCCTGAGCAGTCCATCTGGATCGTTCAAAAGTGTGTTGGACGGCTCAGATTGAAATCCTCTCTGTCCTTTCACCCCACTACTCTCTCTCCTCTTTCTCTCTCCAAATCCGAGCAGCCAAAACTGAAATGGACGGGTCCGGATGTACTGAACGGGCACCATGTGATACCCACCCGACGCTGAAAAATTTCTCGTACGTATGAGTGAATCATAACACCTTGTATTGATCAGTAGCTTGACTATGCCCAAACCCCAATCCGACCGAACTACTACGCTTCTCTAGTGTCAATATGGGAAGAA